>OZ024917.1:19939065-20116565 GCA_964017125.1 Flabesymbios commensalis
CTACGTTAGGGATATAATAAAGTATTATATGTCAGCAGGTTGTGTGAGTTGATTTGTTTTGGGGCATATCATGTACATGTAGTTGTTCTTGTCATGACGCTCACTACTATAGCGCATTATCGCTCGCTCACTCATAGACATTGCTCAGAATACTGGCTTCCGCCAATAATCACCACTGTCTCCGATTAGTCGCTTCGAATTCAGCCGCCAATCTGTAGTCAACTATCTCAACATTTAACAATTTTGACAATTTCCTGGTCCGTCGTTGGTCAATTCCTACCATCTCCGCCTGGTGACTATTAATTGCAAATACAAGCAAAGAACGAAGTGCCCAAAGCCTGACCAACCGCCCCCCCCCCTCCCGTAGGCGTGCACTGAAGAATCTGCGAAGTCTTGATTTGTTCTGGGATATCTAATGTACATGTACCGTTGTGTACAATCATGTAGGTTCGTGCAAAAAAAACGAAGCTCGGGCCCAGGCAGATAAAGTGCACATTTATTTAGTACTGGAGTCGACTACAATTGACATTCAGTTTTTTATTAGCATTGGTATAACCCCTGATAACCAGTTGTTCAAATTTCACAAATCACATAAATTTTCCTGTGACTTGAAGTTGTGTTTCGCGGTTAGCGAGAGACAACTTCAAGTGACTGAAAATTTAAATTGAACAGCTGCTCTAAGGGTAATAGATTAAAATTGTCTAAATATTTACAGAATTCTAACATATACTTCGAATATTTCGTTTAACTAAAACCAGTTTAATTGGCATTTAATTTAATGTATTAAAGTGTGATGAAAAGCTCTTGTACGTATTGAAAACAATTTTATTTGAATTTATTAACGCAGCAAACAAAACCTACATTTAGGAAAACTAAAACGTTTTCTACATCATTGTAATACCAGTATATGATTATGTATCACTCACCTACTTGACAATACCTCCCGGAAAAACCGTAACGACAAACACAAAATAATTCTACAGCATCCTTCTGTTTGCAATATCCGCCATTTTGGCAAGGATTTGATGCACAGGCTACAAAAAAAAAATATCGCTTATAATAACCCTACAATTATATCGCTTTGAAACAGAGAAGCAGCATCATTCTTATTTGCCAAGTGATGTTATCAATATTAACGTTAGTAAAGCAGCACTTGGTGAATCTTGCCTGTCAACATTTTGCTTGTCAGATCCGTAGCGTACAATAAATTATACAATGAAGCAGAAATGAAAATGAAATGAATCGGGCTTTAGGCCACCTTTGTGCACATATACAATGAAGCAGAACGAGCTAGCCAAGACATTTATAAAGATATTAAATTGAATGACCCTTTAGTCTCCTGGTTTATATAAAGATATTTCAGTCCTTTACGGACTAATGCAGACCTATTGAGTAATCTAAATTAACCCGTCTACAATCTCAGCAAGAGATATGTTTAGCCAATTATATGTTGTCTAAATGTTGGGCCGGCGTCGCCAGCTGTTACACATTGCCAAATGCCTGCTAAAACAACACAACACACAACTTATTTCATGTTATTACTTTTATAAATAACTACATGAACTTTGTTTCAGTCAATATACCTAATAGCTTAGACATACAGAAATTACAATAATTGAATAAAAATGTGAAGAATAGTAGCTTATATTATATGCCGAGCCGACAATACAAGTTGTTATGCGCCGAACCAGATATAGACTAGGCCTTTTATCATGTTTATTGTTTCTATATATATATAAACAACAAGAAGCCTAGTCTATATCTGGTTCGGCGCATAACAACGTTTATTGTCGGCTCGGCCTATATAGGCCACTGTTCTTCATATTTACATATATATACATAATGTACGGGCTGTAGTGGTGTTGGTAAGACCGAAATGTGTTTCCCTTCCAGATACAAGTACCAAATTTGGTACAGAGCAAGATATTGACATCTTTATGACATATCTGATAGTCTCCCAAAAAAATTCGGACCGGAACATACAATGTTGGCCAATTCCAATATGGCCGCCATCGAAATTATATTTTTCAGTTAATAATCTTTTTTTTCAAATAAAAGTTGTTCTACAAGTGATTTTAATGTGGAATTATTTGGCAAAAATATTATGTAGGTTGAAAAATATAATAACTAAAAACAGATATAACAAGCAGACATCCCCACAGTCACAGCCGCTGCAGTTCTCGGAAATCATTTTACACTTATACACGAAACTAACTGTCGCAAGGCATCCAAAACTTCCAGAAGCTCAGATCATCTCACCATCCTCAGGAGGTTCTCCTGGCCCAGTTTAGCCATATGTGCACAAAGGTGGCCTAAAGCCCGATTCATTTCATTTCATTTCCAGAAACTCAGTCCAAGATAGTGACCATCCTCCTCGAGCTTTTTTCTTCCACCTGAGCGATCGGGTGGATGATAATCAGGCTCTTGTTAAATTTCCAGATGATTGATTGTGTGATGACATGGTGGAAAACCGTATCACATCCACTGAATGCATGTAAGTAAGAAGTGTCAATGCAGGTTCAGAGGCAAGCTTCTCAGCAATATTGTGCAGTGAAAATATTATGTAATTTGTTCTAGTTTCAATAGTTGATCAAGTCATATTTTTGTGGAATAACGCTACATCAATCACCTACACAGAATCAGAATCTACATTTCGAATCGATACATTTTGTGACTAGCTGAGCTGGCATGCTTGAAGTGTATAAATATATATGTGTCAGTTCTAAACACTACCCTGGGCCCGTATTCTCGTACAAGCTACGATAAATCGTAGGCTTCTGATTGGTCGAGATGGCCATCTCGACCAATCAGAACCCTACGATTTATCGTAACTTGTACGAGAATACGGGCCCTGTATCTGATGAGGCCTAGCAGTATCTTTCCTAAAGGTATATCCCCTTTTGGAAGTACATAATTCGTTCAAGTACTAAAAATACATGCATGAACAAGTGTGCGCTACATATCATACACAGTGGAAAGTTTTGACACAGACGTCTCTACTGTCTTCAATATGAGACATAAATTCAACTAGCTTATAATAGCGTTTCAACGCAGCTGGGTTCACTATTAAACCAACGGCACCTCCATCACATTCAACTTTTTCATAACTATTCATGGGCCTGGTTAAGGGCTGTGACAGAAAGGGAATATCTTGTGGGCTACAGAGTATTCTTAACAAAACTCTTTGTACAGTGAAGGAATAATGACAACGAAATGATTTATCATATGTGTACAGATAACCACCTTACAAATTCGAATGATCAAGGGAGAAACCAGGGGATATGGCATGACAGTGATTTCACATATTCATAAAATCCCTCCCCCCACCCCACCCCTCATAGCCTTCACAATATTTAGTGTACACAACACTAACTGAAGCACCGTGTTCCAATGTTTGTACATATGAGGCTGTTCTTCTGCTTGTTTATCACACAACTCGTCTACATGGGTATCGCTTGGAAAAAAAATGTGTTTTCGAAAACTGCAGCATAGTCATATGATTCTATTAGTATTAGGGAGTGTAAAGTCTATGAAGGAGATCAACATCTTGGCTATGTAACAGAGTCAGCAGTCAGCAGGAAAAAAATCATTTAAAACAAAAGATTTTACCTTGAAATTTCATTCCATGTGCAATATTTTCAACAGATAATAATTTTGTTCACGATATTTTACTAATAAGTTATCAAATATATGGTATCCAGCTATTTGAGGATAAGAAGGATACTCAACAAAACGTCCACGATAGTTCTGAAAACAAGCAAATTCAAGGCTCGGTTTTGACCTAAAATAAAAATTCGCCCTGTGGTTTCTAGGGGGGGGCATTTATGTAGGTGTTCTATATTTAAAATTGCTCAGTACAGATCACTCTTTATGTATGCCACATTTTACTATTTTAACCCCCAATGCAAGGTTTTGTGGGATAAACTGTTGCCTGTTTGGTGAGGAGTGAAGTGTGTCGCAGAGTGTGAGGACGTGTTTTACATGGTCTGACAAGTTTTTAGTGCTGTTCCTGCAAAAAATTGTATCTGCCACATCTACCTCATTAGGACATGTTCGAGAAGATGAGCATCGTAGAAAATCTACGAAAATCCATTTATTAGTGTCTGCCAGACAGGTGTATCGAGGTGTAATCTAGTCCTCTTTAATTGAATTACCAAATGAGATTTGGCTGCTGTATTCTAGCTGACATTTTCTTTTATATTGTTTCAACGACCAGATGCATACCAAACTGTTTGATACCTGTTTGATATGATAACCTAAAAGTCTGCTTTTACTTCCACTTTCCATTCTCTCTGAGATTATTTTTCACATTATAGATTATTCTCCTTGACAATTAAATGTATCTGTAGGTCTACAATAAAAGAGATAAACTCATCTCAAGGCTGTTGTAATCTGCACAAAAGGCGTTTCCAGCAGTCTTTTTGCAGCCCACCAATGTACAAAATATGTCTATTGATCATACATTACTTCATTTCGCAATTCCGACGATATATGCTGGTAGCCTCCAAATTATGTAAAAATACTAAGTAACCATTTAAGACCCAGTGTACATTTCCAAAGGTAAAATAATAGCCGAAACAGATGTTGATCATCAGATTTTCGTGTTCTACGTGTAGTGATGACTACGACATAGACCTTGATGTCATGTCATTTTATGTTTACTCTGCTATGTGTGTGATATACTTGCTTCGATACATTTAACAAATACTCATTAATTTTAAATATATGACAAATGGGAGAGCAGCATCGATTTTTTTTATGGCGTTCATATTGGAATAGCTCACAAAATAGTATTCCGGTTGATTTTTTTGGGGGGACGTATGACATGGTATTTACTCCTAAACTATCTGTGTGCAAAAGTTGACACTTGTATCCAGTTCGGAAACACATTGGCCATTTTTGAAGGCTTACCAACCCCACTACTTAGGTTTTGCACCAATGAAAGAAAACTACTATGCCTATATAGTATGGTAACCCTTTATCTCTCTAGGCTACGTACACACTTGGTCTAGACAAATGTTGACACCGATAAACTATCTACATTGATTATTGTAATACGTAAGCATGTAGCTTATATCTAAATAGCATACTTCCATAATAAGTACTCTATGCTTTTTTTAGTCTACTAGCTGTCTATCAGGATTACTTGAATTGTGTGATTATACATCCATACATATATATCTCAAATGTCTTGTTGTTTCAATTTATTAACTTATTAATTTATATCGAGTTTTTAAGGCATTACATACTTAAAACAAAATAATCTTAAACGTTATTTAGGCCGAAGTAGTAATTATGTGGAAATGTACCTCTTACATACCAGGCATACATTTGGAATCCTTAATTAAATAAACAATTTAAAACTCTACACATCAAAACTTAAATAACATTTTGCTCTGCGGGCGCATATTTTATTGTTCTCACTACCCAGACATTACACCAATCGAGAGAAAATAGATGTGCACTTACGTAAGCAGCAGGCTTGAACAGCATACCACGTATAATCTAGACCTCTTTCACACGAGTACAAGTACACAATATGCTCCTCATAGACTTCACCGTCCTGCCCGTCAGTATATTCATCGACCCCGTACTTTCTTTTCATATGCTTCCTGCAATCTTGTATTAATCCAGTAGAATACTTGTCGCTAGACCATTTCATCATTTTGTCACATGTTCTTGTTGTTTTTGTCGAGATGAAAGTCTTTATCAGCTCGCGGTCCGAAGCATCTGCATCATCGCCACACGTTCCGGGACCTTCATGTGATACATGAATGAATGAATGAATGAATGAATGAATGAATGAATGAATGAATCAATCAATCAATCAATCAATCAATCAATCAATCAATCAATCAATCTATCAATCAATCAATCAATCAATCAATCAATCAATCAATCAATCAATCAATCAATCAATCGATGATATTTATTTATTTATTTATTTATTTATTTATTTATTTATTTATTTATTTATTTATTTATTTATTTATTTATTTATTTATTTATTTATTTATTAATTAATTAATTAATTAATTAATTTATTTATTTATTTATTTATTTATTTATTTATTTATTTATTTATTTATTTATTTATTTATTTATTTATTTATTTATTTATTTATTTATTTATTTATTTATTTATTTATTTATTTATTTATTTATTATTTGATTGATTACTTCGTTACTTACCTAATTATTTAATTTATATATTTATTTTGTATTTTGTTTATTTGTCTGTTTGTTTGTCTGTTTATCTGTTTGTTTGCTTGTTTGTTTTTTACTAACGTATCTCTGTGCATCTCATTCCGACGTAAGTTGCGTCACATAGGCAACGCCAGTCATTTGTTATTCCTGTTTCCGCTGATAGATCGTAGCATTCTCCATGGCCGTTACAATAAGCGTCGTTACATCTGGAAGCATCTGTACAAACATATAATATGTTTCATTATTATCTAATAATATTATCTTATTATATATTATCGTTGTCTGAAAATTTGAACGAGTATCGTAACGGTCAGAGCAGTAACAGCATGAGACACAGTTGAGTGCTGTTACGCTGTTGTTACGCTCTGACCGTTTCGATACGAGCTCCAATTTCCAGACAACGATGTCTTATTCTGTTTCTTAAAACACACCACTACATTATTTTCTTTGTCCGACCACGACATTCTAAGCCGGGAATGGAGAGTTATTGTTCACCAAGTACAGACCAATTATCATGGTAGGCCTATATAATCAATTAGGCGCGACCGAACTGTTGGTTATGAGGTATTTTTTTATTATGGTCGGATGTGTTTTAAGTCAGTTAAAACCCTCAGAGCTCTACATTCTCAGCTTTTAAAATGGCCTTGGCATTCGTCATCGGCCTTTTTCAAAGCTAAGAAGTTCCTCGAATATAAGTACATGCACTTGTTTTCGAAAACTAAGTGCACCCCTTTAAATAGGAATTGTGTCATCAAATCTGACACCTTAAACGACAAGAAGAAATTAGTCTATTAAATCACATTATAAGAATCGCCCCCGTAACAACCAGGATTTAATTCATGACATTCAGCCGATTATTGTTAAGACGCCATAATTATTAAAATAAGCTTTGCACTCATCTAAGCAGATTCTTGTTGAGTACTAAATCCGCGAAGAAAAAATAATGCACAAGTGGGCGACAGCAGTTCACAAAGGGCGGGAGAGTGAGGAGGCGTCATGTCAGTCAATGAGAACGTTATGTTTTCACAACAATGATCACGTCTCTAGCCCTCTTAGACAGGGGTGTGGACGCCACTGTTGACGATAGCTGTGACAATGCAAACATGCACTATATGGAATGATGGCTGGCTCACACAGTGTGGATTTTTTGCGCCTGGCAACTAGACTAATATTTATATAGTAAATGCAAATATTTCGTCGTTTTCTTGAAATAATGTTATATAATGCACATCTAGATGCTACTAGATGGTGTATTATTAAGTCTATACGTACTATAAATGTCGTTAAAAAACAAATAAGTTTTACAAATTTGCATTTCTATGTCAAAATATTTATCATTTGTTTATTATTAAGGTCATTTCAAGTTCGAATGTAAGTGCATGTACTTTTCTTAAAATACTTTTTATGTTCGAATATAAGTGCATACACGTGTTTTCGAAAACTAAGTGCATCTTCAAATATAAGTGCATGCACGTTTATGCGCGGGGATGCGGTACCTCACTGCCCTTTTCGCGTGATATATATATACACTTGAAATCGTATGGGATATATTATGTATGCCTCATATGGATACATGTTCCTATACTAGTATTTTCACCCAGATAAAATATATCTGTGTAAAAAAAATAGTATATGAGCATGTATATGAGGCACACATGTATGAGTCATATATAACTATTTCAAAAAGGTGGAAATTTGTCAGTCTCAAACATGAAAAAGCAAGAATAAATTATTGGTTATATGGACCTACCCCTTCATATAAAGCTGACGGAGTATTTTATATGCCCCATAGTTATGTTCTTGCCTACATGTTTAATATCTAACCTCAAGTGGCTACACGATAGTTACAACTATACAATGTAAATCAATGGAAATGTAGCAAATTCAATGCTAATTTCTTTCTTAAACATTCAAGCCTGGATTTACCATTGTCATCTTCCTCCACGACAAGCCGCGAATTGCTGTCGCAATTCTCGACTTGTAGTAGATGAAGATGACTTGAAGGTGAAAAAGCAAAGAAAATTACCATGTATTGGTGAACCAGTTTCATGGGAAGTTTCATTCTAAAACCCTTGGTTATAGGAAAATTTCGTCTGTTTTCAGGAATGTAAAATGATGCTTTAATGTGAGGACTTAAAGGGTTAAAAGACAAATAAAACGACTGACCACTGCTGTAGACGTGATTATCACTAGAAGGTTAACCCTCACATCACTGATGTCGACTACAGTAGACATTCTGTGTTTTTATAAACACCTGTATAACCTGTTGTTGAAATCCAAATTTGCTTTCAATCTTGAAACACTGATATACTGGGACGTAAATGTCACAAATAACACACATATGCAGTCACTTGAAGTTGTGGATCGTTGTAGCGAGACACAACTTCAAGGGGCTGAAAATGTATTTTTTTAGCTCAGTGCTCTAAGGGTTAAAAGGTTACCTTGATTACAGTCCTGCCCGATGTCACCAAGGTGACAGGAGCACTTGTAATACGGGGCAGTCGTAATTATCTCACAAATTCCATCACCAACACATGGCTTATCATCACAGATGGCTGCAAAAAACAGAAAACAACTAATTATGATACTTCCTCTTGCCGAATTGCGCGCTCGTATTTGATCTTCATTAAAAAATGCAATTTTTAAATTAGAAAAAAAAAAAAAAAATTAGAAAAATTATTTGATTAAATGTAGACACGGTTTTTTAACCCTTTAACCGCCAATTTTTTCAATTGGAATTTTCACCCACTCGACGTTGTGTCTCGCTGACGCGTTCCACAACTTTAAGTGAGTGAAAATTATTCAGATTTGACAAAATGAAAGTCAACTTTTTTCAAATTTTGCTCGTTGATGTCACATTTTGTTTTTAACATGTTTAAAACGTGGTACCTAATGTGCTAATAAAAAACGAAAACCCGAATATATGCGGCACCGGCGGTTAAAGGGTTAAATCAATTTATATTATATTTTATTTGGCTTGAAACTTGCTCGAAAACGAGCAATCGCGGTGCGCGTAAGACAAGGGTTAACCCTTTGCCTGCTAATCACGACAATAGCCGTTTTTAACCTATTCTATTAGCTGATTATATAACTGTTATAGGGAGTAAAAATCCAGTTTAAACACCAAGATTTATAAATGTTTGGTCGCAAATTGAACAAATATGAGTAATTTTCTACAATTGCGGTTGTGTTTCGCGTTAGCGAGACACAACCTCGAATGGTTGAAAATTCAATAAATTAACTCAGCAAGACAACGGTAAATTATCAAGAGCTTTTATCATAATTATGTTGGGATATTGACCCACAACTTCAGGTGGGTGACAAGTAGGCTATTCACATGTTCATGATTTAGGATTTAAACATACATTTCGCTCATAGTAACAGCGATTTAATCGACAAAATTTTTTTAAAAATATTTTATGAGTGGCAGTCCTAGCAGTACTCGGTTCTAGACTGTAGTATATGTTCTGATTTAATAGTCCGAGATATTATCTGACTTGTATTATTTAATACCCCAAAGGCACTATCACTCGTATTTAATATTACACAATAGTTATTTTTAAATATTTTAGTGCTATTGACAACACTTTTGAGAATCATCATTGTGCGTTTGGGTGTGATGTCTTCAACCCTTCTCCGTTAAATTAATTTTCAACCACTCGAAGTTGTGTCCCTTCATCGTGATCCACAACCCCAAGTGGTCGAAAATTACGCAGATTTCTTTCATTTGAGACCAAACAATTACAAATATTGATTGCATTCGCAATAATAATGATTTAACATGTTTAATCGGCTAATAAACAGATAAAACAGCGTAAACTACGATTATTGTCGTGATCAGAAGTACACTCTAAACAATATAAGTTCTTTAAAAAGAACCCTTCAGTACAATCACCATGCAACCCCAGGTGAACCCTGCAAGGGTTCTCCTGGGGTTGCATGGTGATTGTACTGAAGGGTTCCTTTTAGTGAACCTATATTGTTTAGAGTGTATAATAGAGTAGCACAAACAGGTTTCGTAACACATCAAAATAGTTGACAGTAAAAAGTTGTTCAGAAAACATGTCAAATGTTTCACCAGTCGCAGACAACGTAAGCAACTTACTCGTATCACAATCGTCGCCGCTGTAGCCTTCAGTACAATCACATGTGTATAGAGCTGGGTTCTGAGTATCTTGGATACATGTTCCACCACCACCGCAGGGATTATCTTCGCTCTCCCCACCACATGCCCCACCTCCTTATTGTCGACGAGAATAATTAAATGATGCATGATTATTGTGAAGTACGAAAGTATGTTTGACTGAGACAATGGACGCAGCATACAAGTATACATGCATATTATGAAATAGTAATAAAATGCTGAATAATGGGAATGCGTTAAAAACAAGATGAACAAATACTGTGGAGTACACACATCCTATTAATGTAAAATGTTGTGTATACTGTTACACAAAACACGATCCATAATATGAATTCCGATGGATATTTGTATCTTCAATTTTACAAGTCCACATCTGACTCGGTCGACCGAGAGGCCAATGTCACTATATACTAGAGTCCAAAGCCAAAAGGCAGTATATGTTTACTTTACAAGTAAACGGATACTGCCCACCGGCTATGCAGAGCAGTATGGGAACTAGGTCGTCTTAAGAGCAGCATGGGAACTAGGTCGTCTTAACCCTTTAACCGCCAAATTATTCAATTTGAATTTTCACCCACTTGAAGTTGTGTATCGCTGACGCGATCCACAACTTCAAGTGAGTGAAAAATATTCAGATTTGACAAAATGGAGGTCAACTGTTTTCAAATATTGCTGATTGATGTCATATTTTATCTCTAACATATCGAAAAGGTGGTACTTAATGTGCTAATAGAAAATGAAAACCCCAATATATGCGACACCGGCGGTTAAAGGGTTAAAGGTGTGTCTATTATTCAAATCTAATATGCTATTCCCGCGTTGTCATGCCATGCAGTAGTAACATTTGACCCAATTACAACGATATAAAGATACATCCCAAGAATGAGTGATCAAGCGAGAAAGTGTGAGATCGAACGCCAAGCTATATTTAAGATTGGGATGGCACGAGTGAAATATGTCTAAAAGTGGAGCACTATGACAAATTTTGTTCAAATTTAGGACATTCAACGTCAGTAACCATTACCTTTTATACCCACACTGACCTTTGGCAAATGTCGAGAGCATAATGACTCAATTTCACAATTTGTGGATGATACAATTATCATGCAGTATGCAAAAGGCAATGTAAACAAATCCCCTGAGAGCAGACATTATTTTTCTTAAACCTGGTTTTATAGGGTAGTCCTCGCCTGTTTTTCTGATCAACCTCAGAAGAGCGAAGTGTGAAATATTGATAAATAAGAGAGCTGGAAGTCTTAGGGGAGGGGGTTGTGGAACACTTCCTTTCATAAGTTCAAAGGATGATATCAGATGTCCAGGGATAGTGAGTGACAGGGTGATATTAGAAGATATTTGAGCAGCATATGACACAAGCCTCTTGGAGGCACATCTATTCATTCATTCCAGTAGCTATACCGTCACTCAAACGATACTATTTTACTAAAAAATCCCCGCACTGTAAGAATCCCCGCACTGTAAGAATCAGCATATTTATGTTGGCCGTAGACCCATAACATACATATTCAAATGAATAAGAAAGAGCTGACAAATACATTTATGATGATTTCAAATTGAATAAAAACCTTTGGTTGCGATGTGTTTTACAAATTATTTCAGCGCTCTATGGGTTAGGCTAGAATGATTTGAAAAGGCTCTTCGCAGCACCAGCTAACAAACAATCTATGCTGTCGACCATTCAGACCTAGCATCCAGGCTAATCCTCAAAGCATGCCCCTGGATTTGATTAGCACACAAATCTAGCCACAGACTCACAGTCCGCGATGTAGAAAACAGAAAGAGTGAAAAACAGAGGACGTCGGCCCAATGATGGTGAGGTGCCAGACAAAGCATACAGCATTAACCCATGTCCATCAGCCTTCTGATGCTGGAATGCACAAACATGTACGCAGACCAAAAACTCAATGTACACCCAACTCTCAACCTTCCATATTCAACACCAGGGCCAATATTCGCGTGCAAGTTACAATGCATCATAGGCTTCGGATTGGTCAAGAAAGCCATTTTGACCAATCCGAAGCCTACGATATATCGTAACGTGTACGAGAATACGGGCCCTACTTTTCTCAGTGCACATAATTGTTTTGCCATAAAATTATGAAAATGGGTTATTATGCTCTTGACACATGCAAAAGTCCCATGTGGATAAAAAGATATTGGTTACTGACATTGAATGTGTTGAATTTGGACAAAATCGACAAGACAATCTGTTCCTTTTGAGGGCATTGTACTTGTGTCTCAATCTTCACTATTTGCACTCGATTACATTCTTCCCCGCTCCATCGATTAGTCTATGTGAGCACTTCATGTTTGTTTGAAGTTAAATCAAGGTATCTAATTATGTTGACTCGTGTCACAGTGGACCTTGTTTAAAATCTGAATTTATGCTGTTAAAGGTATAATTCATTATGCAACTTACCAGTGCTGCCAGGAAGTAATTTTTGTATTTCTGGGTGTTCATTGCACATAAACTGGTCTTCACAGCAGGTCACACAGAATGGTTCAGCAGTCACTTTTGATTTACAGTTATCAGCGTGACTCTCCCAGTAATCACATTCAGTGTTGCTCATGCAGCCTTTTTCTACCTTTCGTTCTTGTGTCAATCTAGAGTAGCACGATTCATCCTAAATATATCAAAAAACCCTTCTTAACATTCAATTGTGTAGACCAATCAGCACAACTACAGCTATATTCAAATATTTTTAAAAATAGCTGGAACAGTTCTAGTGGAACGCGGGCAGAGGAAATGACTTAATTGAAATAACGATTATGAGTTATCCGATCTGACCAAATAAGTTGTACAATATGACAGTGATTGAATCATTAGAGACAGATCCTGAATCGACACAAAATTACATTTAAAATTTTAAGCTAAATCCACTTTGCCCTGTCAGGTCTGACAGTCAGACAACAGGTGTGCCTTACAGATGTAGGAACGGGAGGGGGTGCGAGCAACATGAACATGCATTATGACATCACCGGTTTACTGACTGTAGTGTGGAGGTCACACTCAGGTCAGATCGTCTGGACTGTCTGAATTGGCCAGGGAGGAGAGGGATTTTGTACTCATAGCACATACGCGTGATATCCAGGACTGGATAGATAAAGAAGGGCTATATCAGGCGTCACTCCATCATTGTTGGCTCCGAACCTATATCACAACAGGCTGAAGTAAGACATTTTGGAAATGCCTTCTTTATTGATTATTCTAGGGGAGTCTTTGAGGAATGAAATTTAAAAAAAAGAAGGGAATTGAAAGATTATTGACAATGTTACGATGCTTCAAAGATTCTACTGAAAAAAAAAGATAAAAACTGCAAAAAAATTAAAGTCGAGCAAAAAAACATAACAATACAAGAAGCATTTCGTAAAAGTGCAATTAAAAGTACTTTAGAAATTTGTTTTCCCTCATAATATTCCACACAGATAAATATAAATTAAAAAAAGAAAAAAATTCAAAGGATGCACGACTTGAACCCGTTGTAAACACCTGCGCGAAATGCCATGGAGTTTCAGCATTAAATTGCACAGCGAAACCCAAGTCTCCGGCCGTCTGGGCATGTCTGGGGGTAGAACCCCTTATTGGGCAAGCGAAGGAAAACGCTCTCAATAACCCATCATGCCCTATCACCGCCACCCTCACATCATAATCTGTACATCATTCATCTCATCAATTGACTACAACGTTTTTATCGTGTTACAATGTCACTTAAGAGATCAAATGTGCCGAACAGTGTCGTAAATCAATGATTTACTACTACTACTACTACTACTACTGGTCACAATAAACGCATTTCATTGACCCCTCTAAAGCCCACTGGCAAAAGAAATTGCCAGTCCCAGAAACCACTTTAATTTCTTTTTTAAATTTAAAATAGTAATAATGGCCTAATCGAAGGAATGTGTTATATTTTCGACTCAGAGGCTCTGTTTTAAAAAGTTGGGCTTTAATGGGTTAAACTGCTCATTATAATTACTTAAATAAAGATAAACATCATTGTCACGATAATATTTTCCCCATGTACACACATACTGCGTGCATGGGGACAGCATTGGAGATATGTTATACAAATATTTTGTGCTTAATAGGAATTGCTCTATATCGCTGAATTGGACACGATGCCTGTTGTTTTAAAATTTAATTTACGGTAATTTACGGTGTGGTGTTGGATAACGACGCTATGGTTGAGGACCAGCGTGAAGTGGAGTGCAACCCTTTCCAGGGTCGAGTTTAGAAGGATACTTCCTGACGGATTTGGAGTCGGCGCTGTCTAGGAGGACAGTGGTCATCCCTACCAGCACTCAACTGGCATTGTGGCGTCAGGTGAGAGGAGGCAGGACCATGGAGTCTGTGAAAGTTAGTGTTGTGGAAATACTGTATGCAGGGGACCCTTTGGCGAGGTCCTTCATCGACCCGAAGCCACCTCTAGAAGTGCATATGTTTACCAAGCTGCATCTGACTGGTGGCTCTCCAGAGGGGACCTCAGGTAGATCTTTTCCTCAGGATGTATGCCTTCACTCCACCTCAGCTGGTTCCTCTAATTTTAGCTAGATTGAGGGGATGCAGATGAGTATTGAGCATGATGACTCCTTTCTGGGCGAGGCAAGCATGTCTTCCGGAACTTCTCCAGCTGTCAATGGTTCCTGCCCTTTGTCCTCCAGATCGTTCCAACACAGTGACAAATCTGACTTCGGAGAACCCGTTGTCTTCTTTGAGCAAGCTCAGATTGGAGTATTTGCAGCAAAGGTTCACAAGAGACCCCTGTGAGATGATTTTCATGATATCATGAGCTGTTTATGAGCAGACATGAACTGTTTCTGCAATGTTTTAGAATGGAGTTCAAGAACTATTTTCTTTTAATGTTCATGGAAAAATTCATGATCACGAATTGTTCCTGAAAAGGACTAGAAAAAATTTACGGACATTTGATGAATGATTCATGAACATGGCATATTCATTAAGTAATCTTGAAATGCTGACAAAATATTTCATGAAATATTCTTGAAATTTTCATATATATTCTTCATGAGCACTTGATGAAAACTAAAGAATAAAAAAAATGTATGAAATATTTTTCTAAAGTTCATTTGAAATATGTCATGAGCATCTCATGCTTTTTTATGAGCATGTCACTTCAATGATTTATTCCATAAATCATGCTCATCCAAATAATATTCACGAGCACAGTGACAAAACTTTTTTCTCGTCTGTTTTTTTTTTAACGTAAGCGTGATATTCAGTATTACACTTGTCCTGTATTATGCTGTTTCTGCCCCTTTTATAATGTGGTGTCATGTTCAACGTGATCGTTTGCACAAGAGTATTATGCTTAAACGCGTTCACGAATAACGGATTATTTCGCAGCTTAGTAATTCAATGTCTGGCTGTAACGTTTTCAAAAGCTTTTCGTTATCATATTTGTTGCCTAATTTGTTGGCTCTACAGTGTAAGTTTCAAATTGCTGTACCCACTCACACTGTCCCCAAACTAATATGTGTTTTTTATTGTCGATTGGTTATGAGCTTGATTAGTCTCATTTTTTAGTTCATGGTTTGTTCATGAAAGTTCATGAACTGTGGTGAATAATAGCCTAATTACACTGGCGAGTATGGTGTCAACTACGCAATGGCTAATTAACTAATTAATTAGCAAATTGAGACTTTCTGAGTTAGATTATCAACCACAGAATACATACTATCTTAAAATAAGGTACATAATATCTTAAAATCTGTGATTTTATTTTTAGCTTAATAATATGACCATATGATGTAAACATGTCCATAGACTAGAATTGCAAGTTTTTTAAATTTTTGTGCTGTGTATTCACCAGTTAGGCTAGATATAGAGACGAAATTCCTGATTTCCAATTATTGACAACCATGTAAAAATAAGAAATACGGAGATTTCTTCTCTATATATAAGTTTACGTGTTTTTTCAACATTTAATGATACGCTCATGAATTATTCAATGCAACATTTCCATGAACTGTTCATGAAATATCCATGCACATTGAAAAAACATATACATGAATATATCATGAACAGTTCACAAAAATGCTCATGAACTGTTCAAGAAATATCCGTTAACATTAAATGACCCAGGGCAGTATTTATGAACTCTATTTGCTGCAATGGTTAATGAATAGTTCAAGTCACACATACATCATTTAAACAGGACTGGAAATCAGAAACCTATAGGCATTTGTGCGGAAAGGTTGTCATACCACTTTTTAAACATAATTAAGGGGCACTGAATCCGATTTTGGTGTATGACAAGCCGACAGAATATTGAAAAACCTTCAAATTGAGGAAAAACAAAATGGCCGCCAAAGTAATACGTTTTATTTTACTATTTCTCCAAACACTACAACTTCAAGCATCGTAATACAAAGTGTAATTATTCGGAATGTGTTCTAAGGCACATACAAAGACTTGGTAATGACAAAAAATAGTTTTCCTGTATATTTACTGTAGCCAGGTAAGGTAAGATTAATATATTCATGCGTCAAATTCTAAACTGAAAATTTAATGTTAATTTTTAAGACTGATAGAATGAAAAATTGTAGTTTCTTGTACAGTTTTTTTTCTCCATTGGAATGTTTTACTTGTTACATTCATCTGTGTGGACAAACTACACACTTGCATGCAGACATCCAGCTATATAATTCAATATGGTTCATATGTCTTCATGTTTCAACACCACGTTATCCTACGAAATTATTTCAATTACCAATAACTGGTGCCACTAGCAGCAAATAAAACACACTACTACATAGTGCCTTGTGATCATTCAGCTTATAGCATATTAAATATTAGTAGTTATGTTGCCATTCTATAATACCAAGAATAATACTGATATAAGCAGTCACTTTGATGCTGTCCGTTCTGAATCATACATAGAGGCAAATGCTAATATATTGTTTTTGTGCAAAGGGTCACGGAATTTAGTATTACTCCCCGCACATAAAATAAGCCTTTCTTTAACAAACGTGTTTGTTTGTTTCTGTCCTTTTATTTTGGCTTCCAGAAGATTATTCTCAATCGCTTCTGTCGCCAAGTCCTTTGTTGCAATATTTTGTAGTCTGATATGTTATTAGCAAACATGTTGAATAAGAGGAAGGTCGACATCAAGTTATCTTCATCCAGTGAGTCTTTCTTCTGTCTTCCTTTTTTGGATTCATTATGGACTGGTGCTTCATCATGATCAAGGTCGTACATAGCTATGGTATCACGGGATATATGTGATCTCAGATTATATGACAAGGCCCACCTGCTGAGGGCTGTGCAGGTTTTGGTGATCCCAATTATGCCACCTGTTTTTTGCCAGTGACATTCAACCATTCCTCGCTTTGCTCTGGGTTAACCTGGTTGAACTGATGGCTTGACCTTTTCACAACGAAGTTTCCACTTTGAAATTCTTGCAGGACATCGGGAGGTAAGTGATGCATTTCACTTATATTTATTGTTCCCCACCGGGCATAATTTGTGTGGTTGTACCTCATAAAATATGGCAGCATGGCTTGGAAGGCATACAGATGAAGCTCCCATTTGCCATCTCTGTGAGCACGGGTGAATAGAAGCAGAATTTGGACCATTTGAATGTAACCCCACCAGAATTTGAAATTTACATTGTCCTTGAGGTTCACAAATCGTTCGACTACCTCTGTGAACTTATCTGTTCCCAACTAACTAACTTCTCAATATCGCCTACGTCTTTTATCGGATTGATTTTTGTCATGAGGTCTGGATTCTGACGACTAATGTAGTCCAGTAGTTGTGGCATGATAATTCTCCACATAGCCTGTATGGTAATCTTGTGGATCCTTATTCCTCTTGCATATGACTTCCCAGCTAATACCTGATCTGCAGCTCTTGGTCCGAGCAAGTTACTTTCCACCCAAGCATCTGACAGTCCAGATGATTCAATGTGTGTGCCTATGACTTTTAGAAAATGTATGGATGTGTGAAGACCACCAAGTCTTACAATTAAGCAATTATGGTATTCATCTTTGGCCCATTTTAATTCAATGAGCTTGCAATAGAGAGCTTCATCCACAGTTAGCACTACATACTGCTGACCAAGCTCAGCTGCTATGTGCCTGAATCGTTCAACAACTGTGTACAAAGTGCCAAGTTCATGAACTGAGCTTGAATTATTGGCATATACCCCACTCTTGTTAAAGGTGGATCTACCATTCTTTTCACATTGTTGAAGTTTGTCTATCCTGTTCGAATTCCTTCTTCAAAATGCCGATAAATAAAAAAGGCCATGTCACATGCTTCTGCATCCCACACAACTGTAGTGTCAGCTGATTTATTGAACCAGTCCACTTTCATGTTCGGGCTTAGTAGCGGTTCTACACGACCAATTGTAACCTTAGATGATAATACCACTTCCATCACCTCAGGAACTTTTAGTGTTGTTGTTGATGATGGACGCAGATCCTTGAACCCCATATCACTTGGTGGCCCCCTTTGCCAAGCAGCAACCTGTGTGGCATGAAAGGTATCTTTTCAATCCAGACTACTAATATCAATGTTATCACAGCTGAAATGGACAAATCTGTTGTTTATGAGGTTAGGTATTGATGCTCACGTATTTCACCGTACTTTCTGCCCGGGCCTGTATCAACTTGTAGAACACTATCATAACTAATAATATGTCTAGCATTATGGGAAAGCTGCACCAATCCTTTAGATCTTGTACCCTGGTGTAAAGTAAATGCAAACCCTAAATGCTTGGTAGTCCACTTTTTACCTCCACTGACATTGTACACCAAGTCCTGGCCAATGCTCAAAATTCTATTTTGCCGGTGACATTTATTCTTCGATGTTATGTTGTCCTCATCTGTAACTGGCTCATCATGAAGGAGAGTCTGTCCTGCAAGCAGCAGACGCAGGAGCATGTACACATTATCTGTAACACATGATATGGCTTCATCTTCATTAACGTTGAGCCCTTCATACCTAGCTTGAGCCATTATATCAGATCTTAGCATTAGCGCATCATGAACCATCTCCAAAAACCCATCGTTTTTTGGCTGGAACTGTAATAGTGGAGACTTCAGATCTTCCGTAGCTAACTTGGAAATTGGAATATGGGCATATTTGGTGGGAATGAGGAGTGTCTGTCTATCTTCCACTGCCTGATTATGCAAAGCCATGAATTCGTAGAAATGTATGATATGAGGCTCAAGCTTTTCTCTGAGAGATGATCTTCGGCTGAAGAATGATGTTGGGATAATAATATTCCCTGTCTCGGCTAGATCACAATAATATCTCCAAACTTCTGCCAGTTCTAACACCAGACATTGATCAGCTGCACACCGCAGCTCATCTGTAAGCCATAGCATATCAACATCAGTTGTTTTTGAGTTCTCTTTTCTTTTGGATGTGTCTCGTATGAACTGTTTGTAGCAAGTGCCATGATATTTTCCTTCTGAAGCTATTAAGTCGATAACCACAGAAAGACGTATGTTTGCAAGCTGGTCAAATTGTGAGTCTAGAATGTGCTGAATCATCTTCTGTGTTGTCACAGATGACATCTTAGACATATCACTGGCATTCTGGCAGAGCATGCAAAATGAAATGAAATGAATCGGGCTTTAGGCCACTTTTGTGCACATATAGGCTAAACTGGGCCAGGAGAACCTCCTGAGGATGGTGAGATGATTGAGATGACACTGTCCTCCAGACACAGGATTCGAAATTCGAGCCCTGGCGGTCTGAGGCCGGGCACGCTACCTCTCGGCCACGGAGGCTCCCCACAATACTAACTTTCACACGTGGATGGGGAAGAAACATTTTTGTTTCTTTGAAACCGCCGAGACCGGGGACCGAGCCCCGAACTCTGGCGTGAAAGGCAGCGGTGCTAACCACTACCCTAGGGCCCCCGCCCGGCAGAGCATGCAAGCTTCCCAGTTCATCGGATGCGTGGAACTTCTTGTGGATGGCAATGATGGTGGTGTTGTATCTGGCGCGGTAGTTGTTCTACTGCAGCAGATAGTGCAGTTTCATTTTTTTATGCACTCGTGATATATGAGTAGGGCTAGTGAAGGTAGAGTAGCAAAATTTGAGCCAAACCAGTGGATTAGTACCAAACGCAGAAGAAATTCTGTCAATGGCCGCTCTATTAGTAACATCACTGCTTTTGTCTCTCTTGTGCAGATTCCTTCAACTTGACTAAACCTTTCTCACTGTCGCATGACACTCTCTCCCGAGTCTTCTCTTGACAAACAATGCACTGCGCCAGATCAGTGGTACTGCCTCTCTTCAGGTTTAATACTGCCTCTTATCTTCATATGCTCACATGGCATGTAAGCAAAATATCAAACATAAATTATGTCGATAACAACATTGGGCCATAGTATAATAATATGCCCCTGCCACATTCACGCTCTCACAATCTATCACATGACGGAATCACAACAATCACCGCCCATCGTTCCGTTGTTATTTAAATAGGGGTAAAAAAACAGCTTTTAGAAAATTTATTGTAAAGTGATGTTGTCTGATATATACTTTGTCTTACATTTATGATGAATATTATTTTGCAAATGCATCCAGGGGCGGATCCAGAAAAGTGTAAAAGGGGAGCTCAGCTAGGTTCGAAGCACCACCTGGGGACATTTTGAAAAATTGTGTGGCAAATAACGTTGTTTAGGCCTTTCTAGATTTTTGAAAGGGTGGGGGGAGAGTCAGGACCCCGTGACCCCCCTCATGGATCCGCCCCTGGGCCATCCATCTCAATAGAGACGACACAAGACAATAGATTTTATTAGTTTAACTAATTTAATTCATTTACAAAATACATGTCGCTGACATGGTGTTTTGATGATTGACTGCAACACGAGAAAAGGGGAGAAAATTATCGATCTGCAGTTTTATATTCTCTAATATTAGTATTGCTAGACTGTTTAGCTTGAGTGATAATAGGGGAATATATGACCAGTGTTTGTTCACATGGCAATTACACATATTCTACACATATAGAAGAGTTCATTACAATATTTAATTAGTAACATTGGGTTTTTTCAACATTTTTGCGTTTTACCATGGCTAGACCATTCAAATGGTTTTAATCATGAACTTTATTTGATTCAAGCCTTACAAATGGCTTCACATAACAATACAACAAAATCAATCCGTTACCAAAATATCCTCTAAAAATTAATTATAAACTGAAAATAATTGTTAGAATTAGAAACGCTATTTTGGGCCATAACAACATTCACAAGGTGTTTGCTTTGTAGATGTGTGTATAATTTTACCATTTTGGCGGCCATTTTGTTTATTGCCATTTAGGAGCACTTAGAGTACCCGTACACCTTGTCATACACCAGATTTGAATTCAGCACACTCGAATTGTGTAAAAAAAGGATTTCTGCACTTTTCCGACAAAATGCCTCTAGAATTTTAAAAGAGCACAATTATGAGATTTCCTACCTGTCTAATTCACATGAATAGTCCATGAGCAGTTCATGTGATTGTGGTATCTTTGTGATATGTAAATGGTGCTCATGAATTAATTATGAACTGTCCTGGGCCATTTAATGTTCACGAACATTCCTTGAACAGTTCATGAGCTCTTTTGTGAACTGTTCATGAAATATTTATGAATACAGTCCAGGATATTTCAAAAAAGCTAATGAACTGTTTACTAGTATCTCGGAGGGGGAGTGAGCAGATCAGAAGAGCGAGCAGATTTTTATGTCTAACCAAAGAAGCGTTTAATAAGTTTCACATAACATTTTTATTCTAAATGGGTTTATTTAAAGTCCACAATTGTTATAGAACATGTTTGAATCAAAACTAAACATATAAACCAGACAAAAATCGGCTGAGAGAAAAGTATTTTGACTATTTACTGAAAAAGTATGAAAAATAGGTAAAATTAGGTGTTAAAATACCAACTTGACGCTCTCTTGTGCATTTTTTTTCAATGATCGGACATAAAATATGTTACATCCACGTGAAAGCCTGAGGCAGTAGCTTTCTGTTGGTATCACATATATTGATTTTGTCCATATTTCAGTAAAGCAGCGGCAGTTACCTGATTCTGGCCCTTGAATAATCCAGTTATTTGAAAATAGTAGTGGCCTAAATTCCCATTCCGTGTGACACCTTACCCCCAGCCACGTCTGGTCTATACAGTCATCCCCTTTAAGTCAGCAGCGAAGCAGACGGTGCGATCATGGCTATCTAAGTTTATGGAGTTAGCTGAGATAGATGCTCCAGGAGGTTCCACAAGAGCTGCTTCAGGCACTTGGCTTCAGCTAGGGCGGTGCCCATCTCTACGATTATGGCATAGTGTAAAGACAATGGTTAGAAACTATATAAGACCTCTACCTCAAGGGGCATCCGCTACGGAACATCTGTCAGTTCAGAGGGCAGTATTGAGAGATTATTGAACTCAGTAATCAGTATAGTATTTTCTGTTGCTATCATGATGATAGTACACTTTTATGATTACTTATGACTATCGATATAATAGTGATTCTGATTATAATAATAATAAATCTTAACGAAAGATGGACATTACTGATTGTTTGTGATTCTTTCGACGTTACTATATCGCCACAGCACCTTTCATTAAAATAGATCAATTTTGACGTGAAGCGTACTTAAAAATATAATGACTTTTCGGTCGAAAGAATAGTCACATTGTTATGTAAAATTATCTTTTGTATTTTAGACAGTGAGATCATGCTGTGCAGTGCCTTTTATTGATTGAGTTAAGTACGCTTCCCATCAAAATGTATCTATTGTATAAACAACGTGGGAAATGCTCATTTGAGCGGTAACAAGCTATTTTTATCTGCATTTGTATGGCAGTTTGGCAACGAAAGGGTATTTTTATCTATCTGTACAAAGAAAAAAGTAGAAAACTCGGATGCAGTAAAAAACGAACGTGATGCAACAAAGAGTTAACGCTGGATGGGTGAAATATCTTAAAATGAGCTTACCGGCCCACAAGTCAGCAGATCTCCAGCATTACAGTCTTCTGTCCTAAATTTCCCATTCTCCTTAACAGCTTTAGTAGAATTGCAAACGTAGCAAATGGAGTAATTGTAGTCGCTGGCAATGGCTGGATAGAACAGAACGAGATCAGAGGTAATACATGTAGTATAGTCTTTGTTATCTGTTAACAGGTGACAGAGCAGTATTGTAACATGTTTATGGTGTGGAAATTCATTTTAAAAAATCTACAACATAGGCCTACTTAATGTTGTAAGTACTAGTCCAGAGCCACCGAGTTAAACCCATAGCTAAATTATTTAAACATGAGGCAAAACCGTGGAAGAGGGGCAGGCTTAAATAGTGCTGCGGTCATTCTCTAAAAGGCCTATAATTAGAAGCAACTCCTCCCCACGGTAAACAGGTAAAGCAAAGCACAACCATATTTTGTTGATTAATTGATATATCTAGATTATGAAATGGAAGGTCGTGAAAAGAAATGTTGCCATGGTAACGGCATTATAACCATACAACCTCTCATCTTGAAAATGCACTAATTATGCCTTTTGTGCTTCGTTTCAAAGCTCATTTGAGTGTTGTTTATGCATGTTGTATGAAGTTTGCTTGCAATGGTGAGATGTACATGAAATATATGATATGTGTTCTGAGACGTGGATATTAGACGGGAACAGTAGCCAAGCAAACACATGGCGTTGAACCAATGTTGGTTTCATAGAATTTCGTCTACGACGCTGTACCTACATTAAACCATTGGTTTAACGTCTTGATTTTGTTGGGAGGCCTACGGGGACATAGTACATAGTGGACTCGATGAATTCCATACACATGGAATATGGAAAACTGAACATCATATCTCCATAAAATTGTGCCCCCCTGAGGTTTTAGAGCTCGTCATCTTGGATCATTTCCTAAGCGTGTCCTAATTTTATTGTAGGGGAGTCTTGGGAGAGTTGGGCCACAGGAAGAGTTTGGCCACCCCCCCCCCCCCCCCGATATGACGATAACGTGAAGCATTATGCCCAGATGCTGCCGTCTAGCGAATCAACGATACATTAGGCCACTGGTTTTTATTTCCCTGTTTTAGATCAGAAAAAAATCAAATTCTAATGAGGGAGGGCGGTAAGAAAAAACATTCCACCTATTTTAGGAAAAGTTAATGAGGGCGACCAAATAAAAATAAACATTGGACACATTTCTGGAAAAGTTAATGAGGGCGACGAAATAAAAAAAAAACCTATTTTAGATAAAGTTAATGAGGGCGACAAAAAAACAAGCAAAAAAAACATAGCTGGTAATTTTTTTTTATTTCCTGAAATAAACTTGTTTTTTTCGGAATGTTTTCTTTATCTGCCAAAATTAAATGTTTTTTTTCGAAAATCGGCAACAATTCAATGCGTGCGCTGGGCAGAAAAAAAACACATATTTTTTGGTAAAGAGCTGCCTAAATCTAATGCGAGCGCTCATCTAAAAGAGTGAAAAAACATAGTGGCCTTACCTATTGTTTGATGTGACCAGCTTATAGCGCCCATGTTCACAGACGATTTTGTATCAATAAATCGAATATTTAAAAAAAAAGTTGTAAACAATTGACCCGAAGGTGAACAATTTGTTGGCATATCAATAGTAAATAGTAGAACGTTCTTTTGTGGTGTGTAATATACCTATATGATACTCCTCTGTCATCAAGGCATTTAAGGAATCAATATCGTCAAAAGCCATTCTGTGCTTTTGATTTCAACTAAAATTGCGGATACAGGGAGAGTTGGACAGTGAAATGTGGGAGAGTTGGGACACTGTTGGGGAGTTGGGCCATGGTCATGGGGCATGGCCATGGCCCAGCCTCCCACATAGGAAGAGTTTGGCCACTATGTGGGAGAATTGGGCCATTCGACGATAATTTGTTTTATCCATGACTATAATGATCAACATGTTCATAATTATATTGGTACCTGTTTTATTCTTGTATTGTGTCTATTTTGAAGTATCTGTACCGACATACTATAATTATGTGACTCAACACACCCAGGCATAGCCCAAGATTCCCCAAACAAGTCTCCCCCACTCCTCGGGAGAGCTGGGTCAGGAGAACATCTTTTATTAATCGCAGTTTTTTCCTATGCAAAATAATGCATATAACATAAAATAAAGTTCAGATTGTTTGACATGGTCTGTACTTCGCTAAACCACAGGAAACAGTATAATATGACAAATGGGAAAAGCAAACCGTGTCAAAATATAAAAAGTGGCCGAACTCTCCCAAGCCTCCCCTACTATTGGTCAAGCGCACACTAGAATGACATACTTCTACTCGGACCGAATATACCTGTACCTGTTGTTTACTGTTCACTGGTGCGCCCCCTATTACTTATACATGTAGGCTATTAGAGTATTGTACAGGTTTATAAATGGAGCGGTACCTTCGTAATTATTTAAATTTACCAGAAAACGCTGGACAAGTCATGAATAATGAGTAAGCCTATGTTTTTCCTGTAATGGCCACAATGACAATTTCAAGATTTCTAAGTATTTGTCAGATATGGGATAGTCGTACTGGGTATTGTACATTGTACATTGTACAGCAGGTGAAATGAAACAGGTATTAACGACGTATAACATAATTTTCTATTATATTATTTATCGTCGTGGTGATGGGGTCACATCTGTCAATATATGAATATGACGGACGTGACCCTTTTGTACCTGCTGCTGATCAGATATGCTGTTGTTTGTTGTTTGTTGTAAATGAAGTGCTATGTTTCAACTTTCTAATGCAACAAAAGGTATACGGAAATCTCATTTTTTGGCGAAAATATTGATAAAAAAGCTTGGAAGCCCAGAGCCTAAATTAACACAAAAGTAATAGAGAAATAATCTCGTAAAAAAATATGTAGGCCCTATATGCATAGTAATATGCCATAAAAATGAGATTTTTGAACCAATGGCTAGCACTTCAAATAAACATGATAAAGCTGATGGATCACAACCCAAATGCACATGCCATTGGTAGCATGGGTTGAGGTTGGGCCTCAGAGGGGGTATTACCCCAAGGTCATAAAAATGTCAAGGTCATGAGAATATCAAGGTCATGACAAGATCATCTTAAATTCACAGCAAGGTAAAATCAGGTCAAAATGGGTGAAAAAAGCTTATTTGGGTTGTTTTGCTTCTATTCTGTTCACTTGAGATGCTGATCAGTGGTGGGTGAAACCCATCTAGACCACAGCACAGAGGTATTGCAAAATACCTCCTAGCGGTTACAAAGGAATTAAAAAAATTGATGGGCGATACTCTCTCAAATAACCCTGATGTTACCCCTGTCCGACATAGTAGAAATGGACAAAATAACACAACAATTGTATTGTTTTGCCTTATAACCAGCGCTTCAAATAAATATAATGATTTACAACTCAAGTACACATGGTTATTGGTCATATGGGTTGATGTTGCGCTTCAGAGAGGTGTTAACCCATGTAGGTCATGACAAGGTTATCTCCAGGTCACAGCTACGTTGAAGTATACACCCACTGGTTTTGGGTACTAGACTAGTATATACTAGTATGTACTAGTATAATTATATTACCCAAAAATGCACAATTTTGTAAGGTCTCGAGGCTAGGCCACTGGACAATTAACTAAAACATTTATGATTATTTCAAATTGACAAAAAACACTTTGGTATCTTGGTTCATGTAAATATATTCCAGCGCTTTAAGGGTTAAGCGGTTAATGTTTTTTTGAATTAGAGGTGATCTATCACCCCTTATATAGTATGAATAATTTTGTGACAAATAAATCAAAGTTGCCACAAGATGGGGCACAAGTGTTTCCTTATATGGGGGGATTGGCTTTCATGTGACCCTCTGAGAGGATCACATGATAGCCAATCACTCCATATATGGGGTGATTGGCTATCATGTGACCCTCTCAGAGGGTCACATGATAGCCAATCACCCCATATAAGGACATAATTATTCAAATTATATAAGGGGTGATAGATCACCTTCAAGGAATATAGTGGTGAGAAACAGCTGGAAGATATTCAAATGGAGCGGGAAGAACTATACATGTATGATAGTTTCAAATCGGAAAACCCTCTGGTCCCTTGGTTTATAAAATCTTTTCAGCACTTTATGGGTTAACCATATAAGCGCCAAGTTATTTATTTGAAATTTAATTATCAGGATGTCAACCCTTTCAGGCCTGAATTTACCATTGTCATCATCATCCAATACAAGCCGCGAATTGCTGTCGCAATTCTCGACTTGTAGTGGATGAAGATGATTTGATGTTGTTTAAAAATAATAGAAAATTGCCATGTATTGATAACCAGTTTCATGGACATTTTCGTTCTAAAACCCCTAGTTGTAGTAAAATAAGTCTGTTTTCAGGGATGTAAAATGATGCTTTAATGCATTGTGAGGGCTTAAAGGCTTAAAGGGTTAATTAACATTTGTAGGTAAGGTGGTTCGTAATACTTCAACTCTTACAGCACGGGGAACGACTTTAGACGTCAGAGTCTGACATCTGTGGACGTCAGATTCTGACGTCTAAAGACGATACCCACACTGTAAGAGTAAAATATTTAAATTGGCTGTAGACCCAAAATATAGTCCTTTGGTCTCTATGGTTTATACAAAAATAATTCACCGCGTTAATTTTCACAGCGCGGAGATAAACTCTAGACGTCAGAATCTGAGGTCTGTAGACGTCAGATTCTGACGTCTAAAGTCGAACCCCGTACTGTAAGATTGAAAATCTTTATAATGATCGTAGACCCACAACATTGGTATTCAATCAAAGCACAAAGAGCTATCTAGGACATTTATGATGATTTTAAATTGCAAAAACGCTTTGGTCTCCATGGTCTATACAAAAATAATTCACCGCATTAAGGGTCACTACTATACAAACCTGGACAGCACATTTCTACTTGGATCCTGATCGTCGCCGTGTCCGGATCAGCGACACAGTATGTAAACTGCGGCGTGTAAACCTGGTGCGGGTCACCACCATAAGCCCGCTGACATTCACTTATGAGATGAATGTCATAGGACACAGGCGCCATGTTAATCCAGTAGTCGCAATCGCCGCCGTACTGTGAGGTAGGTCCTTCCAAGAACTGTGTTTTAAACGGCAGGTAATCAGGCCCACAAGACAGCTCTGGAAATAAAAATGAATTTGACTTCAATGAAAATAAATGCACATTATTATCAACATAATTGACAATGTGTCTGGGCGTTAATGGGCAGCAGCAGGGCGTACATTACTGTCGTTTGAGGTCTTCACATAGATTTCACCGTTTCAGCGCGGGGATCGTCTTTAGACGTCAGAATCAGACGTTTGTAGACTAAGACGGTCCCCACACGGAAATAATAGAACAACAAATATATAGGTATTCAAACAGAGCGAAAAGAACCAGCTAGGGCATTTATGATGATTTCAAATTGAAAAAACCCTTTGGTCTCTATGGTTAATACACAAATAGTTCAGCGTTGTATAAAGGATTCAGTCTTGTCTATGCCATTGCTTAACCCTTTACCGCCAAATTATTCAATTTGAATTTTCACTCACTTGAAGTTGTGTCTCGCTGACGCAATCCACAACTTCAAGTGAGTGAAAATTATTCAGATTTGACAAAATGGAGGTAAACGTTTTTCAAATCTTGCTGATTGATGTCACGTTTTATTTTCAACATGTTTAAAAACTGATGATCTAATAAAAATGTTAAAAACCGAATATAATCTGTACCGGTGGTTACACGGTTAATGATAGTGTTGTCGGGCAGTGTGTTAATTTAAGGTTAAGTTAAGTGTTAAATCGCTTTGTACGATTTCAGCCCTACCATGGCCAATAATCAACTGCCGACGATAGGGCTCAAGTCGTCTTATTCGGGCCTCAAATTGACATACTATTATTCCCCTGAAAACTCACGCTAAAGTTAAACTAACCCTTACCCCTTATCCTGCTAAATTAAAAAAAAAAATTTAGCCACTTAAAAGTGTGTCTCGCTACCGCGATCCACAACTTCAAGTGGCTGAAAATTACTGATATTTGGTTTATTTGACACCAAACATTTGCACATATTATTGTTCAAACAGTCATTTCATTTCCAGTAACAGTGCTGCTTTAACAGTTTAACCCTTTAACCTCCAAATTATTCAATTATTCAATCTGAATTTTCACTCACTTGAAGTTGTGGATCGCGGTAGCGAGACACAACTTCAAGTGAGTGAAAATTATTCATATTTGACAAAAGTGATACCAACTGTTTTCAAATATTGCTGATTGATGTCACATTTTATCTTTAACATGTTTAAAAGGTGATACATAATGTGCAAATAAAAAATGAAACCCGAATAGATGCGGCACCGGCGGTTAAAGGGTTAATGGGCTAATAAAACAGTTTAAAAACGACGATCGTCGTGATCAACAGGCCAAGGGGTTTAGGTGCTAATCGCGTATATGACCGTTTTAGTGTTTATGTTTGTCTTCCAAAAACGAAAATTTGTACGAGAAATATGCATTGAATTTGAAAAATTGGCATTTATGTATATTTTGATTTAAATTGAGAAAATATTATTACTTCAACAGACACAGCCTCAAGTCGGTATTTTTTAATGTAGTGTATAAAAGTTCATATTATATCTAGGTTACTAAAATAATCGTGATAATAGTACTATAGTTTATCAACTTGTTCGATGAAATGTGCCGTATTTTACCTTGGGCAGTGCTGAACTGATTGACCACCATCCACAACACCAGCACACAACACCATGGAGATGTCACACGTGCCATCTGAAAAAAATAAACAAAACATTTGTATTGCATAGGCCTATATAAAATATTGCAAATGCCAAATCTTGTTGATCTCGTGAAATATTGATCAGAAGGAAGAAGCCAGCATACGTGTATCTATTGTACCATATTAGTGGATGTAATAAGCTCGACATTTTGACCTGATAGTTTAAAACAAATGTTAAGGATGTCAAATTGGAGGTCTTGTACTTCAATATATCCTCTTTAATAGTAAGATTCCCGGGAGCCCTCTGAAAAAAATGAGCAAAAAATGTTTTGCTCTGTTTATGTTGGTGGGATATATAAAGTGTTATCGTGGAGAGCCGTACCCCGCGAGGACTTGATAAATTGCGGCCAAGCCTTAGCCGTGTGCGCTCATAGAGATCACTACACGTATTTGTACAGTCGCAATATGTGGCTCAAACCTTTAGTTTCAGATGCAGTTTGGGCTATACGGAATGGTGTTCGTAAGCTGCATTATATTGTGCAAATAGATCACTTTGATGATAAAGCACGCATACATGTAACGCAATAATCTTTTATCATAATATACAAATTTGCTTTTTGAACTTAAGTAGTGTGTGAGCATGGTAAATTAAATAAAAATGAATAGATTATTCTAATATAAATAGTTTGACTTTGAATAGTTACTATTTAAAATCATATCCAGCTTAAATAGAAGCAGGGATACATTTTATTAAAAATATTCACACAAAAAACAACAATGTTTTTATCGCTAATTTTTTAAAGAGCTTAATATTATCATTACACTGATTAGCTACATTGGTAATATTCCCATGCTTTAAAGAAATCGGTCAGAGTTATTGATCACAATTTTGACATATTTGGTCCGCTGTTTTTTGGTGATAATGTGGTAATGTGGTCAGCAACTTCACTATAGCCGAGGCATCCATATATGCCCATGTAATAATATGCACATTGTACTACTATATTGTTTTTATGCTGTTGTAATTGGTGAATAAAAATAACTGTTTCCAAATAAATGGATAACATAGAGGATTGGATAAATCACTGAACTTGAAAAATAAAATAATATTCAAAATTTAAAAATGTAGGCCTCAATATGGTTAAAGCGTATCATTATCAACTCAATTTTGTCATTGCAGTACAATTCTATTAATTGTATTGTATTTATTTTTGATGATATTATCATTTTTGCGCTCATGTTTCAAAGCAGCTCCTTGGGATGACATTAATTTTCGTTTTCAGTTTTGAAATAAAGGCATGTATCCCCTAGATCATGATTTTTTTTTCAGAGTTTTTAGATTTTTAAAAATATTTTTTTATCAACATTTCTATGAATCCGTTTAAAACCCAATTGCTAAAGGACGGTTGTTCCTACATCATTGGGCCATGTGTTGATGCTGTCGGCCCAGTGTTGGGCAGACAATCAGTGTTGCAGGTGTATCTCCTCATGGCCTGACTATAAGACACCAATTAGCGGCGATTGCTTTGATCTCACTGTCCAAGACGTAGGAATATGTGATGTAAAGTGTTGTAAATTGCTGACTTGCTTTGTTTACATTGCAATATAACACCTGGAAATATAACTATTTAACTCTTTTTCGGTGCTTCAATTTTTTTTACACTTTTTTTGTAATTTGTAAGATCAGTGGGCTATATAGCTTCATATATATTAAATTTTCAAAATTGACAAAATTAAAAATCTCTCATCCCAAGGAGCAGCCTTAAATGAAAATGAAGATAAAAAAGTTTATTTGGAACAATATCTTATTTCCTCCTGCAAGCTGGGTCCACAATCAGAATGTGCAAGGGAAGGGACATAGCTGTGATTTTAAGTGAAAACATGGGGGAGGTAGACGTTTTTTTCATTTAAATTAGGATTATTGAAAAAACAAAATCGGGAACGCAATCATTTGGGTTCCTCTTAATAAGCCCAACATTAAATTTTTTTTTCGTCGCAATATATAATTAAGGGCGATTGTGGTATTTTTTTATAAATTGGAAAAACAAAAACATAAAACATGGAAGTTAAAAATCGCAAAAAAATCCTCGTGGGCTCCCATCTTAAGCTTATATAACATAATCATACCTATGCTGTGTCAAAATTTCAGAACGTTATCACCATTTTACACAATTTTTAGCTATTACGTCCACTATTATATTCAGTCAGCCATCAAACCATCTATTCACCAGGGTGTCTCCCGTAACATCCCTAGTGTTGATCAACTATGGCACACAACAAAATATGACAACAGCGGAACGGTAAATAAAACAGTGTGCTCTCGTGAGGGCGGCTTAATATGTAAAACAATGTGATGTGATGGCAAGCGTTATAATCAAGGACAAACACAAAACACTGAAATAGATCGCAAAGCTGTTTTATCTACAGTCAACAACAGCCACATTATCCAGCAAAGTTGTTGCTCTGATCTCTCTACACAAAATGATGTGTGAGAAGGTGTGTCCAATTTTTCCTCAGACCGAACATACCATCGTACCTGATATATTTCATATAGGCTACGCCACGAAAGAACTTGATACAATTTTCACATCTGTCAAATAAGCCTACTCTGGTGGTGATGATAGCACAAAAAAAAAGATAGACAAAACCAGCCCTGGTACCACCATATCAATGAGTACATCCATGAATACAGCGTTTTCTCAGTTCAAATTAGACGAAAAATTTGTATCACACTTTTTTCTACTTTGATTTGTTGAAAAATCATATTTTATCCTGAAATAGACCTTTGACCTTGGATTCCCCCCCCCCCATCGCAAATTGCCCTAGGATGACAAGGTGTCATACGGCATTTTCTGAATATATAAAGCCTTACTATCAATAATCTGCATTAAAAAACTTTATACTCTACAAAGAGGTGAAGCCACGATAGGCGTTTATGTGCCGGACTATAATAACTTTATGAAAAACTAATGTAGTATAATCGCCTTATATTGCCGTCGACTCTTTACCATTCGCGGCCATCTAAGATTTTTAACACACAATATCACTGGGACCAGTTTCACAACTCTTAAAAACGTGGATCAGAAACAAGAATCATGGACAAGACAGGTACATGTAAGCGCAATCAGTCGTACGACGTAAATTCAATTATTTGATATTTCAAATGTAAAACATAAAACTTTTTTATTAATGGAGGAAGAGTGGAAGCGAGAGAGTAGAAACAGACCGTAGACAGAGAGATAGAGATGAGACAACTGGACAGACACGCTCTCTGAATCTGGAAGAGCGCGTCTGTTCAATTGGCTCATCTGGCGAAGTCGAAGATGAATATAATTTCTTGTTAAAATGTATTGTCTTTACCGATATAAGAGTTGATTATATAAACAATATTATGCGTGATAACGCCGCTTTCATTAATTTGAAATTAGAACAAAAATTTACTTTAATAATCACCAAATGTTTGAGAGAAACACTACATTGTGTGTGTAAGGCGTGGTCAAAGAGGAAACATGTATATTTCTGTAATGTTCGCCTCCTCGGCACACTGTATACGTTTCTATTTGCTATATCCGTGTACAAAGTGACATTGTAGGCCAAATTGGCCCGGCATATTATATAGTTATTGACTATGATATTTATGTTTATGTTGTGTTCGTATATGCATGTCACTATAATGAGTAAATACTTACTAATGGCAAAATTCTAAGCAAATTAGGATGGTTTTGCCGATTTTTACTGCCAATGGCGGCCATCTTGAAAATTAACCAATTTGAATCCACCATTAAGAGTCAGATTTTGCTAGACTGTTTTCTGTCATTCGCTATGTCCAGTAAGATATAAAAAACGCTGAGAAAACTTTTGATAAAAATGTTTGAGGGGGGGGGGTCAGGTGGTATAGTGCCTCGTCTACTTTTTCAACTACCTTATTTAACTACATTAATTTGAAATAGGAGTGTTTGGTATGAGTAGAGCTGTTTTAGTATGGACTGATGTTTGTCAAAATCACTGTGTCACGTACAATATAAGCGAGTATATGTAGTCAACATTTTTAAATTAAATATTTCCAACTTATGTCAGAAAATGTGTGGCTAACGTGCGGCCGTAATTTAAATTTATTGAAAACCTTTTCAATATCCCTGTTACACAAGCCTACGCTCGACCGGCGACCGATATGCTATGCACCCCTCGACTTTAACATCGCTGTCACAACGCAGTGAATAACGTTCTAATTCCTAGATCCCATTTCGGTCATCAATGCGCACTGAATTAACTCCCGGTGCGCACTGTGCGCTTTCAGCGCGTTCGAAGTAGCCGTGGACGTGGGCTCAAATCGTCTTATTTGGGCTAAAACCCTTATCCTGCTAAATCAAATAAATGAAATTTTCAGCCACTTGAAGTTATTTGTTTAATTTGATACGAAGCATTTTCAAATATTAATGTTTAGACAGTCATTTTATTCCCAATAACGTAAAGGTGTGGGCCGTGGATTGCTATATTCGTTTTACCCAGAATAATCTGTTTTTTTTCAGTATGGCGATGACTGAGAGCGCTCTCCACCAAAATCCCACGTTTTTTGAGTGGCGCAATCTGTAGCTGAAACATTCAGTTTCAAGACTAGTTCGTTTCAGCCAAGTTGGGGCAACGTCAGAAGTAACACTTGATCAGCTCTTACCATGCCCGCTCAGAAAGTGTTCTGTTATTATTGGTTTAATGTAGTCGTTGTAGGATAATGTTGTAGGATAATGTAGGATAGTTACATCAGCCTGCGCGCACGCAGGAGCGAGCTCCTACACTCAAAACAATATAGGTTCTTTAAAAAGAATCCTTCAGTACTATTAATATGTAACCCCAGGAGAGCCCTGCAAGGGTTCTCCTGGGGTTGCATAGTAATGGTACTGAAGGGTTCTTTCTGAAGAACCTATATTGTTTAGAGTGTAATGTGACCAAATGATACAGTATATTAGATTCGCTGTGGCAGGCTAACAAGAACAATACATGAGCACAAAAACATACACGTGGACGTATCAGCAGCGAATTTAAGCGACATAAGGACGCAGATATTTTCTGTAGCATTAGCATAAGCATTATGATATCAGTAAATTGTTTAATAGTCTTGGTGACAACCATACCCAATCAGTGTTCATCAGTTTATCTGCTCTTCTAGAAAATGTCACACACGGTCTATGGCTCATTCGATCACCACTGGGAAGTGCTTATATTATTGTATACCTTATTTTTTAGTTTCGCACTACATTTGCTGAACTCAATAGCCAATGTCAGAAAAAGCGAGGGACTGTCATACAATAATTGTTTTCTTTTTCTGCATTATTGATCAACATTTATGGAAATTTGTAAAAAGTAGCATTACGATTACTTGTGTCCGTTGTCAGATTTATACCAAGCAATGTTAACCCTTTCAGTGCGGGACCGACATTAGACATCCGAATCTGACATTTAAAGTCGATCCCTCCACTAAATGAATTAAAAATGTATAATGACTGTAGACCAATAACATAGGTATTCAAACGAAGCAGAAACAGCTAAAAAAACGATTTTCCTAATGATTTCAAATTACGTCCTTCCATAACATAGGTACTGAAATGAAACAGACTGCTAATAATGTCCACCCTGTATAAATATGTCTCAATGAATAAATAAACAATAAATAGATAAATAAAAACTAAGACATATATAATGATTTTAAATTGAAATAAAAGTCTTTGGTTTATATAAATAATATTTCAGCACTGTAGATGTTAGGTCGAGGATTGTGCTGTTTCTGCCCCTTTTATAATGTGGTTTCATTTTCAACGTGATTGTTTGCGCAAAAGTATTATGCTTAACCGTGTTCAAGAATAACGGATTATTTCGTAGCTTAGTAATTCAATGTCTGGCCGTAACGTTTTCAAAAGCATATTTTCATCATATTTGTTGCCTATTTTTTACGATTTGTTGGCTCCATAGTATAATTTTTAAATTGCTGTACACACTCACACTGTCCCCAAACTAATATTTGTATTTTTTGTCGATTTTTTATGAACTTGATTAGTCTCATTATATAGTTCATAGTTTGTTCATGAAAGTTCATGAACTGTGGTGAATAATAGCCTAATTACCACGTCGAGTATGGTGTCAACTACGCAATGGCTAATTAACTGATTAATTAGAAAATTGCGACTTTCTGAGTTAGATTATCAATCACAGAATACATAATATCTTAAAATAATTCAGTTTTCTGTAGAGGGGGGGGGGGTGTCTTTTTTAAATAACACAATGAAGCTTAACTAGCTTGCTGTGTTTAGTTAAGAAGTAACCTCTGAAAAAATATAATTCTCAATCAAGATACTATATGTATTTTCCAGGTCAAAAGTCTTAGACTCAGAAGTTAAAGAATTTTCATGAGCAATTCGTGAACATTCATGAACATCAGCATGAACTTAGTTTGTGAACATCATAAAGTTTAAGTGTTTTTTTTTAAGATTAAATTTTAATGATACGCTCATTAATCATTCATTGCCATATTTTCATGAACAGTTCAATATATGCATGCACGTATAAAAAACATATACTTGATGAATATATCATGAACAGTTCACAAAAGAGCTCATGAACTGCTCAAGAAATAACCGTGAACATTAAATGGCCCAGGGCATTTCATGATTATTTCATAAACACTACTTGCTGGAATGGTTCATGAATAGTTCCAGTCACACATACATCATATATACAGGAATAGTCCATGAGCAGTTCGTGTGAATGTGGCATCTTTGTGACATGAACTATTCATGAACCATTCCAGTAAATGTGCGCATGAATTAATCATGAACTGTCCTGGGCCATGTAATAATGTTCACGGACATTCCTTGAACAGTTCATGAGCTCTTTTGTGAACTGTTCATGAAATATTCATGAATACAGTTCATGAATAGTCTAGGATATTTCAAAGAAAGTTGATGAACTGTTCACTAGTATCCCGCAGGGGTGAGCATCGATATTGTATCAACCTTTTAACCGCCGGTGCCGCATATATTCGGGTTTTCATTTTTTATGAGCACATTAAGAACCACATTTTAAACATGTTAAAGATAAAATATGACATCAATCAGCAAAATTTGAAAACAGTTGACCTCTATTTTGTCAAATCTGAATAATTTTCACTCACTCGAAGTTGTGGATCGCGTCAGCGAGACACAATTTCAAGTGGGTGAAAATTCAGATTGAATAATTTGGCGGTTAAGAGGTTAACCCTTATCCTGCCAAATTAAATAATTTAAATATTCAGCCAATTAAAATTTAGTCCACGTGACTTAAAATTACTGAGGTTTGTTTAATTTGACACAAAACATTTGCATATATTACAGTTCAAACACTCATTCCGTTCCCAATTACAGTGCTTTTAAACACGTCAAGAGATCAGCAGGCAAAGGGGTAAATGGAGTTTTACCTTGAATCATCCTGTTAAGTTTAGAATTGTTTTCGCAATGTGCGTTTGCAATAACTCTATATGGTGCATGCTTAAAAACTAATTATTTAAATAATAAATATATTTTTCAAATGATCAATTTATTGAATTTTAAATAAATGTGTATCTTTGTTTAAAACTGCTACTATTTTATTTTATTTACCTAATGTAGTGGAAATCAAATCAAGTTCAATACTCGAATCATTAATAAAATACAAAAGTGTCTAAAATAACATATTTTTACCTTTCAGTCACCATACTCCACAACAATGCCTTACAACATAATATTATATTGCAATGTATTTTAAGATGTATGAGAAGAGCATCTTCGAGTTACAGATACTCGTTTGTTTTTGCAGACAAGTAGGGGAAGGTGGAGCTAAAAGTCAAGGGGCTTAAAGCCGATTGCCTGTTATTTTTCCTCTATGGGTATATACCATTACATGACGTCACTGATAAGCTAACAAATCATTTCCTGATATATATATAGCATGCCCGGTGTTCCCCAAGAACATATAGACAGAAATGTAACGAAGTTTTATTTTGCCATCTGTTGAAAAGGGATTTCAGAGTTGGCAAAAAAGACTTTGTCAACATTTTAGGTTGGTATCTTAAGGTCGTGTTGGAGCTTAACCTTTACATATATACTGTATTTATTGTCATGCATAATGATTTATATGCAAACCCAATGGTATTCTAAACTATTAAACATGAACTAAGTTGCACACCATGGGGTTAAAAGTCACAGCCACAGGGCTAAAAGTCACAGGCTGTGACTTTTATCCCCAATGGTGGACAACTCCTAAGGCGAAATATCTCTACAGTCACACATTAGAAGATGTCATCTGTAAGCTGTTAAGTGATTTCAGGGTAGCATGAAGGTAACAGAAAATCAGTATGGTGTGAAGACATATATTGCAAAAAAAATATATGTTTCCGTCCATATTTGACAACAAAGTTGGATGTAATTCACAATAAATTGTTGTGAAGGACAAAACAGCAAGGACGCTGACCTGTACTTTGACAAAATAAGCCTACTACTTTCTGTTCATTTTTTGTTGATGTCAATAATGTGACTTTTTACCCCAGTTGCTTTATTCCTTGTGACATCTAACTCCACTGTACCTTCATACACTGTGACTTTTTCCCCAGTGCTGTGACATTAAGCCCCATACAGGGGTTGAAAGTCACATGATCACCAACAAGGACAAACAACGTTTTCTAGAAGTTTTATTTAATGTTTGTTTCAAAGTAATTTACTAGACATTAGCTAAACTATGCGCTTATGCTTTGCCATTGCCAAATTGGTTCTGAATAAAATATATAAACTCGTTTCTACTTTTTGTGACTTTTAGCCCCACCATCTTCTACTCTAAAGAACAAGTGCGTAATTACAGCAATTATCACCGATAGGCATAATTATACAATTATATATTAACGTAGCAAATTAGAACTGCATCACTTTTTAGTACAGTAATGGCTTTTAAAGTGAAATTTTTATTCCAGATCATAACTATAAATTATAAACATCGTAAAGATCTTACAGTTTGGCGGCGAGGAAAGGTAGACTATTGTTAGGGGTTTTGTCAAGTTAAAAAAATTCCAAAAATTCGAGAAAAACTCCGAAGTGGGTGGGTGGGTGGATCAAGCCCCAACTCGGATTTTTTATTTTATTTTGGAAAGTTTGTATTTTTGTATGTTTTTTGTGTTGTTTTAATGTTTCCAAATGTTTAAAAAAAAAAAAAAATTGGATAGGGGGGTGGGTGGGTGGAATCTAATTAATCCGAGTTTTTCTCGGATTTTTGGATATTTTTAACTTGACAAGACCCCTTAGTACGGAAGGAAAGAATACTCACACACACTTGAACAGCAAAATCATCATTGTTACTGTTATCATTCCTGACTCTATGGATCCCTCACATCATTTGGCCGAAATGGAACCTTGCTTTTTTATCAATGTGTTTTGAGGAATGTTGTTTTTGTAGGTTAAAACTGCGACTGGCGTTACAAGAATATCTCAGATATTTCGAGTAATGATATTCTGCTCAATTTTAATTAATATAAGACTCGATGACAGATGTATTCGTCCTTTCTTAAATAAAACAACCACAAGACAGCTTCGCTTATTTGTTGCTGTTATCCGTCATCACGTCTTGCTTGGTGAACACGCGGATATCGGACTCAATGTACCGCGTACCAGTTCCCTCGTACATGTCACGTCGGAACGTCACAGGTACGACGGTACCACGTCACTCGTGTCCTCATCACACCAGGCCACGTCCCTACCACGCCCACAAAAAACCGACAGGACGCCGTAAGGAATTGTACAATGTCGTGCGAACGTAATAATTAGGACGTAATATGGTCTCCATGGACGCAGAGGATGTACGTATCGATGACGTAGTCATGGCAGAACGCCGTGCGGTCTTCATAGGGACGGAGTAACAACGGTATTGACGCAGTAACGACGTAACTAAAACCTTGTGGCAGCTTGATTGACGTACTACAAGCGTGGTATGGACGAGAACGTTTGCATGCCATTCTGAGGACGTTTTTACTGCGTTGTCACTGCGTTCTTCCCAAGTCCACCAAATTGTTACCAGGTTTCCACCACGTTTTTTCTACGTCAACCGAGACCAACCCATGCTTCTACTATGACCACTGTACGCACATACCACGTTCTAGAATACTGCATTACGTCCTTATTACGTTCTAACAGTGCTTATTACGTCTTGGCCACGTCTGTATCAGGTTGTGACGGCGTTCACATAGCGGTCACATAATTTAGTATAGATACTGGATCTAATTCTTCAGATCATCACTTTCGGCAACCATTTATCATCAAGATGATTACATGTAGTATGACTAATGCTGTAGTATTTGATGATTATTATCGGTAAAATGAATAATAAATCAGCAAAATGAAGAATATTTTGCTCCATGCTAATATATAACATATATACAGGCCTGAAATTGGATTTCCAAATGAGGAGAGCAGCATTGATATGCACTATAATTATATCGAAAACGTTGCTGATCCGACTGCAAACTGGTAGAAGTAGCTGAAATGTAGTAGAAACGAGTAGATCTGGCTTCACACGGATTGGTCGTACTGACAATGTAGCAGAGACGAGTAGATCTGAATAAGAACTTTATAGAACTGAGTAGGAACGTATCACAATTATAAACTGGTTAGCGCATTTCAATTCTAAATCATGGTTTTGCAATCTCATACAGGTCAATCATTCCATATAATCAATCTCATTTCCATCGCCAATAAAGTCGGCAACAATAGTCATTTACACCCGAAATAAAAGTAAATAAAATCGTCCTGATTTAATATAATATGTTAATAAACTCATATTGTAACATATGACTGTGATGATTTTATATGATTTTGTTATCACTTACCTTCAGCGTAACTTCACTTCCACCTGTGCTGATGTGGCCAGGCCCGATTATTTTTGAACGTCCAATATTGCTTGAAAGATAAACGCTTGATCTGTTTTAATTCTTACTTTAATCTTCTCCAGTGTGGCCCTGCGCGGAGAACTCCGTACCCATGCCCTTATATATACCCCCACGAAAAACATGCCAAGGTCACTGAGCATTGCCACAATGCTGGATCAACATAATTAGACCTAGGCACATATATGTTTATCCAGCAAACGCGAGACAATCAACCAATGTTGGGACAATGTTGGGCCAGCGTCGCAGACGATGGGCCAACATTGCTCCAACATTGGGTGAAAGTCTCATCCCAGTGTTGGTAAAATTGTGAACCGCCAGACGTTGGTTGGTGGTGATATAGCCCTGCAAGCACACGACGTTGGGCCAACGTTAATTTGATGTTGGCCACCGTCTACAACGCTGTCCCAACGTCAAACCAATAGCGGGCGAGCGTGTTGCGTTTAATGGTAACACGTAAAAGCCCATAATTAGATGGGCAGGTGATGAAAACACAAGACATCAATCCAAAGCTAGCTTTATGCTGGCTCTTCGTCGGCGATGCTGGCCCAACCTGCCGCCAGCGTTGTGCCAATGTCTCGTGTTTGACAGGAGGTGAAGCATTATATTACTCACATCGTCACTTCTAACCATTTTAACACCGAACGGACTAGAAAAGCGTGACACCTACACTACAATTAATATAGGTTCTTTAAAAAGAGCCCTTCAGTACTATTGCCATGCAACCCCAGAACAACCCTGCAAGGGTTCTCCGGGGGCTGCATGGTAATAGTACTGACACACTGGGTACACGACGTTGTGGCGACGTCGAATCAACGTCATTGACGTTGATTCAACGTCGCAACAACGTCGTGTGCCAAGTGGGTCGAAGGGTTCCTTCTAAAGAACCTATATTGTTTGGAGTGTATTTTCATTGGCATGTCAAATGAAGGATTCGGGGTTTGAGATTTTCTGTTCGACCTGCAATCATTGTAAATGCACGCAAATATAAATAATATTTAGCCACCTGATTTGATGGTCAGAGGTAGTGATATTCAATGCCCTCGTATGCGGAGACACATCCCACTGAAATCATGATATCATTATTTTTTTTAATGATCAGGATCAGCATCTCATTGACAATAGACAAGTTGAGAGTACCTTAACTTTCCAAATGGAAATGAGATAAATTTAACAAAATTGAAATTTTATGATTTTTAATGGAGGGGATTTACCAAGCAAACACGAAACATCTGTATAACATTTGTACAACATTTGTACAATGTTGGTTCACCATCGCAGACGTTGGGCCAACGTTGTACAATAAATTTATGTTATACAAATGTTTTGTGTTTGCTGAATACGACGCCACCGCCCAGCAGTCAAACAACATCGGACCAACTTCTCATTTTTACTGGGACGTTGTTCAGGGGTGGTGGCAATGCAGCCAGCATTTGTATTGCTGTATCTGCGTACGGGTAGCTTTGTACAGAAGTTTACTTTGGAAATGAAATGAATCGGGCTTTAGGCTATTTCTGTGCACATAGTCTACATGCTAAATTGGGACAGGGTGACATCCCGAGGATGGTGAGATGACCGAGATGATACTGCCCTCCAGACACAGGATTCGAAATTTAAACCCTGGAGGTCTGAGGCCGAGCACGCTACCTCTCGGTCACGGAGGCTCCCCACAATACTGAGGTTTACGAGTGTAAGGGGAAAAAACATTTTTTTTCATCCTCGACTTGTAGTGGATGAAGATGATTTGATGTGGTCTAAAAATAAAAGAAAATTGCAATGTAGTGCTACGCCAGTTTCATCAGTTCATGGAAATGTTTGTTCTAAAACCCTTAGTTGTAGGGAAATTAAGTCTGTTTTCAGGCATGTAAAATGATGCTTTAATGCATCGTTAGGGCTTAAAGGGTTAAATTGTAAGAAAAAGATGCCAATGGGTTAAAATGGACCAGTCGATCATTCTGATCTTAATTAAGTGATTTAACCCTTCAGCCACCGGTGCCGCATATATTCGGGTTTTCATTTTTTATTAGCACATTACGTACCATCTTTAAAACATGTTAAAGATAAAATGAGACATCAATCAGCAATATTTGAAAACAGTCGACCTTCATTTGTGAAATATGAATAATTTTCGATCACTTCAAGTGGGTGAAAATTCAGATTGAATAATCAGGCGGTTAAAGGGTTAGGGGCACAGTGAACAGTTAATTTCGAGAGATAAAAAAAAGCCGAAAAATAAGTTTAAACATTTTTCCAGCTCTTTTTTTGCTTGTTTTTTTACGTCGCCCTCATTAACTTTTTCAAAACAGGCCAAATGTTTATTTTGTGGCCCTCATTGACTTTTACCGAAATTCGTCCAATTTTCTTCTATTTGGTCGCCCTCTTTAACTCTTCCAAAAATAGGTTCAATATTTTTTTCTTAAATGTTTTTTCGACCTTCCTCATTAGATTTTTGATTTTTTTTCTGATTTCAAATAGATAAATAAAACATAGTAGTCAAAGTATAGAATAAAGTGCGGCTTCTTGCAAAGTATGTCTGTGGCCTCCATGGGTCTCTAATATTCTGAACAGAATGTAAGTAAGTGGAGTAGCTGAATCCATCAAAACAACTTTGCTACAAAATTGCTTCAACTCTTAAAACGCGAAAAAAATATTAAAAATTTCTACCAACTTGAAGTTGTGTGTCGCCACCGCAACACACAACTAAAGGTCAGTGAAAATTACTCATATTTGTTCTATTTAGAAGCAAAAATTGGCAAATCTTGATGTTCAACCTTTTAACCGCCAGATTATTCAATTGGAATTTTCACCCACTTGAAGTTGTGTCTCGCTGACGCGATCCACAACTTCAAGTGGGTGAAAATTATTCAGATTTGGCAAAATGGATGTGGACTATTTTCAAACCTTGCTGATTAATGTCACATTCTATCTTTGATATGTTTGAAAGCTGATAGGGAGAGTGCTAATAAAAAATGTAGAAAACGAATAACGTTAATTTCTCCCAATAACAGTGACTTGATCAGCTAATAAATGGATTGAAAACAAACATGAATAGTCGTGCTTATAGCGTTTTAATCATTTTAATTATCTCTAGTTTTATTGCACACTGATACATTTCAACGAAAAATCTTAAAATCTGCACTGCAATTATTCATTTCCGCCAATATGATCGTCACTCTGCAGATGTGATTCAAACTAGCATTATTTCAATGCTGGGCAGTGAAACAGCGTTGGGGAATAGACTGGGGGAATAGACCGTGGTCCACCCGTAACGTCCCCCCCTCCCCCCCCCCCCCCCTGGGGATTTTTCACGGTGGTTATTTTTGAAGACTCCGAATATGGACCTATTGAAATCCGGTTGCTTGCATTCAAGCTGTTGGGGCTAAATATGCTAATATATGCAACTTAGGCAGCCATTACCGAAAATACAGTTTCAAGCAATATCTCAGCAACTAATCAAGTTAGAATCCTAAAAACAGTGTCTATCAAACGGTTTTTATGGTCAACGAATGCAATAAAATGTATCTAATTAGGATCAGAATAATAAATTAGCATAACATATGAAAATTAGGCAGCCATTACGCAAAATCCAGTTTCAAGCAATATCTCAGAAACTAATTAAGTTAGAATCCTAAAAACGGTGTCTATCATACGGTTTTCATAGTCAACGAAAGCAATAAAATATATCTAATTAGGATCAGAATAATAAATTAGCATAAAATATGCAAATTAGGCAGCCATTTATTACCGAAAATCCAGTTTCAAGCAATATCTCAGCAACTAATCAAGTTATAAGCCTAAAAACAGTGTCTATCATATGGTTTTCATGGTCAAAGAATGCAATAAAATATATCTAATTAGGATCAGAATAATAATTTAGCATAAAACATGCAAATTAGGCATCCATTACGCAAAATCCAGTTTTAAGCAATATCACAGAAACTAATCAAATTAGAAAGTTAGAATCCTGAAGAAATGTCTACCCTATGGTTATTATGGACAGAGATTGCAATAAAATATATGTTATCAACATCATCAAAACATATTAGCATAAAATATGCAAATTAGCTAATAATAAGTATTATAGAAAATCAGGTGTCAAGCAATAGGGGCGTATATCAAAGACTAAACAACCAAAATTAAAACATAAAATATCTACACTCCCATTTTTGTGGTCAACCTTTCATCTGAAAACATTTCAAGAGTTCCGAAATGTCCACATTACATGTAATATATAACATTTCAACTGGTAATTGTGTACACACATGTAGTTAAGGCGTTGTGAAATAGAAATTCGTGTAAAAAGACAAAACTCAAAGACGTATTATCGCCACACACGACCTCTCACTAAGCCCCTTGACCTCTCAGATAATACCCACGACCAGTTTGAACGTTTATTTTTCATATTTTGATCTTTTAATACAGCAGTAGACCCTACTTTGTTTTCTTTACTATATTAGGGCAACCCTATAACCCGGATCTCGCAGAAATTACCTTTAATTAAAATGACACTTATTTACTGTATAATTATTTGGGTTTGGGCAACTATACTTATACGATAATACCAAAATGTGTTTTTATTGTGATTTTCTTACTTTGAATTTTTTATGGTTTCCAGCACGGTACCTTAGCCTATAGTTACATGATTGTCCTATAGTACATACATAAAGTGACCAATAAAATAAGCATGTGCCTGTAGCATTTTTTTTATCTCATTCTGGTGCCAATTCAGAAGTGTGGGCTTCTCAACTATAGTTCAAATATATGTAAAAGTTAACTTAGAACCTAATGTTGATAAATGGTTGCCCACATATCCTTCTAAGCTAGTTACCAAGCATCGAAATATGAATATTAGGGATATAAACATGTTTATTAGGGATATTCGGGAATTAAAAATAAACATTTATTATTTAATAATGGCGTTGGTTTTTTCAGACAAAAGCCTTATTATGAACATGGGCTTACATATTTTTCGAAAGGTTACGTACGCTATGCAAACTAGCTGGTGGTAACAAGTTATCTGGAATATTATTAAAAGAAATGTATGAGTAATGTTTAGACCTATTTATCAGCACCTAGCGTTGCACCTGCTAATTATTAATCAGTGATATATGTCATGAGACATGCTTTGGGTTTGTGTCACATGAACTCAAAAGTCATCAAAAAGACTATCATTTTGTTAAGCCCTTCGTGATTTCTGAGATTATTTTATGCCCATACCTTCTAAATGCCACTGACATGATGAAACTATTATTTTATCACACCTCGGTTAAATATAACTGACCTGTAATATAGGAGTTAATTGGTTATTACATGTATGATGTAATAATAAACCCATATTAATTTGTTCATTTAAGTTATTTTTTTCTCTACATAACATCTTCCACTGACATAACTAGGGTGGTTTTAATGTGTAATCCTTGGGATGAATCACTAGAATTGAACAAATAGATACAACCAGTCTTTTCTGATATTGAATTTACTGTGTAAAATGGCCCATTAATTGTTCTTGTCCTACTATCTTGAGTGCAAACTAGCAGATATTAAATAAATATATAATAAGTTGTCTAAAAAGTATTGTATTAAAAAATCCGGGAGGGGGTAGGGGATGTTTTTCATGTATTGTTTTTATATACACATAGAACGGAAGACGTGTACTTTGAGATTTAAAGGGACATTATATATTGTCATGAACCCCATATTTATTTATTTTTTTTATTTTTACTTCACGTGACATCTTCTAATACCATAACTAGTGTGTATTCCGTGGAACACATACCTGGAGTTGAGAACAATCACAACATATCTTCTAGGAAATTAAATTTACCACTTAAAATTCAGGGAGTACATTTGTTTGATGAACCGATATTTTTTACAGCCTCAATATTTTGGGTGCAAATAAGCAGATATTTTATATATAATTAATAAGGTGTCTAAAAATTATTGTCTTTAGAAATCCCGGCCATGGTGAGGGGGTAGGGGATGGTTTTCATTTCTGGTTTTCATATACATGTACACATAGCACGGAAGATGTGTAATTTGGGATTTAAAAAGTCATTATATATTAAAATGAACCCCTTATTTGTTAATCTATTTTATTTTCTTGTTGCATAACATCTTCTAGTAACATAACTAGTGTTTATTCCATGGAGGACATACCTGGAGTTAAAAAAAACCATCACAGCATGTCTTCTAGGAAATTAAATTTACCGCTTGTAAATATTTTGAGTGCAAACAAGAAGATAACAGATAAACAATGAGGTGTCTAAAAATGAGGTGTCTTAAAAAATCCCGCCCAGGAGGAGGGGGATGGAATGTGTTTTGTTTATCAGGTTTTCATATAAATGTAACATAGGAGGCGTGCAATTTGAGATTTAAAGGGTTATTACATGTAATAATAAACCCCATATTATTTTTTTATTTGTTTTATTTTTAGTTTCACATAACATCGATATGTGGAATTTGGGATTTAAAGGGTTATTACATATAATAATGAACCCCCTATTATATCATTTTTTCATTTTCGTCTCACATAGCATCTTCTTGTAACATAACTAGTGTTTAATTATAAGAATAAATACCTGCAATTGAGAAAAATATACACTTTTATAAAATTAAATTTACCGCTTGAAATTCAGGGGGTGGGGTGCATATGTTTGATGCCCCAGTATTTTTTTTTGCCCCAGTATTTTGAGTGCAAACAAGCAGATATTGAATAGTCATATAACATGGTGTCCAAAAATCAGTGTCTTCAAAAATTCCCAGGGGGGGGGGGAGGGGGGGGGGGGCTTTCATATCTGGCCCATGGACTATAATTACATGCATGCAAACGACGCCGCTTTGGTGGATATCGCGTTCTGCATAATAATTATGCAGTTGTCAGATATAAATTATGTTCTCCAAATGTATCGGAGTATGAATATAACCAGTTTTTTTTCATTTGCCGTCAGTCAAATTACATCTGGCGACTTTATTAGCTATATATAATTGTGTGTAATAACACAAAACGTAAAACGCTTATCCAATAGCGATTTAATGTTGACCCGCCGGCGGCGACGCCGGTCCGCCGTTACCTCAGCATTAGTTCAACTTTTCGTATTTAATGGGCATAGAGTCGTGAAGAAACCATACGAAGTAATTATTATAGTAGGCCTATAATTTAGCCAGGATATAAAAATAAAATAAGTGGTGAAGCAGTAGAGTTATTGGACTAATAATTTAATAATTATATTATTGCGCCTGATTATTATGGCTCCAAAGCTTTTTAGTTGCACAGACAAACAGCGACCTTGACGGAAACCGCATCACGTAGGTTTATAATCCTTTTTGGACCAATTAGTATACCCCAAACACCGATAGAACTAGATCAATCTGCTATATACATGACGCGATCAGCTAATTACACCTATCAACCCTTTCAAGCCTGAATTTACCATTGTCATCTTCATCCTCTACAAGCCGAGAATTGCTGTCGCAATTCTCGACTTGTACTAGATGAAGGTGATTTAAAGTGGGTGAAAAAGTAAAGAAAATCACCATGTATTGGTAAACCAGTTTTAGGGGAATTTTCGCTCCAAAACCCTTGGTTGTAGAAAAATTAAATCTGTTTTCAGGGATGTAAAATTATGTTTTAATGCATCGTGAGGGCTTAAAGGGTTAAAATAATGAGTTACAGTAGAATACCATACTTCTTAAGAAGCACGGGACGCTTTCTCAATGCATTCCAATGCCGGTCTATCGTCTGCGACATTGGACCAGCATTAAAACAACATTGGGTAAAAATATCGCGCTTCCTGAGTTTGACTTACGATCTAATATTTTTCTGTAATCGACAAAAAGAAACGATACAAATTAACGGAACGAAACCATTGTTTTTCAGTATATAAACACACTAGTTGTATTTAAGTCCAGGAGCAATAGGTACGATTTGGCCTCAATCCATATAAAAACATATTATTACAGCCTTTTTTAGCGCTTGTACGAGAGCCTTAATATATACCTATGCTATTATTTGCCCTAATAACATAGTTTCTGTCCTGTGCAATAACAGTTATTTTGACTGGCGTCGTATTGACTAGTTTCTACTATTTACCATTATGGACAAGTAGTCCAGTAGAAATTGACACATAAAAATAAGAACCCGGCCATTTTCCATAACAGACCGTTTTTTATATCAAATTGTTCAGGAGCATGTCACAAGTCATGAAAAAAAACTTCACGAAGTCGCACTTGAGAAACCATTTTTTAGTGGGTCAAAGTACACCACTTTTGATAACCTCATTGTAAAATCAGTTCATTATATTAGCGTGATTGCTCTTGTATTTATGTTGATAAATGTAAATTGAACATAATACGTAATGGTGTGAATATGCCAAAAGAGTAGGCCTACTTTCAAATAACTATGCCATACATTTTCATTGCATTGAAGTTATATGTAGCCAAAATACATAACTTACCATTATAGTGATGAGGAAAACTTAAACACGACGTTAATGACGATGATGATCGATAATGGCTTTATGTCACACATTTAGGTCCTTAGTCCTATATCATTTTTCAACTGAATTGATTTAAAAAAAATCACTAATCTTAGTTTGAGTGCAAAGGAATCAGGCCATATCAATCGAAATTAATATAGTCCTAGTGTGTTATGTGTACACAAATTAAATTTTATAGTATTATACACGTAGTTCATAAAATGTTCGGGGAACACGAGCTCCATGCTTTGATGCTGACATCAATTGGCATGCGGCACCAACAGATAGGACATCAACACTATGTAAAAAGCAGATACCGAGGTTTCTTGTCGAATACATTTTATCTTTGCTGTTTTTCATACCTATTTCTTCTCATCTCTTTGATAGTGTCCGCGTGGTGGTGTCCGCTCCATGTCAAATGCAATTGTACTAGATGAACTATCGTCCAGAGAGATTTGATTATATTAACATCTGCAAATGCATAACACTCCCGGATTGGTCGCCATTTAATTTGCTATTGCAACCCTTTTCATATAAGTCGGCACCAATTTGTTTTAATCCCCGACTAGAGTGAGACTTACAAAACGGCGAGTAATCGCCAAACACCCCCCCCCCCCCACCCAAAAAAATAATTGATTATTAGTTTTCCGACATGTATCCAACCTGTTGACTAGCCGATAACACACTGTTGTAAGACGACTAGAGATTACATATAAAAAAATAATATTCGCAGCCGAATTTTCGTGGCAAATCGTTTGTAATTTTCTGGCAATAAATAACAAATAAAAAATGTATGCAAACTTTTATGACTGGCAATAAAGTTTGTATGATTTTTCTCGTGGTCTCAATATGCCTAATCACATTTAGTAATATCTCCACTCAACAGCTCAACTACTACATGATTATACACTATTAAATATGTCACTGTACAAATCAGGCCAATCTTGAGCATATAAGACTCGTTAGTCCATGGGCCAGATAGGGTTACCGTGCACCCCCCCCCCCCCCCACCCAGGACAGTCTGAGACCAAGTTTTTTTGCTCCTTTTATGATCTTGCCAAGTGGTCGTGTTTTATCACTAATGTACTTGACGTACTTGTAGCATGATGTGATAAATGTAGCTCGAATAGTTCTAGATATTACACTCTAAACAATATAGGTTCTTTTGAAGGAAACCTTCAGTGCTATTACCATGCAACCCCAGGAGAACCCTTGTAGTGTTCTCCTAGGGTTGCATGGTAATAGTGCTGAAGGGTTCTTTTTAAAGAACCTATGTTGCTTAGAGTGTAGTATGCGCCATTAGTTAAGTCCAAATGCTTGTAATTTATTTTTTCATACTTTATTCTATATAACTACTACGTCTATAGGTTAAACCTCATAGTAAAGCTATTATATTCGCTCACATCACATGTATAGCCCATATGTATACTACTCATAACTTCAAAATGTTATATGTTTATATAGATGATATCAAGGGTGGCCTCTATGTTAGCGACCTTGTGGTCTTAATGGAGGTCTCCCAAACCACCCTGTAAAAAAAAATTCACTCAACTTTCAATTACTTATTTTCATGGTTGAATAAACACTTCTTCTTCTTCTTCTTCTTCTTAAGTCCTGTAATTATGTCCACAATATAATTATAGCAAACTATACGTCATGAACAGCATTATTATTACCGATCAGTTTGCACTTTGAGGACGATAATAACATTGATTGAGAGATGCCAATGTATTCTTGACATATTTTAATTGCACATTTATTATTGTTTGCTGCTGTCGAAAAGGAATTAAATGATTAAGACAATTATGTGTGGCCTGTTTTTATATTTTATGTCATCGCAAAAGATATAAATAACATAACAAATATTACTTCTCAAATTCGTAAAACATAATTTATAAATGTTTCATCATAATTTTTTCCCGATTGGTACTGTCCCGAAATGGATTCAGCGTATGCAAAAATGGTTGAAACCACGCTCATGAAATATATACCACAAATATAACTTCAACATGAATCCAGCTGGCAAAATCGCGGATATTTTCATTCTGTGATTTTCAAGCATTTGTATTATGTGTCGCGCATAGCACTGTCCAGCAATGGATTCACTGTATGCCAAAATAGTTAAGACGCTCTCAACATTATTTTTAACATGAAACATATTTGAAAAAACTTGCTATTTACAAAATAAAAACAGGCAAAATTTGTAAGATTTTTTTATTTTGCGAGCTAGTTACTTTTTAGAAATGGATTCAGCGCATGCAAAAATGGTTTAAAAAAGCGTTTTTAACATTAAATATTTATGAAATTCAACTTTCGCAAGATTTAAACTGGCAAAATCGCGAACATTTTCATTTCGCGATTTTCAAGCATTTTCATTATTGTGCGCGCTTGCACTGTCGCGAAATGGAATCAACGCATGTAAAAATGGTTAAAAACGCTCTCAAAACGTTTTTAACACGAAATGCCGACAGCTTCATCATTGTGTGAAAATGGGACTAGAGTACAATAATTCAAACGATCTCATCCGTTTTAAGCGCTGATTTAAATAATTTAAATTTTCACCTACTTGAACCTGTGGGTCGATGCCACTACCAACAATTTTATGCGGGTGAAATTTACTCGTAGTTGATTTATTTGAGACCATATATTTGCAAATATTGGTGTATAAACATTCATTTCGTTCCCACTAACAGTGGTCTTGATCGGTTAATAAAACGGATAAGAAACAACTATAGGCTTACTTAGCGGTGTAATTCTCAGCAAACACAAAACATTTGTACAACATTTGTACATCGTCGGGCCAACGTCTTCGAAGTAAGTCCAACATTGTACAAAGGTTATACAAAAGTGTTGTGTTTAGAAATGTTATACAAATATTTTGTGTTTGCTAAAACTGTATGTCACCCGGCAAAATTTGTATTTAAAACAATTTTAATTCGTTAGTCTCATACCGCTATCCCAACTTAGAATACTCATCTTCGACTGAACTACGTGTATTTTATCGAGTTTCAAGTGTGTTTTGTGAAATGTTTTGTACTGTGCTGTGTTTGCACAAAGGTCACAGGCCTATTTCTAAACACATTACTCAGTTACTTTACTGGACATCGACGTCAGATTCTGACGTATAAAGACGACCCCCGCACTAAAACAATTTTAAAAACAAATTATACTGGTATAACAGGTATTTAACCCTTTGACTTCCAGGCCGGAGTGCATGCCAGGATCCAGATATACTGGTGTAGGAGTTCTATTTTTCGTCATTTGAAGCTGGAATTGCTAACGCAATTTCCAGCTTCAAATGACGAAAAATGCATAAATGTAGTATATATTTGACGAAAATTTGTGTCATTTTATGGTTACGTTCATTGACGAATGACGACGGAAATTTCCGTCATGTATGGTAGTGAAAAGGTTAAATGAAGCAGAAAAATCTAATTAAGACATTTATAATGATTTCAAATGGGAAAAAACTCCCTAGTTTCCATGATTTTAAAAAAATAATTCAGCGATGTAAGGCTTAATAAATTACTAACTTACTGGGTAATCATAGTGGCAATGGCTCGTGTTTACTGGTATTAGGGTTGCCGCTCGCCACGGTCTGGCGCCCACAGTAAACAAAGGCCCGATGGTGAACCGATGCTGGCCTGATGTTGGGCCAGCATCTTAGACGGTGAGCCAGCATTTGCCCCCAGCTGATTGTACTGCTATGTTTTGCATAATTATTCATTTCTTAGCGGTCATTGCCGTACAATTCATCAACAGAAGTAGTAATTTGCCCTTTGATATATACGCCATTGACGTAATTCGAATAAATAATCAGTCTTTAGCCTGTTAAACAAGGAAATAATGACTCTTATGAACAGATGAAATATTGCTGGATTTTTTTTCAATAGATGCACATGTATAGCATTGATAGCTAATAGACATAGTGTCAATGGCCTTTGTAATTAATGTTTTTAAATGGCTCCTGTGGACAGTAGAGACAAGAGCTTTATATAAAGTTTTTGGTAGAGACTATGTATTAAGCGGAATTTATTATTCCGTTTTGGTGCGAAACACTCGTCAACACTCTCAGCAAACACGACGTTGGCCCAATGCTGGGCCGATGCTGGCTCACAATCTGCGACGCTGGCCCAGCATCAAACCAGCACTGGTTCAACGCCTCGTGTTTGCTGGGCTGCGTTCAACTCAGTAAACAAAAAAAACATTATTGTCCTTTGTGGAGTGTTTTGGAATGTTTTGTAAATCGAAGAAACTACAAGTAACTATCTGTTCAAATGATCATAATTTTTCCGCATAAAATATGTTAGATCTTGGGTTGTAGGCCTGCCTAATCATCCCCAATTGCGAAACTACATGACTCTCAGCATCTTTTTACACTATTATGATTTCTGGAGAGTGGCTGATTGAACAAACGTTGACCTTATTTTGTTTTATTGTTGGACCAGCGTCGTGGTCAGTGGCCCCGCATGAAGTATAACCATGTTGTGACATCTGCCTTCATTATACCCAGCAAACACTAGACATTGAAACAATATTGGGCTAAATCTGAGCCAACCTGGTTGACAATGGACGAACGTTAGGCAGCACTAAAGCTTGCTGGGTACCCGCACTCTAAGTTGCCAGTATGTCTGGTTGCCGTCTTTTGTTTGTTCTTCAGACTTTTAGGCCTATTCAAATGTGCCACTTAGTATTGTGGGGAGCCTCCGTGACCGAGAGGTAGCGTTCTCGGCCTCAGACCGCCAGGGCTCGAATTTCGAATCCTGTGTCTGGAGGACAGTGTCATCTCATCATCATCGGGAGGTTCTCCTGGCCCAGTTTAGCCTATATGTGCACAAAAGTGGCCTAAAGCCCGATTCATTTCATTTCAACCCAGTAAGGTGGCCTAAAGCCCGATTCATTTCATTTATTCAAATGGGCCGGGCTCGGGCCGTACAATAACGGAGACGGCGGGCCAACATTAAAACGGCATTGGTTTAACGTATCGTGTTTCCTGGGTAAGGTTTAAGCGCAGAGCCCGGCTAAAGTCGGTTTTATTATGCTTTATTGGTAGGTAAAATCACGGCTATTGGGAGCGAAATAAATGTGTGTTTAAACATCGAGATTGGCAAATGTTTGATCTCAAATTAAACAGACGAGACTAATTGTTCACTCTCTTTAACCCTTTACCCGCCGGTGCCGCATATATTCGGGTTTTCATTTCTTATTAGCACATTAGGTACCACGTTTTAAACATGTTAAAGACAAAATGTGACATCAAACAGCAATATTTGAAAAAAGTTTACTTCCATTTTGTCAAATCTGAATAATTTTCACTCCCTTGAAGTTGTGGATCGCGTCAGCGAGACACAACTTCAAGTGGGTGAAAATTCCAATTTAACAAATTGGCGGTTAAAGGGTTAAGTTGAGGGTCGCGGTAGCGAGGCACACCATCAAGTGGGTGAAAATGTAATGCAGGCAATTACATACAGGAGCTAAATGTGTGTTTGTTTTAGCAACAATATTATTGGTAAAAAAGTCAGCGAAAAAGCTGAATTAATGAGAATCGAAGTACAACTCCATTTGGGAGAAAAATAAAGGGACCCCTTGGGATGAGACATTTACAATGTTGTCAATTTTGAAAATTTAATTTATATGAAGCTTTATAGCCTACTGATCTTAGCTAAAAATACGAAAAAGTCAAAAAACAATTTTAAAGCACTGAAAAAGAGCGAAATAGTTGTATTACCAGGTCGTATATTGCCATGTAAACAAAACAAGTCAGCAATATTAAGCACTTTACATCACATATTCCCACGTATCAGACGGTAAGATCAGAGCAGTCGCCGCTAATTGGTGTCTCATAGTCAGGACACGGGAGGACACACCTGCAGCACTGATTCTCTACCCAACGCTGGGCCGATGCCAACAGCATGTGGCCCAACGCTGTGAAAACATTCAATCGTCCTTCAGGTATACAAATAGTTTGTTTGGGTTACTTCTGGTTTCATAGAAATGTTGATTAAAAATATCTATAAAAATACGCAAATTCTGAAAAAAAATAAAAACATGATCCGTGGGATACACTACTTCAGTGCGGAAGTAGAAACAAAAATTGATGTCATTTCAAGGGGCTGCTTTAAATTATTATTCAGCGAATCAAAGGGTTTCCTATAGCCAGCGACCGCCTCCCCGTTTAATTATCATATCTTTATTATTTCCCAGTTAATATATGGACATAAGTCAGGCAATAAACTTCGTGTACACATGTAGGCAAAGTCGAAAGGCAATATCTGCCTGCATTAAATGTAAGCAGATACTGCATTTTGGTATTGCAGAGCCTTAATCATGCGATGCATCACCACTACATGTAGGTATAGGTGCATGTATGTCGCAGATTATCACAGACAAGAAACTTTCTAGATTTTTTGGGGGTATGAATTGCTAAAAGTTATATGTTTACATGTAAAAATGTTTATTTTTGAAACTATTGATACGAATAATTATGCTAATTATTAGGACTATCCCATATTAAGGTAAATGCTATATTTCTCACAGTAATATTTGAACACAGATTATTCCAAACGCTTTTGATCTAACGGTCTAGTTCATCGTGTGTAGCGGGGGGTTGGTGTCGCGGTCAAAGCTGGCGACCTGTAATGTCGGACCTCGAAGGCTCGAACCCTGATTCTGGCATTCATGTTTCAGATGAACAAATGTCCCACCCATTTCTTAAAAAAGAATCTGACTTTTTTGTAAAACACATACTACCTGTACTTTTAATAACTTCCTCTGTTGTTTACGCTTGCCCAAAATTAAAACAACATCAGCTCAACGTTCGTGTTTGCTAGGTACATATAATAGAGGCAGGCAGGGAGGCATCATTGTATGTATGACATTCTACATTTCGATCTCTCTATAAACATGAGGTATTTGGACGATGTCAGTTTGGTGTTGTATGTCTATTATTATTATTTTTGCATGATAAGAGGTATATTTAAATATTTATTTATATGACTTTCCTTTGGGAAAATATTTAAAAGTACATCATCTTTATTCATGTTTAACTAAAACACTCGATATTTTATCAATATTGGTCGACAGTAACAAGTCAACATGACCTTTAGGAGGCCAGTCAACCACAGACCTAATCAAAATAATAGTGGTTAATAGCTAATATGAACAACAACATATAATGTTTACCTCTGTCATTACGTACCGCATATAGTAACAGGTACGTTGGCAATGCAAAACTACATAGATTATCCTGCAATAAAAATCCAATAAGAAATTGTAACCTTTGCATATAATTGCTTAATTGTGCCATTTATGTAAAAAAAAATTGCAGACCCAGGTGGGGGGGGGGGGGATGGGTCATATTATTAACTACCATAACTAGGTAAATATGAGGGTTAATTTTCATAATATTCATTAAACATGTACCACAGAAGGGTCGTGAAATGTGACATCACAATGAACTTGCAAAATAAAAAAACGTCCGGAGCAACTTTGGTTTAACCCTTCAACCGCCGGTGCCGTCCATATTCTTTCTTTATATTTTATATTAGCACATTACATACCAGCTTTTAAAACTGTTAAAGATGAAAAGTGACATTATTCAGCAAGATTTGACATTTTTCGACTACAATTTTGTCAAATCTGAATAATTTTCACTCACTTGAAGTTCAAGTGGGTGAACTTCAAGTGGGTGAAAATTCCAATTGAATAATTTGGCGGTTAAAGGGTTAACCCTTAGAGCGCTGAATTTTTTGTGAAAACCTAGGTGACCAAAGGTTTTTTTCAACTTGATTTTATCATAAAATATTCAGCTCTTTCCGATTCATTTGATATTACTTATAGTTATCGTTCTACGACCATCAGGAATATTTTTACTCTTACAGTGCGAGGATCGACTTTAGTGTTAGAATCTGACGTCTACAGACGTCAGATTCTGACGACTAAAGTCGATCCCCGCGCTGTACGAGTAATCATATCCATAAGGGCCGCAGACCCTTGAGATAGGTATTCAAATGAATCGAGCTAACTAAGTCATTTAGGATGATTTCAAAATGAAAAAAACCTTTGGCCTTAAAAGGTTTTCATAAAAACATTCAGCGCTCAGAGGTTTAATGAGAGGCTTTAGGGCGGCGTTCTCCTCCAACCTTCCCTACTTTAAGTAATTCCAATATACTACATGGCCGATGATTCTAATAAATAACGTATATACACCGTATATAGAGCACCGACCCTAAAGAGCATACCATAGAGGTAATGTTTATATGCGACCAAATCATGGCGTTCAAAAAGACCCGATATTTAGCTATGAACAAAACAAAAATCCAAGAATAAGGTGTTTCTAAATGGATATATTATTATTTTATGTAATAAAATATGTCTTCTCCAAAGCATGCTATAAGCTTGTGCTAATGCTAAAAAGAATATATTGTTTGAGAGACGCTCTCCAACAAAATTATTTCATGTACAAGTAGTATTGATATATTCATATAAAAACGTATATGCACATAATTATTATAAAAAAAATTGTATGGTTGGAGGATTCCATCTGTGTCTAGCTTTCACACGAATTGTAATGTTTATATTAAGTGTTTGCTGATCCTAATAGTTCAGCCATTGGTGCCATGATGGGAGCTTTGATGAACTTATCCGATTCTAAATACTCCTTTATTTTTGGTAAATTCTGAAAATAAAGAAGACAAAATAAAATTAAGGCTGTGATTTACATCAAATAATAAAAAGTAGTGACAGCTAGTTTAACGTTAACTCATATCCTGCTGAATTAATTTTTTTTATTTTTCATCCCCTTTAGGTTGTGGAGCGCGGTAGCGAGACACAACTTCAAGTGGCTGAAAATTACTCATTTTTGTTTGTTTTGAGACCCAACATTTACAAATATTGATGTTTAAATATCCATTTCCTTCCCGATATCAGTGGTTTAATCGACTAATAAAACAGGTTAAAAACGACAATAGTCGTGATTATAAGGATAAGGGTTAACCTTTTCAATGCGGGGACCGTCTTTATACGTCAGAATCTGACGTCTGTGGACGTCAGATTCTGACGTATAAAGACGCCCCGCCCCCCCGCACTGAGAGAATTAAAATATTTATAATGGTCGTAGACCCATAACATAGGTATTAAAATGAATCAGAAAGAGCCAACTAATACATTAATGATGAAAGCATCATAAATGTCTAAATTAATCAAATTAGAAAGAACTCCTTGGTCTCCATAGCTTAACCCTTACAGCGCGGGGATCAACTTTAGTTGTCAGAATCTGACGTCTGTAGACGTCAGATTCTGACGACTAAAGTCGATCCCCGCACTGTAAGAGTAAAAATAATTCTGACGGCCGTAGACCCATAACATAGGTATTCAAATGAATCAGAAAGAGCTAACTAAGACATTTATGATGATTTCAAGTTGAAAAAAACCCTTTGGTCTCCATGTTTTTTTTAAATATTCAGCGCTTTAAGGGTTAAACAAAAATCATTCAGCGTTATAAGGGCTAGCGATGGTGTTTCAGTATCTCGCTCACCCGAAATGGATGTTCTGATAAAAGCTAACACATAATGCTGGGTTAATGTTTGGGCATCGTTGCAGACGGTGGTCCAATTTTAACCCAGCATCCAGTTCATGACTCGTCCTTCATGCGACCTGTACATCTGCACGTAGTACATTATAACCCCCACACTCTAAGCAATATGTATTCTTTAGAAGGAACACTTCGGTACAATCACCATGCAACCATGCAGGGTTCTCCTGAGGTTGCATAGTGATTGTACTGAAGGGTTCTTACTAAATAACCTATGTTGTTTAGAGTGTAAAGCGCTGAGATAGCTGTACACAAACCAAAAGAACAAATAATTTTTTCAATCTGAAATCGTCATTAATGTTTTATTGAGCTCTTTCCGCTTTATTTGAATACCTATGTCAAGTGTTTACGGTGATTATAAATATTTTATTATTTCAGTAAGTGGATTCAGACGTCCAAAGTCAACCCCCGCGCTGTACGGATTAAACATTCTAAATACTTTTCTTTAGATATGCTGTATAAATATTTTATATAATAAATATTTACCTCCATCAACAATTTCATATTTGGGATAAAAGTAAACCTTTCGAATGTTTATACGTATGCTTATTTTACATTTGTTACAATGAGAAACACGTAAAAGTGAGGGCGGGTTACTATGTCCATTCTAAGTGTGCTCTCATGTTTTGTAGCAATCTTAAGTTATATTTTTTAAATTTTCACTCAATGTAATGTGTGTCTCTCTACGCGACCCACAACAGCAAGTGGGTGAATATTACTCATAATTTTCTTGATTTGAGATCAAACATTTCCAAATCTTGGTGTTTAAACACTTTATAGCGTTCGCAATAACTGATTTGATCGGCTAACAAAACAAAAAAACGAATAAAACGCGGTTAGCGGTGAAATATTTAAAATGAAATAATTGGAAATGAACATGAATATTTTTGAACGGCCTGGATCACAGAAATAGCCCTTTCTCCCTAATAATTATGTCAATCGTCGTATTAACCCTTTCAGCGCGGGGACCGTCTTTATACGTCAGAATCTGACGTCTACAGACGTCAGATTCTGACGTACAAAGACGGTGCCTGCTCTGAAATAATGGTCGTAGACCCTTAACATATGTATTCAAATGAGTCAGAAAGAGCTACCTAAGACTTTAATGGTGATTTTAAATTGAAAGAACCCTTTGGTCTCCATGGTTTATACAAAATATTTCATGTAATGGGTAATGGGATGTGACTGACTTTGTACAAATGGCTCACATATACATGTATATTTATGTAACATTTACCTCAAAAGTCTTCACATATCTATCCAGGTTTGGATAATCTTTCAGCAAATGATACTCCAGGACTAAGTGCTGACTCAGATAGTGGTAAAATCCAAAATCCACATAGCATATCTACAAAAACACGAATTACCACATAAGGCGTGCGCGCACTTAAAGGTACTCACATTGAAAAAATAAGATGTTCTACTTGTGTTATTCAACATATTAAAACAGTTGTGCAAATAGAGCGCTTCTGTGATGAACGTCACAGATTTCGTCACATTTTATTTACACGAATGTTCATTTATGGTAATAATAAAAGTACCAGCTCACATGTACACCCCATTTTCAATAATATTGATCTCCTGAAAATATTTGTTCCCATGAAAACCAGGTAAAAACATTTCTCACAATGCAAGGTTGATTTTAGCTTCTCATATCTGGGGCAGTATGAAAAATAATTATATTCTGCATAATTATGTTAGAATAGGCATAGTTATTACAATTTTAACTATTTAGAATTTGGAGTGCCTAAAACGTCACTGTGATCAGGGCGCCAGCATATTCGAACACAATAGCCTGATAGCTACGTCGCCTTCACAATCGCACATACATTGATAACTTGTATACTGTTCTCAATATTCACTCCTGAGACTTATTGTCATTTTTATGAAAAAGAAAACATTGCTCATTTAAATTCACTTGACACTAAAAGATATTTCTCAACATAACCTAACTAGTACTAGCATCTGATACTTCTTTGTTTGTCATTCTGTTGATATTTTAGTGGCAGGATATTGTCAAAAGCTCAGGTAAGCAAGAAATATAGTATGACGAAATGCGTTTAAAATCACAGTATTTACAGTAAACTACAGCAGAAATGAAATGTTCTGTCGCGCCCACAGGTCTGTCCACAGCTTTGATAATGTATCGCATTGTTAAATAATGTCTTTCCATTTAGAACAAGTAAGTCATTTTAATTACTATCAACACAAATAAAAATGATATATATTGGAGCAGTATAAGCTAGTAGTACTTTTTTTATATTAAGCTTAGCAAGCTGATGATGCAGCTCTGATTAGTATGATGCAATTGCTCATTTTATTGGATGTCAGGTTAAACGTATGGGCTGGACCTGTGATGTCTTATGATAATCGTTTGTTTACATCATGTAGAAAAAAGTGCTCTATAATCTTTATTAAGCACCAAAATCACGTTTTAGGAGCTCATAACTATTAGTAATGAGTGACACTTGTCTTCTAGCTTACATTTAAAAAAATGATGTTAGCAATGTATGTACCTTTAAATCGATATTAATAATTAGTATCTGTATATTATTGGCAGTACGCACTATTGTGCTATCGCGCCACGGGAGTAACTTAGCAAGGCCTGTTATCATTAATGATATAATTCATAGCCTTATGTGCATGCCAAGTAGTCCACATTGTGAATTTTCTGGGGTCTCGCCGGATGGAAACTGCGCCTACTTCCATTGAGGTTCTTTTACATCCAACTCAAAGTCAGTCAAACGAGCCATCTGATTTACGTGGTTCTCTGAGCCCACGACACGACATCGCTGCACGATGCCTAATAGTGTATACGGCACCTGGCAGTCTTGACACTCCCAGGTGGTCACCCATCCAATTATGAACCGGGCGCGACGTTGCTTAACTTTAGTGATCGAGCCGACACCGATGAGACAACGCCGTATTTCTTATGTAATCCATATTATTGTTACACATATATTGCGCTGGTATCTACATGTTTATTATATTATGGGTATGTATGTGATAACATATACCTTTCTTTTAGATACAGTACTTTAGTAAAGGGTGTTGGTGATCTGCGTTTTAATATCTGCGCTTGGTACGTAGGGTTATATTACAATTGGTAGGTTATACTTGTCAGTGTGGTATGCAGTCTATCCCAGCAGATAGAAGACGTTGAATCAATGTTGGCCCAGCGTCGTAGACAGTGGATCCACGGTAAACCAACATTGCTTCAACGTATCGTGTCTGCTGGGATACGCAGATACAATAATTATATATTCTATAGTATATAGTATAGTTATAAATATGTAATATACGGTAATACAAGTGAAATATAGCAGGGATAAAATGTGGCCTACCCAGAAAACACGAACAATTGAGCTAGTGCTGTTTTATTGCTGGCCCACCATTTGCGACGCTGGCCCAACATTAAAACAGCATTGTTTTAACGTCTCGTTTTGGACGTAGCGTCGCGTTAGAATGATTTCATACCTAGTTTTGCCGTAGTAATTAGACGTCCCGTGGATATAGGGTGCACGCACTGGCAACTGTCCCGGTATATGTACAACTGAGCTATATATAACTAGAGTGAGCGAGGAAGCGCGCCAACAGTGGTTTGAGATTGGCATTAGCGAACCCCAAACATTGCGGCCGTATGATGGCTTTGTAAGATGTGGCACCACCTGAGGGTAACTTAGGCCTAAACCTTACAGCACCGGGACCGTCTTTATACGTCCGAATCTGAGGTCTGTAGACGTCAGATTCTGACGTATAAAGACGGTCACCGCGCTAAAAGAATTGAAATCTGTATAAGGGCCGCAGACCCATAACAAAGGTATTCAAATGAATCGGAAAGAGCTAAGTAAGACATTGATGTTGATTTCAAATTGAAAAAACCCTTTGGTCTCCAAGGTTTATACAAACATATTTCAGGGTTGTAAGGTTCAACTCCCCCCCCCCCCCCTATGACTCCCATGTTTGTGAGTTAGCCGCATGTCAACAGTCATATTACCTCTATATTTGCTATTAACCCTTTAACCGCCGGTGCCGCATATATTCGGATTTTCATTTTTTATTAGCACATTAAGTACCACATTTTAAATATGTTAAAGATAAAATGTGACATCAACCAGCACGATTTAAAAAGAGTTGACCTCCATTTTGTCAAATCTGAATAATTTTCACTCACTTGAAGTTGTGGATCGCGTCAGCGAGACACAGCTTCAAGTGGGTGAAAATTCAAATTGAATAATTTGGCGGTTCAAGGGTTAAACCCGTGGTCCAGTGTGGAAATCACTTTCTACAGGACGAGTTTAGCGTGAGAGCTGTACAATTTATGATGAGATGCCCCATTGCTTTCAGTCGGTCATTTGGAAAAGCTACCGATTGAAAATATTTAGGTACCGCATCCTAAATTGTATAGCTCTTACGTTGAAAATTGTTGTGTAGAAAGTGCTTTTACACGTATATTATGATACATTGGAGTTAAGTTGGCAGATTACTCAGGTTACTGAGTGTTCATGGCGCTGTGCTTTGTAGGGCATTCACCAAACTGTCCTAACCCTTGAAGCGCTGATTAAAAAAAAACCTTGGAGATCAAAGGGTTTATTTCAATTTTGAAATCATCATAAATGTCTTAGTTAGCTATTTCCGATTCGTTTGAATACGTTTGTTATGGGTCTACGGCCAGTAGAAATATTTGAATTCTTACAATGCGGGGATCGACTTTGGTCGTCAGAATCTGACGTCTACATACGTCAGATTCTGACGACTGAAGTCGAATCCCGCGCTGCAAGGGTTAATGCTCAACCTTCGTCTGCGACGTTGGAACAACATCAACCCTTATGCTGCCGGGACCGTATATGTGACCCATCTGCACGAAATGAGTCGCATGTCGGCTCCATACAAGTTGAGAAAATGAGCAATATGCATGATATGGGATAATAACAGCGAAATTTGTTTTTTTTGTCGAAATTTGATGCTTTAATTTTGATGCCTAGAATTACCAGTCAAGGCCAGAAATTGTTTCTACGCCCCCAATATTGGTCAGAAATGACATATCACATGATTGTGATTATCAGATTTTTTGTTTATTTGTTTTCAAAATGGCCATTTTTAAAAAACGCTCGAAGTTAACCAAAGTCCACCCAGCAGATTGTGAAAGTAGACATCCTGGGCTATAAAAAGAAATCGTTAAAAACTATTTTCCCGGCATGAGACTTGTTATGTACAGAGGGGCCAAATATATGCGTTTTCAAGCAAATGTCAGACCAACTAAATTGAACTCGAATTGCTAAAATATTTTGTGGTAGATGCCTACCTAATCTAAAAATGTAATTTTAAATATGTTTATTTATTCAAAAATATTATTATTTTTCGTCATTTGAAGCTGGAGATTGCGTTAGCAATTCTAGCTTCAAATGAATGAAAAATAGTCCAAAACAATTCGGCAGCATAAAGGTTAAAAAAAGACTGGGTCAATGCCTGATGTTTGCTGGGTGGGACAAAGCTCAAGCTCTGACGCGACAGGTGGCGGCGTTAACCGCCTGTCCTGCTTTGTATCTACTTCACTGACATTATCTCCAGCTAGCCAGGCTCTGTCTCCCAGGAACGCCTCCCATTGCTTCAGTTTCACTGGTAGCTGTTCTTCAAAGTAAGTGTTTGTGAGTTTAACCTAGAAAGAGAAAAGTTACATGGAATAGTACATTAGATGAAATAGCTCTTTAATACTGCTCTGCGAAGCCAAAAATAGTAGCTGCTCACTTTTTAAATTAGCAGATACTGCCTTCCGGCTTTGCACGGCAGATAGCCCAGCGGTCTCAATGATCTTTTGTCAGTTTATGCGCCCACAAGATTGCAATCCTTTCACTACAGATCTTTTGGTAGATAAGTTAATTCGCAGTGCGGAGTTCCTGGTTGGGCGTGAAGGTCGAATCCAGAGTGGGGGCTCCCTGGCTCGCGCCCCAGTATTTTTAAATATTTAAATATTTATTTTAATGCAAATTAAATAAAATGAATGAGGTTTTAGGCCACCGTTGTGCACATAATAAATAGCTAGTCTGAGCAAAAATTGTGATAAACAAGATGGCGTAGCCCTCTTGTCACAGGCTTCGAAATTCGAGCCGTGGCGGTCTAAGGCCGAGCACGCTACCTCTCGGTCCCAGAGGCTCCCCACAATATTGAATCTTTACGAGTGAGCGGAGATCAAACATTTTGTTTCTTTGAAACTTTTCTTTTATTGCAGAGAAAGACAACCAGCTTTTAAATATCAAGAATGTCATGTCCGCCAGATTTCGCTCGTGCTTCGTCCGACACCCCTCTCCTTTCCTCAGCAGTATGATTCGACCTTTTGACAAAAAATAACCCAGTTATCTGAATATGTGTACTGGGGATGATGTCACCCGTTGCCTCCTAGTTATCACGAAAGTCGTACTGATATGGTTAAGCGCTGACTCAATATTTTATATATCAAGTGAAATTAAATGAAAAGTTAATGGAATAGGCCGTCCAAATGAAGCTTTTATTTCAGATATTAGGCCTACTCAAGTGTATTTTGTGCAGTTGGAAGTTATTAATCGTCGTTTCATACGCCAGCGATTTCCACCTCGAGGAGAATGAAAATGAGGATAAATAACTGGGTGCTTGGAGGTTTGACCCTTTAACCGCCAAATTATTCAATTTGAATTTTCACCCACTTGAAGCTGTGTCTCGCTGACGCGATCCACAACTTCAAGTGAGTGAAAATTATTCAGATTTGACAAAATGGAAGTCAACTCTTTTCAAATCTTGATGGTCGATGTCACATTTTATCTTTAACATATTTAGAATGACTTACTTAATGTGCTAATAAAAAAAACGAATATATGCGGCACCGGCGGTTAAAAGGTTAAAAGGCTAACACTAAAATGATAGACATGCCCCTATAAGGCATGCCCACATAACTATAAGGGAACCAAATTACCCTGGGTTCCTTGTTCCAGTTGTAGCACACTTTTGCGAAGGCTGTTCTGAAATCCTTCATCTCTTCATCCGCAAGAGCAGCGCGGATTTTCTCATCATCAGTTTTTGGTTCTGCAGGATAAGCAACCCTTTCAGCGCGAGAGCCGTCTTTATACGTCAGAATCTCAAGTCTGCAGACCGCAGATTCCAACGTATAAAAACGGTCCCTGCACTGAAAGAAATAACATTATTTATAATGGCCGTAGACCTATAACATAGGTATTCAAATGAAGCGGAATGAGCTAGCTAAGACATTTATGATGACTTAAATTGAAAAAAAAAACATTTGGTTTCCATGGTTTGTACAAAATTACTTCAGCGCTTTAAGGGTTTACGGGTAGATTGACATTGACTTTAACCCTTACAGCGCGGAATCGACTTCAGACGTCAGAATCTGACGTATGTAGACGTCAGATTCTGACGTCTACAGTCGATCCTGGCGCTGTAAGAATGACAATGTTTATAATTACTGTAGACCCATAACATAGGTATTCAAATAAATCGGAAAGGGCTAACAAAAACATTTACGATGATTTAAAATAGAAAAAAAACCTTTTGGTCGCCAAGGTTTATATGAAGTTATTTCAGGGCTTTGAGAGTTAACTCTCCTAGCTTTCTACTATCTACAATGATCCATGCCCCACGCATCTAGTGGAACATACAACACTGTGGATTCTTGGGGATGACATGATAAGCAACATTTTACTATGTGTGGCTATTCGTATCTAATAAATTCTTACTAAATAGTTCAGTTTAGAGAGACGTCAAACTATTCTGAGAAATAACAGCTGACAATACTATATTTGGTCCACATACATGTAAAGATCATTCAGACTTTGAATGTATTCTGAAGCCTCGAGAACAAATTACAGACATAACACATTAACATAACTCACCAAGACCGTGTTTGATTCCCAAGTAACGAAGGATGGCGTGGGTTTGACTCATGTTCACTTTCCCATCCTTGTAATATGGAAGCTGTAACATGTAAGAGAGGTGATCATACACATACATAAGGTCTCCGTTAACCATCATCACTCCACCTGGTGGACAAGTCTCAGCAATGGCAAACACTGCTTGAACAGTAAGCAGCTACTGCTGTTTGGCAACAAACACTCGCCAAGCCGCGAGAGCCCTGTTCCCAGATTTATCAGATGGGCAACAAATATTAGCCAGGCCGCGAGAACTCTGTTCCCAGATTTATCTGGTGCTATACTCACTCTCGGGTTGACCTGTTATCTGGGGGTGGCAAGCACACACAGACACACAGTCCACCGAAAGTTCTATCTAAAGAAATTCTACTTCAGTTGAATTGTACTGTATGGTGTACAGCTCATGATCAAGAGAGAAACAAAGAAGAGGAAGAGGGACTGATCCAATAGTGTGGACCCCATTAACACAAAGTGAGAAGGGGGAGTTCCCCCAGTAAAGTAGAAATAATAAATAGAAGAGAGGGGTTACGACGGAGAGGAAGTCGGTGGATGTTCGCTTCTCTGGCCCATTTACTCCGAAAGGAGGCTGGAGGCTTAGAATCACTGTAAATATCCATATAATACAATACAGTGCATAATATAAAACTATTTACAATTGTAATGATTTACACAAGAATCAGTGGATTAGCTGTTATTATTCATTGTTAAGAACACTTTAAAACTTTGCGATAATCACTTACACGAAAAAACCTAACTGTAGACATTATTATAATCGTTTTGCTTGAATTATTGTTCCAGTTGAATAGTGGAAGGTATTTTCCAAAATTTGACATTTATATATTTTTTACGCTCTTCTCTGAATAACGGACAGCATAACAGATAGTGGTATTCATCACCGATGTCATTGCAATGGAGGCATAACCGTAGGTCGCGCTGAGTTTGAGCCCGACAACCAGCTTCGATTGGTAGACGGTGATTGCGGCACCGAAATTTTGTCATTAGGATTCTATTATTTACAGGTAGTTCAGTCAGATATTTCTCGAAACCAAAAGTATTTTTAATTATACGGTATACAGTATATTTACTACGTTTTGTTATGCCTTCATTCCAATTTTGTGTGAATTGGTCGTGCAACCTTAACTTGAGAATTGTATTAAAATGACCCGGTGATTTAGGTAAATATTGATTCGCTCAAATCCCACAGAATCCAGCACTATCTAATATGTTTTTAACCGAGCTTATCCAAGTAGAATGAAACAAATCCTTCTCGTAAAGTTTATATATTAAAGAGTAAATCAGTTTTGACAGTTTATTTTCATTACTGGTAATCAGTCTCGCCCAGTAGAGAATAATTTTACATTTAATATATATATGAAGCGGCGTTTCACCCAACTCTCCATAAACCATATTAGAGCATGTAGATTTGTGAACATGTAAAATATATTTACAGAACCTTAATTTTACTTTATTTACAATGTAGCAATTTTCACACCCCCACACTTCAGCTCCATATAATACAACAGGTTTTACAAGAGTGTCAAATAACTTTAATGCAATATCTGGAGGTAGAGATAGAGATTTAATCCGTTTCAGTAGATCGAACATTGATCTACATCCCTTTTGATAAAGACTTTGTTTTGCAACATTAAGTTTTGCATTAAAATTAAACGTGACACCCAGATAATTGTAATCATTCACTACATCAAGTTTCATGTCCGCAAATTTAGCCGAAGGTATATTCTTTAATTTGCCTCGCGAAAAGATGAATATTTTGGTTTTACTGGTGTTAATTTTTAAATCAAAACTGTTACAATATTCATTTAGAGTATCCAAATATTTCTGCAGGTCTTCAGGGGATTCCGCCAATAATACAGTATCATCCGCGTACATCAAAATATATAGCTTTATGTACGATACTAGATCTTCTGTTTGATCATGGACTAGCTGGTCCATCTCCTGGATTTTTTCTAGACCTTTACAAGATCGTGATATAAATTCGTTAAGATCAGCTAAGTAGAGAGAGAAAAGCAACTGAGATAAATTTTCTCCTTGTCAAACTCCAATATTACATGAGAAATATTCAGAGTTTTTTCCACTTACATTAACACATGCTTTTGCCTGACTGTAGAGGTTTTTAATTACTTTTAGAATCCGCCCTGATATCCCAGAAGAAACAACTTGGTCCATAATTTGGTTCTATTTATGGTATCAAATGCCTTGTGGTAGTCTACAAAACAACAGTATACTCGTTTACGTTTGTTGAGGTAAATATCAGCCAAAGTTTTCAAAACAAAAATGTGGTCTATGGTGGAATTGTCGGATTTGAAACCGGCCTGTTCTGGACCGACGGTGTCATGAGCTTTAACGAAGTTTGATAATCTTTCATTCAGACAGCTTGTGAACAGCTTACTGAAACAACTGAGCAGAGAAATACCTCTATAATTATTTGGATCAGTATCATCTCCTTTATTTTTGTAGATGGGTCTTATAATACTAATAGCCCAATCGTCTGGTACTATGCCTGTAGAAAGAATAATGTTAAATAATTTTGCATATACTGGTATTAATTTATCTGGCGAATGTTAATTCGTTGATAATTTGATCAATTCCCGATGATTTGTGACTTTTTAATTTTTTGATGGCTTTTGTAATTTCTTGGGTGGTAAAGGGTTTATTGAGATCAGGATCGTCAGCAACGTTGAGCTCCTCACGGTGGCATGCCTCCGTCTGATTAGTTGACTCAGTTTCAGTCGCTAATTTCTTAAAATATTGCTCAAATATATCTCATTCACTTGTTTTGTTTTTCCCTGGATTATGTTCCAATATTCCTTTGGATTTTCGGATTGTAATGCTCGTAATTTATTTATGGTGGCTTTTTTATATTCATGGAAAGCTTTATTTACAGTTTTCTTGTATTGTTCACTATATACTCTAACTTCGTTAAAATGTGTCGCATTTTTTAATCTCCTATATTTATTGTTATATTTCAACATATTGCGACGTGCTTCCTCACATTCTGTATTATACCACGGTTTGTGGTGCACTGTGCACTGTAAGGTTTTCAAAGTGACAATAGTTATCTTTAAATGTCAAGTACATGTTTATGGCTATTATTTAATTTAATTCGATATAAAAACAATTTTTCACCAGCGCACTTTAGCAGCGAAACAAAGCGGGTGTAACTGTGTTACTTTAGGAGTAACCCACCTCAAAAAATAGTTAACTATGCCATATACTTTAGAGATGATAATGTCTGGAACACATGTAAGAAATCAGCTGATACAGCTGCGAAATATTTATTCAACAATGATAATGTAACTCTCTGTGGCCCACTGTTAATTCGATCCTAAGTAATGCTGCCAATTATTCATAAATGCTCATGTGTTGACTGTGTATAGAAGTAGATAGGCTTACTTGACATTTAGATCAGTATTACATTCCCTTGATATTTAGATCAGTATTACATGTCCTTGGCATTTAGATCAGTCTTACATTTCTTTGACACTTATATCAGTATTACATGTCCTTGACATTTAGATCAGTATAATATTTCCTTGGAATTTAGATCAGTATTACATTTCCTTGGCATTTAGATCAGTAGGCCTAATACATGTTTTGACATTTAGATCAGTACTATATTTTCATTTTCAATTAGATCAGTATCACATTTCATGGGCATTTAGATCAGTATTACATTTCCTTGACATTTAGATCAGTATTACATGTCCTTGACAGTTAGATCAGTATTACATTTCATTGACATTTAGATCAGTATTACATTTCCTTGGTATTTAGATCAGTATCATATGGATGGCATCATGCAGAAGTGGGCTGACCCACATTTTGAAGATTTTGAGAAAAAACGCGCTGCAACATGAAGTAGAGGATAAAACGAATAAATACAAATTACCACAAAAATGTCACAAAATCAGTGACCAAATAATGGTGTAACCCTGAATGAGAAACTCGTATATTGATCAAGTTGTTGCTATCAATGACATATATTTTCATTGTTTTTTCAAATGTGGGTTAGCCCACTTGTGTATGATGCCATCCATATATCTTTGACATTTAGATCAGTACTACATTTCCTTGGAAATTAGATCAGTATTAAATTTCATGGGCATTTAGATCAGTATTACATTTCCTTAGTATTTAGATCAGTATTACATGTCCTTGACATTTAGATCAATATTACATTTCCTTGGCATTTAGAACTTTTTTATATTTCCTTGGCATTTAGATCAGTATTACATTCCCCTCTAATTGAGATAAGTATCACATTTCCTTTGCATTTACAATTAATATTAGCTACTGGTCAAGCATGACGACTGAGTTTCTTTAATCTCATGGCGTTGAGGCTTAAGATCACGATATGGCATTACTTTGCTATGGTATGCCTTGGTAATATCAGGATGGGACATTATAGTGTAATGATATCGCCCTATAATGTCGGAATTGGTCATTATAATATCAATAGGTTGTATTTTATTGTCAAGATATGTCACTATCATGCTAGAATATGGTAAACAATGTCAGCATATGGTATATTAACTTCATGATTTTGTATGGATTATAATATCCGTATATTTGATCAAATGTCAGTAAACTGCAATAATATAATTTTAAGATGTGGTATAACAATGTAGGCATAATTGATGGTGTTATGATGTCAAGATATGACATTATAATTGCAGGATATGGGAATATATTGCAAAGATATGTCACTTTTATATCTGAATATGGCATTGTAATGTCAGGATATGTCATTTTAATGTACTGAAAGTTGACTAATTGTGTCAGTATATATTGCATTATAATATCAGTATCACTATCATGACTGTGGTGTTATTATGTAAGGATGTTGGAATATTGTTTCAGTCTATGACATGATCTAACATTATAATATTTGAATCTGATCTTATAATATCAGTGTATTGCATTATTAAACCGGGCTACTGCTTATTAATACGATCCTATAGAAGTTATAGACAAATATAGAGGTTATCGCCACGATATGCAAGTTTAAGGAAAAGTTTAGGTTTAAGGTGCATCAAAGAGTTGGCTGACATGCAGACAAATGAGAATTTAGCAATAAAGGAAACGGCCAACGAATGTTGCATGGGAAAAATTTGTTGATTGATTTTATGAACAAAAATTTAATATTGACTCGTTAATTAAGATGAGATGTTTCCTCGCAAATCAGCGAGCAAAACCGGAAGATTGGTTGGTGACATTACAAAACTTCAATATTCACCTACTGAGCACATCACACCAGCTAATTATGTGGAGACATAACATGACAGGAAAGCTACTCATTAGTTGCCTGTTCCCACATAATACGAATACGACTTAAGTAATAGCAATATTCACTTGCCCTACACTTATGACAAAAATTAACCCGAAGTCCTGAGTGCTTTCACATCAATCATTCAATTATTTATCTATTATACTGACATGTACATCATATTTGCAAGCACAGCATATAGTCAGGGAAAGTTAAGCGATTTTTTAACAAAACCTGAAACAAATTCCTTACCAATTCTTTTTTTACCATTGTATAGTATGAGGTCATAGCTCACTTCTGACAATTTGTTTACGCTCAACTGTCATAGGAGGGTTTTTTACAGAGCAAAATGTAAGATGGCCGAAATCGCTAATGAACAAATCGAAACCAGACATATTTTGTCATGGCATGCTAATTTACCCTACATTTTATCAGCGGTGGGTAGACAGTTACGTTAAATGTAGTATTATTTATAAAACTGAATAATATCAACAGGAGAAAAACCAACATGGCCGCCAAAAACAGCAAAACAAGATAGTGGTCAGTAGATGTTCACGCTTGACTTTTTGGTTTGAGAAGTGGACCATGCAAATCGTATGTTACCGATATTACATGTTAAATGTGAACAGGTCTGCTTTTTGTAATTAGGAACAATATAGTGTATGTGTAGTGCATACAAAAACGTAGATTGGAATAAGTTATGAGCTTTGTTGAGTGGTAAAATGCTCCAGACAGTCGAATGTACTGATAATATAGATGTTGATCTGGATTGGGAATGTTAGCTCTGTTGCTATGATGATGCTGTTAAAACATGTGTACTCAAAATTACCATAAGAAGATTAAATGTACCCCCAGGAATTTACCATCTTGGTTTGATTCTGAAGTGAGACGTCTAAAAAAGAAGCAAGCTTGGACAAAAGTTAGGAAGCTCATCATCATTGGAATACATTTAGAAAAGTAAAAAATTAATTACATAAAGTATTGCAGTTCAAGCACAACCAGTTCATTGCTGATTTGCCTGACATACTAAAGGAAAACCCTTAACGGTTCTGGTCGTATTGTAGATCGAAAACAAAAAATGTACAGAGAAAAAATTGTCACGAAGGTCTAAGCGCCACCAATCACAATGATAATTATGTTTGATACATATTTTGAATTTGCTTCTAATAACAACACGGGTGTGTCAATAGCTTTTGTAGTGGCTGAGATTACTTTTAAAATAGTTGTGATGACTTCCTCAGTGGTCACGATCAGTTTTTTTGTGGTCAATATCACCTTTGTGGTGGCTGATATAGATTTTAAAGTGGCCGTGATGACTTCTTCGGTGGCCAAGATCACTTTTGCAGTGGCTGAGATCACTTTTAAAGTGCCTGTGATCACGTCTTCAATGGTTAAGATCAATTTTGTAGTGACCGAGATCACTTTTTAAGTGGCTGACATCAGTGTGTTAGTGGCCAAGATCACCTTTGTAGTGGTTGAGATAATTTTCAAAGAGGATGTGATCACTTCTTCAGTGGCTAAGATCACTTATATAGTGGTTGAGACAACTTTTAAAGTGGCTGTGATCACTTCTTCAGTGGTAAATATCATTTTTGTAATGACCGAGATCATGTTTTTGTTGGCTGACATCAGTTTCTTAGTGACCAAGATCACCTTTGTAGAGGCTGAGATTACTACTTGAGTGGCAAAGATAATTTATGTAGTGGGTGAGCTAAATTTTAAAGTGGCTGTGATGACTTATTCAGTGTCCAAGATCGATTCGTTTGTGGCCAAGTCCACCTTTGTAGTGGCTCAGATAACTTTTAAAGTGGCTTCAGTGGCTGACATCAGTTTGTTAGTGACCAAGATCACCTTCGTAGTGGCTGAGATGATTTTTAAGGAGGATGTGATCACTTCTTATGTGCCTAAGATCTCTTATATAGTGGCTGAGATCATTTTTAAAGTGGTTTTGGTCACTTCTTTAGTGACCTAGATCACTTGTGTAGTGGATGAGATAACTTTTAAAGTAGCTTCAATGGCTGACATCAGTTTGTTTGTAGCCAAGATCACCTTTGTAGTGGCTGAGATAATTATCAAGGAGCATGTGATCACTTCTTCAGTGGCTAGGATCACTTATGTAGTGGCTAAGATAACTTTGAAAGTGGTTGTGGTCACTTCTTCAGTGGCCAAGATCACTTTTGTAGTGGATGAGACAACGTTTAAAGTGGCTGTGATCACTTTGTCAGTGGCCAAGATCATTGTTGTTGTTGCTGCGATAACTTTTAAAGTGGCTGTGTCTTCTTCAGTGGGCAAGATCATTTTTGAAGTGGCTGAGATCACTTTTCAAGTGGCTTCAGTGGATGACATCAATTTGTTAGTGGCCAAGATCATCATCGTAGTGTCTGTGATAATTAATAAGGATGATTTGATCACTTCTTAAATGACCAGTAAATTATCTGTGATATTGACCGAGCTATAACTCAATATAGATTTTTAGGTAATGGCGGCACAAATTTGCATAAAAATGGCACGTGGGACATTTTTTCAGCTTGTGAAAAAAAGCTAATCGTTTTCTACGGGGATTTTACAAGCTAGATACACCAATTGGAAGTATATTTATGACGGTGCTCTGGAACCCTATTTTCCGCCTAGACTAATAAGCTTATCAAAGCCACATCCAAAGGTTACAAAAATAATTGCAAAAAATAGCAAAAATAATGTGAAACATAAAAAATTATAAAAAACACAAAATAGAAAGTGAAATGAAATTTAATTTGACACATAGACTACAGATAATGTTCCACCAATGAAACATTTGGCGGCCATTTTTTTATGTCGTTTATTTATTGTAAAACAGCTTCCAACCCTTTAATCAGCACATTTGTAAGCAAATTGATGATTAATTATCATTCTCTATGTTATTTCTGTGAGATAGTCGGCCATTTTGGATTTTACCCTCCAAAAAATCCTCCTATGAATATCCAGAGTAAACAAATTGTGTGTGGCTAGTTCAGATCTTATACCAATAAAATGGGGTTATCATTAAAATATGTTTTATTTATATATCATTCTAGTACTTAAAGTGTTTAATACAAATTCCTTACAGGGATGGTGCTATTTATTAAATATGTTTTTAACATTTGTTTAAAAACGTATTATTTTAGCTGTATACGTGCTTAACATTAGACATGTTAGATTAAAAGGGGGTCGTTAACATGTATTTATATATACGAATTGCTGTACCCTCCATTTGCAATGCTTATAGTTATAACAATAGAGTACTTGGTGTTTTTTCTGGTCAACATATTTTTCATCAATTTCGACAACAAACTTTTTTTTTCTGCCCATATTTTCAAAAAACTTTTTTTTTCTGACTTCTGTGGCGACAAACTATTTTTTTCCTTTTTTTTCTAGAAACCGCCCCCGCCCCTCCCCCCCCCCCAGATATCAAATGGTCCGTCCCTTAGTCTTCTTGTTCAGCTAGTTGAAATATTGTCAAATGTCAGAATACCGTTTATTTTTGCTGCAACAAAATAGCAACAAACATTGCGTGGAAACACATTATGTTAATGACGAAATTAACACTCAGATTGTTCGAAATAACGTGCGTAGAGACTATAATATACACGTATTGCAATATCAATCGGCTGTTCGTATCAATTTTATAGCCCTACGTAACGTATTACATACAGTGTTCAGTCGTTCACATGAGACTACACATATTACGGTACTACAGAATCTACTACAAGTCCAGATGTACGAATATATTGCTACCAGTTTGTTAACATCTACAATATATAAATATGGGGCTGATTTCAGATGTTGGTGATTGGAAAAAGCGTAGAAATTCATATTGTTAATTCACATTTTGTAGGGGGTTGGAATGTTTACCATAGTAAGCATAGATATATTATATCATAATTATATGGATATACGCATTCAAACTAAATTAGGTTATGTGCGCTTAACAATGATTAAATGCACAACTGTTTAACAAAATATGTTTTACAACCACTAACAACGTAGCTGTAAAGGCACTTGACATAATCGTCCAGGTAGAAGTATTTATTTTTATTTCAAAAATGTATTCTGAAAAAATAATGTCTAACAAATCACTGGTTTCTGAAAAAGTAATCGATACTTATGTAACTCTAACGGAAATCAGGCAAACTCATGTTTAGGTTCCTTGTACAAGCAATAATATGTTAATTGCACAAATATGCCAAATAATTTATGTCAAGGACATACATATTTGTGATTTGGAACATTGCGTAGGCTTTAACTTCAAGTAAGCAGTTACTGCTTTTCGGTTTTGCACTGAGCTATGAAGTATACTCGACACGAAATGAAACGCAACACTTGATGGAAATATTGTTAGAAATATTAGATATGGATCAGGTGTATTAACCTTTATGCTGTTGGTATGGACAACATTATTGAAACAGCATACTAATGGTATACTCGCATTGAAAACGTGTCAAACTAGGCATTATTTAAGTATTTGTCTGTTTCTTAGATTAAAACACAACATGATTCGAGTGATAACAAAAATAGAATATCAACCCAACTAAAGCAAACAGTTTTAATAAATCTCATCTTATTTTTTAGAATAATTTAGAATAATACAAACCTAAATTATGTTTTTTTTTCAATTGGCAGTTACCACATTTTAACTACAAGACCACCCTTGCAATAAAGATAATCATGATATGTTAAAATGTGTTAACTCCCACTTTGCAAAGAGTTAAAAGGTTCTAATTGCCACTTTACACAGCCTTGGAGTTAAGCAGTGATAACTGCCACTTTACAAAGTGGTAGCTAGCACCTATTAACTCCAAGGGGGGGGGGGGTATATTCCGTAATTGTAGAGATAAGAAAAACGTGACATCAGGTTACATCTTTAACCCTTTAACCGCCGGTGCCGCATATATTCGGGTTTTCATTTTTTATTAGCACATTAAGTACCACATTTAAAATATGGTAAAGATAATATGTGACATCAACCAGCACGATTTGAAAAGAGTTGACCTCCATTTTGTCAAATCTGAATATTTCTCACTCCCTTGAAGTTGTGGATCGCGTCAGCGAGACACAACTTCAAGTGGGTGAAAATTCTAATTGAATAATTTGGCGGCTAAAGGGTTAACGTAATATAATAACCATGATAACATCAGAGGAATGGAAACCATATTTTCATATCAGATTATGTTTCCTGAGCAAAGTACTACACATACATTTGCAATGTGTAAGAAATTTAATTTACGTAAGCTGCATTGTATTTTGATCTACGCGCTTAAACGTACGTTAGGGAAGGTTATGCCCAGGGTAAACTTTTCAGGAAACCAGTTTGCTCCGTAGTCTGGCACTGCAATAGAAAAACATAAAATCAGCAAAGGAAGTAAAGCGACAATTTTAGAGGTTGAAATATTTTCTTAGCAATAAGAACAAAGTTTGGGTGACAAATTAAAGAATATGATAATTTCGAGGAGCTTGCAGTTGTGGGTAGCGTAAGCGATAGCTTCAATTAAAATAATTTGGCGCTGTGTCATGTTGGTTCAATGTAGGGGCATCATTAGCGAAGCTGAGACAAGATTAAAACAGCACAAAATCAATGTGTTTTGGATAGGGGCAATTTCACATAAAGGGTGCATTTAGGAAAAATTGAAACTTTACACAATTTTTTAGCAAATACTGCTAGATATTTATATGAATTTTTTTTTATTTTAACAAGGGTTGTATGGGGTAACAAAAGACCAAATTTTATAAAGTTTTCTCAATTATTTTTTCATGAATCAGTGGTATTTATGTTATTTTCAACACATTTTGCAGTCTCATCCCGGAATTGTCTTCATAGGAGGGTTTTTCTATTCCAGATATGCATCTAACACACAAATAAAGTTTTATTTGTGGTATGGTTATTGGTCTTAGATTTAAACGACACATGTTTGACAAAAATCGAGTCACAAAATCTGTGTATTTATTGAGTTTAAAGTATATTACGGTAAAAGTTTTTTTCATTTTTTTCCCGCCAGTACATCACTGCCCAGCTTGAACTATCTACATATATATAGACATTTAATTACTCTTTTGAATAGGTCTGGTGGTTATATATGGCATACAAATACTTCAAACTGATTGCTGATTAACATTAGCAAATTAATTAGAATTACCTGTATGTATGTGAAAATTCCGTTAAAATAATGTCCCCTCCAGTACATCACTATTCAAGATCCACGCAGTGTGTTTTTCTAAGATATATTATTATTGCAATATAACCTGCCTCTTTGAGCCCCCCACGTGGATATTAATTGGAAATTCATGTTACAACAACCACATATTTATACATTTTTAGATGAAAATAGTATTAAATTAGAATTGTCCCCTCCAGTACATAATATTAATATTTAGTATTCTTTGTGTGATAAAACCTAATTTTTTGTAATTTACTGATCTATATTGGTAATTATGTATTATTATAATAAAGCCTTCATTAATGGCAGCCACTAGACACCAGCGAATTGATATTTATTAAAAATACATATGTATTTCATTAATGGATAAGTTGTAACCAAAAAATATTTTGTGGGTGTTTCCTTTGTTCATTTTTAAATCAATATTAGCATGTTAATGTAATTTCTTCACTGTTCTGACTTACAAGACCTACTAGTACAATATATATACATTTATGGCGTATATATCATCAAACAAATGTGCTCTATATTGTCTATAATAGGCTGCCAGTACACTGCGTACTGGAGGGGACAGAACGTATGTAACACTAAAAGTGTAATTACTCAGGTATAGAAATTGTGGTATTTTTCATGCTTGTCAAGCGATTTAAGCGGTCTGTACCGATACACAATCTACTAGACTACTTGAAATAAAAAAAATGTGTTTGTAGCAGCTGGGTCCTTTTGCTTCACCAAACCATAATAGTTTCGCTTCGGCGGCCCCACTCCTGTGGACCTTGACGAAGCTGCACATGCGGATGGGTGGATAATGTTTGCTCAGCGAACTATGATGACCCGCCTACTTTAAAATGGATTTAATAGTTTAAATGTATGATTGTCATATACATTTTCTATTGCAAAAAATGAGTTTAAATGTCTTGTTGACTTTAAAATATGACCAGAAATGAGAACTACATACTATCTAATGCCCCTGTTCATTATCCACCCAGGAGGTGGTTTCACTACAGGTTATATGCTAGAATATAAAATTATGTCATGTCTTATAACATGGCCCCAGCCCCCAGATATATAATAGTTGATAGCGCACATGTCACTGGTACATGATGTAGGATCTTACAATGCTCAAGTTGGCGCAGCGTTGTATGGCCTTAATTTACTATGCCTGATAGTGATATCTGGCAAACCATGCCAAATAGCCAGACAATTAAACGATATAATATAAAATGTAAGGTTTTAAGGAGGGCAAGGCTAAGCAGATCGTTTGATATAGCTAAACTATAACTATAAAAAATTGTGAGGTTTGAGAAAGTGTTACCAGCATACCAGTTATATTCATAAAATATACATGTATGCCTCGAAAAACTTCCAAATCTATCAGGTTTAAAATGGCCAAATGGTGTCCATTATTTAACTTGCACATGCTTCATATCCAGTGCCAGATAACTAGACAATTAATATAAAAGAAAATGTGAGGTTTCCGGGAGGGATAGACCTTATTTCAACTCAGATCACATTCAAAATTGCCAACTATCTGCCATTTATTATCTCCTTAAAAAAATATATATTATGTCTGATATATCTAGCAAATATTGCCGTCTACAGCAATCATCCAAGAGCAGCTGCAGCCTCCTCGTATCTGGCCATAATCTTCGGGTAAATTGCCAGTGGCGTACCCTGGCTCCTCCGCTCAACAGCGGAGCCGATGCAGCACCCGCATCAGTGCTGGCGCTGATGTAGGCTGTGGTAGCCTTAAATAACTGGCAATAGCGTGTTTGACATTATTTTTAAACCACTGTACATAAATATATTGTGTACGGTACATTAGCATAATAAAACAGTTACACTACAACTAAGTAACAAAGTAAAAAGAAAATGCTAGATTTCAGGGAGTGACAGCTGTGACCTAACAAATTTGAACTTGATCACATTCCAAATAGCAGACTTGCGGCAATTATTTAATTATTAAATATGCCTGATATCTGGGAAACTACGGTATGTTAGCTAGCTAGACCCTACAACAAGCTTATGCTCCTAACAGCCATGATGAAGTGAAGATAAGGGAGGAATATGCATTTGAAAATGGTTGTTTTCATTTATATACCTTGACAAATTTCAACTCTATCAAATGCAAGATGGCTGACTATTGCCCATTATCTACTATATGCTTGATATCAGGCAAAGCATCCCAGATACCTAGCCCAGTACTATAATTTATCCAACTCCCCTCATGAAAGCCCGAAAAGTATTTTGTTGGCATATATATCCCTCCCTCAAACCTCACTTTTTGTTTTATACCATACACCTCACATTTTGTTTTATAGTATAAAACAAAATGTCAGGTTTAAGGGAGGGATGTGCCAACAAAATGCTTTCTTGACTTTCGTGAGGGGGTTGGAATGGATACACCAACTGTCTCTGCGGTTATATTGGAATAATAGTAATGTAGATGTTTGTAAACTATGACTGATGATGCTATTTTATCTCTTTCTGGTAGTTTACTTGTTATTCAGTTGAATTATTGAGTGATCATTCATGCTCACAGGTTTGTAATTTTTGTTAAAAAAAATATGTCCTCTCTAGTACATTTTATGATATTAGCTTGAACACCGTGACATTTTCCAAGTTATGTCACAAAAATCAAAATAATTTTCCATTGTTTTTCCTTGATGGTGTTTAATACGATGCAGACAAAGAGCTGCGGCCTTTACCCGTGATAAACCACTTAAACATCATTTTATTTTAGCAAAGTTTATACAATTATGCTACTTCAGCTCAATTTGAAAACAAAATGTTGATTAATAACAATATATATTGGAGCAAAATTAGAATAAGAAATGTTGAGCAACATATCATGTTTTACTGATCTAAAGTATGCATTTATAGCACTTGTGATGTTGTTATTTCAACCGTTAAAAAAATGTCTCCTCCAGTACAGTTTGTCACACATATAATTGTGCAGAGGATTCGCATGAAAAAGCACTGTAAAAATGCACAAAATATGTCATATATAGTATTCAAGCTATATGTGTATATTTAGTTGATGTCAGAGCACTAATTTGTTGAGCTGGCGAAGTAAATGCTGTACAATTCATACTTGAGTGTATGGCAAAATTTCATTTGTCACATTTCAAATGAATATCAAATCTATATACATGTGAAATACGGGTACAACACATAGTGATCCTCCCTTTAGAAACACGACAATGAAAAAAAAAAAAAATTAGGGGTTAGGATTTTCAAATCACCTACATTTTTAGCATTTGAGCAGAGACTAATGATTGTTAAAACAAATGTCCCCTCCAGTACACGCAAAAACAGCATACATTTCACAAGTCAATATCTTCATTCATGGGCATAATTAAGCTCTGGAAATTTAACTGATGTTGGGGAATGTCATCTCGCTGTCAAAAGTTGTGAAATTATCATACATGGAAGGTTTTTATTTTTGACATGCCATGAGACTTTTTGTGTGCCTTTTACGTGAAATTGCCCATAGCTGGCCTATAGAGTGTTGTGCTGATGAGGGTTATGCAATGTCTACATCTCATGATAGACGTGTTACCAGGGTTACTGTAGACGTATTGATTTCCAGTTGATTTTACACTATACATGTAACTACACCGCTGGTACGCGCAAACAATAACAATGGCATAGACGTACATGTTTAGTAATTGTGGTGGCTCTATACCATTTCGGTAAAATGAATTTACAGAGTTTATCATAAGAGGGTGTTTTAGATAAATGCACACTCACTGGGGCAGAAATCATAGCGTTTCTCTTCGCATTCTTCTTCAACGTAGGCTATCATTAACCGTATAGGCTGTCCAAACTGTCAAAACAATATATCTGATATAAGTATGTTGGTAGAAACATTTTGAAAATGCATTTTCTAACATCATTCAAATCATTATGAAGATTAAAAAAATATGAAAAGTGAAAAATAAAAATGTTATATGTATTATATATTTTTTTCTGAGGTGACTAATTATTTTATTGAATCAATTTAAAGTTTATAATGTCACGATTTGCAGTAAATTTGTGAACAATTAAAATAATTTCGTTTGTTTCAATTTGCTATAATTGTTGAAAATCACGTTAGCAAGATTTACTTGTAAACCAGATAAGACCAGCCTTGAAAACAGTTTTTTATATATTTGTTATAAAATTTTTCTCTCCATTGTCAGGAAAAGTCCTCAATTATGTTAATGCAAAAATATATTTAGGAGCATTTGGGGAATATATTTACTTTAAATAATATTACTGAGCACTTTAACCTTAAAGTCAATATGGTCATGTTTATTTCTATCAATTATCGACCAGTTTTCGTGTCCAAAAGTAAGATGACAGAATTTGTTCAATTTACAAACAACTTTATTATTTTGAAGCTATTTGAGGGTTGTGAACAATTATTTTTAAAGCGTTGACTAGCAATATATAGTATGACTAGATTTGACCCGTGCTCCACACGGGCAGGGCTAGTTACGTAGGCTTTCCTGGTATACATAATATATATATTTAATATATAAATATTTATGATTCAGTGGGCCAGCGGGTTTCCCAACTTTAACCCGACACTGGATTGAAAAATCTGGTCCGACTTTTAACCTTTTCACTACCATACATGACGGAAAGTTCCGTCGTCATTCGTCAATGAACGTAACCATAAAATGACACAAATTTTCGTCAAATATATACTACATTTATGTATTTTTCGTCATTTGAAGCTGGAAATTGCGTTAGCAATTCCAGCTTCAAATGACGAAAAATAGAACTCCTACACCAGTATATCTGGATCCAGGCCTGGAAGTCAAAGGGTTAAAGGACAGTATGCAAACAGTACAGGTGCAGTACCACAGCAGCCATCAATCTGTGCGGTGATTCCCCAATGCTGGGTTAACATGGTTAAGGTAAAGCCAGCGCCGGAAACTGTTGGTCAGCGTCACAGACGGCGGGCCAGCATTAATCCAGAATTGGGCTAGTGCCCAATTATTACGAATCACTGGCGCGGTGTTGGGCAATCGTCTGCGACGCTGGACTAACATTGAGCCGACATTGTATCGGTGTATCTTATGTACACAGTGTAGGCCCCTATTGTAGTCACGCGCACGTAGCCATTATGAGGCATTGCCCAGAGTTGAATAGATTTTGGCCAGCGCTGACGACACTTCACCAACACTTAACCGGCATTGCATCGATCTCATCGAGTACTCTGTGAACAAACCCTGCCGCCAGCTTAAAGCACTGCCCATTGTTGAATCGATGCTGGCCAGCGCCGGAGACGTTGGCCCAGCATTGAGACGATATTGGGTTAGTGTCATGCTGACTTGTAGTGGACACCGACATCAGCTAGAAATTGTGATGAACATCGAATAAAAGCCAAATTAGGACACACAATAAAATCATAATATTTTTTTATTATCATTACAACCATGTCAGAATGTCAAAGATTTGTGTGAGGTATATAGTGGGTGGCGGGAAATAACGATATGGTCAGGGGGTTCGTTCAACGACCCACAATGCCTGAAATCCTTATTGTATTATAGTATAGATTATAATATATAATTCGTCGGACTGAGGTAAAGGTGCAAATACCACTTCGTAATGTAGCAACTACGCCTTTTCAAGGCTAAGGTGATGTATTGTTTTGGTTATTACATAAGCGTCAATTGTTAGGGGTGTTATACATATGGAAGGGAATAGGGTTCATAATTCATACATGCGTTGTTCAATATCCATTATGCTATGGTGGTTCTTCTATGTGTCTACATTCTAAAGTGCATTTTTCAGTGTTGCTAGTTCCATTACGCTATGTTCAATACTCTATGTGGCTAAGTGCGTTATTCTATGCTGGCTCGTCTTTGGTGCTACATTCTAAAATGCAATGTCGCCAGCTTCATTACGCTATGCTCAATATTCTATGTGCCAAGTGACAAATTTTAAAGTGCATTATGCTATGCTGGTCCATCTGTGGTGCTACATTCTAAAATGAAAAGTTCAATGCCACTAATTGTAGTTTATCATGCTATGTTTAGCAGGCCTAACGTGTTATTCTAGTTCTAAGTCCTATGCCTATTGAAGAATTACAAAGCACGTTATGTTGTGACGGTTTTTCTATGTTTCCACATCATAACCAATATCCCTGCCGTAGACCCTCTCAACACGATCATCAACACAGAACTTCATACAACTTAATGTAAGCCTGGCCTATAAGTATATTACGAGAGGTGAATTTGTGTTGATTTCTCAGTCGGTAGTCTAATATATCATTGACCAATTGTCATGAAATTTTACGAGCACTATTTGCTAGTGATGGGGTGACTACCCAGACAATTACCTTGGAAAATATTGTATAATTTAAAAGCTAGTCTATGTGGTAAACAGATGAATAACAAGTGGTAAATAAAAAAAACTGGACCGGCATCGCAGATTGTGCGCCAACATTTAATCGACATTGGGTGAACATCTTGTGTTTGCTGGGGTTGTCTTGACACAGTACCAGTCTGTCTCTGGGGTATGTGCTGATGGGTATGTTAGCGGTACCTAGGCCTACAAATCAACACACCACCGCAGCGCCATCTTACAGCATGCTGCGGAACTATTATATACGATTACAGTCTAACCTCGCTATAACGAAGTACCAGGGACATGAACAAATACTTCGTAATATCCGAAATTCGTTTTAAGCGTGATCTTCCCCAACCCTCCCCATCTAAGATCGGGCTAAGCATTCCACGGTATTGATAATGCATGTATAGCCTAGTTATGTAGAGAGATATAGGCTGTAGGCCTATATTTGTATACATACGATTCGTGTCACTCTGTATGAATTAAAGTATAATGTGGATATAAAAAAATAATACCATGAAACACTGTCATAGTGTATGTAGTAATAATAATACACTTAAAATGGTACCAAAGAACATTCATGCGGACTTTACGAAACTAACTTTAAATTAAAATGTATCACTATTACTATACCTGCAAGAATAGCTCCTTGGGCTTATTAAAGTCTATGACGTAACAGTCATCGCCGTTATCGTTGTGGTCAAAGCATAATAATAGGCTACATGTGTCTATGTAAGGGTTCCGACTATCATCGCTAATTAACCTTTTGAATCTTTAAAAAATGTTGCTATATTTGAGGTGGACGAATTATGAAACCAGAATGTTTATAAAAAATAGCAACCATAGCATAAGTTGCAGGGTTAGTGCGACACGGGAATGCAAGTTAGTTTATATTACTCAAGCGTCACTGTGGGTACATTTAATACTTGTAAGCCCTACGTGACGCTTCCAGCCATAATTTGTGTTTCGGTGTATGCATCGCGAACTTGATTGTTTTTTTATCACTATATTCTTTTTTTTTATTATATTTTTTCTTAGCTACAAAATGTATAGCAATAATTATACAGTAAGTCTAAACTTAATTTAATTCGTTCATGGAAAGTAGAGATTGGATGCGAACAGCGGGACTGAAAACGTCATTTTACATAGGCCTACTCAACGCCTTTTTTACACTAAAACAAACACGATCACCATTGGATACGTGTGTAAACTGCTTATTGCATTCAATACCTAATAAAATACTAAATTATCAATAATTTAGTGAAAAAATCCGTTATTATTTAACTGTGGAAAAAATCACGATTGAAGATAATGTTGCTCAGACTGGAACAGCTTTGGCTCAATGTTGTGTCGCCAGCCACATATGTCAGCTAGGTGTGATAATCATTGCTGCAAAACCTGACACATTGTCGCTGTAACAATCCTGACGGAATATACATTTTGATATTCACTAAGTAAAATTATTTTCCGGTTGTGATTTTAGGGATCAAAAAGTGGTTCGTAATAAACGAATTTCGCAGTAAAACGACTTCACAATAAGCACAATATAAATAGGCTACATGTATGTTAGGCTAATCCTATGGGAAACGAACCGTTCCTGAGAAATGTTTCGTTATACCGATAATACCCAGACATTCGCTTTAAGCGTGTTCGTTATAGAAAGGCTCGACTGTATTTCAGATTGCATTGTGCTTCATCCTAGATTCCTCATCTCATTCTGCTTCAGCCTTGTGGGTCGCTCTGATCGGCCACGTGGTAGATGTGTGGGGCGTGCTTGTTGTATGGTATGCCTATTACCTGATCACACCAGTCATTGTGGGGACTGCCTTTTCTTAAATTTGACTTAGAACTAGACTATTGAACATAGCATAATAAAAGTAGAGACATTGTCATTGAACATTGCACTTTATATGAAATTTGTCACTAGGCACATGAAATATTAAACAAGCATAATGAAACTAGCGACATAGAACGATGCACTTTAGAATGTAGACACATAGAAGAACCAACATAGCATAATGAATGTTGAACAACGCATGTATGAATTATGAACCCTATTCCCTTCCATATATACATAGTGCACGCACTCGTGCTGTATAGCCTACACATATCTCATGAGACTGAACTTTGAACATGTTGAGCGTCGCCACTTGTAGGCCCTTATATAATAGTATACTAATACCGGTACTTACATGTACAGCATGGCTCGTATTACACCTACTTAATATATACTCAATAGTATGATTGGAAACAATGAATATGCTACTTACGCCTCTAATGTTCCAGTAGCCTAATGTTGACGTCATGACTTCAGATGCCTTTATCCAATTAAACCAGATTAATAAATAGGGTCACGACCCAAACCACTATCAGCTACAATGACATGCAGGCCCGTAGCCAGGGGGGGTCGGAGGAGTCGTACGACCCCTCCCCCTCCCCCCTGACGGCTGAAGGTCCACATTTTGGCCATACATCTAGTGCAAGAGGAATGAACCCATTTTTGGAGTTGAGTTGACACTTAAATTACTAGAGATAAAAAATATATCACGGGAAAGTCTCTAGTTTATGGTGGCGTATATCGTTTTTGCCGTACGTGGTCGATATTTTTTTCAAACGTACGTTTGTGACGTCAAAAATCATGTCGCTATGGCAATGACGTCATTTTATGAACCAAATTGGCCAGACAAACTACAAAATAGGGGTCATGTTTAAGTCACTGCTCAGTATTAGTATGATGCGGTGTCGATTCTTAATGTGTCAGCACATAGGCCTACTACGCACACCTGGTAATAATTGTCCATATATTCAATAAGTCGTAAATTCATATGTAATGATCTAAATAGCAGTGGTGTAAACAGAAGTGGGTTCTATTTTAATATGGCATTCAAAATTTCCAAGGGGTACGGTCGACATCATGCCCCCATGAACAACTTGATCTGGTTGTTTTGCCAGTTAAAGTTATTAGGCCTATATGGTCGCGGGCACGAGATTTCACCTGTGTAGAATGTCATTTATAGGCCTACAATTTGAAGGCGGCGGTAAGATTTATTAGTAAAAGTTAATCACAGTAGAAATAGTTCATGTATTTGAATCTGCAAGAAATAATAACCGGCGTGTTTCTCTTCTGTGAAAAATGCATTTATTAATGATATTAAATATTCATCTGTTTTTTCAGCTCATACGAAAATTTTATTTTATCATATCATTAAAAATAATAAAATTGAGTAAGATTTTCCTAGCACTCGCTGCACGATGATAATTGACTTTATTTTATCATTCTTTATGTCAGAATTTGTACGTAGGTATAATTTTATAGGCCCATGTTCACATCCTGGTTGGACCATTTTACGGATATCTTGTTCAACAATAAACCAACATTAAACCAACATTAAACCAGTATAGTTATGTTTGCTGAAAGAAAAAAAAATCATAATACTAAGAAGAAAAAATAATGGGTTTATTTTTCTAGAGGTTGGCAGCCCTACAGATATTTTTGGCTACCTCTACAGTTAAAACTAATAATTATGTCATTATACCTGAAGATGACGCAAGACTAGATGACCAGGCGTCATGCTTGAGAGGTTGAAATTCGTGTTTGGCCGTATTCAACTGAACTGCCGTAACACCTGGTTCAGAAATACTTTTTATGTGATAAAATATACAGACAGATTTTATATATTTTTTCTTTTTTTTTGGAATTTTGCAAATGTTTCATTCCGTTGCAAATACATTAAATATTGAAATTAAATTGTCATCTATTTGTCATATTTGTTGAGCTCATACAGAGCTCATTGTTTAAAGTTGATCCCCGCACTGAAAGAGTAAAATATTTATAATGACTGTAGACCCATAACATAGGTAGGCGAAGTTGAAATGTTTTCCATAACACGTCAACTGACAATAATCAAATGTGCAGGTAGCTGTTAAAGACCAGAACGTTACACGTTACACGTTACATATTTAGCCCATTTATACAGTTTGCGATAAGTCGCAGTGGATTAATGTTGGGGCAGCATCGCAAAAGTGTTTCAATGTGAAATTATCGAACGTTAAGGTTTCACCACACAAATTCATTCGCGCATAGTTCCTTTTTTTAAATTTGTGGCTCTTTGCAGCAGCCTCGGTGGTACATATTACAGATATACCATTTTGCTACCAATTAGAATCGATTCTGTGATGATTTGCTGTAGCAAAAGCAGCGAAATAAGCAAAGATATGGTAGCAGGAAGTCCTTGCGCTACCAGTAACTAGGCTCTTCTCAAAACCGCACTCATTTTTTTGCTAGGTCGCTCAGGGGAGAGTGGGCAAGAGGTTATTATGGCCCAAATAAAAAATACGTCAGTTTCACATGCCTTTTCTATTTATTAATTTATTGATTCAAACATATTTATACAGGGTAAAAACATTATTAGCCTTTGGCTATTTTGCATATGTGCCCTGTTTTATGACAAGTATTTGCATAAAAAGTGAAAGCACATATTTAAACAATAATTATCATATTATGTACAATAGTTACAATAACGAAAATAGAAGGTGCATTAGACATTTTAGATCATAATCCGATGATATATGCCTTTGCGTTAATTGAATAGGTTTACAGATGTATATACATGTACATTTATAGCAAAGTGTAAAGAAAAGAAAACACAAATGTCCCCACACTAAAACTCCAAAAAAACCTACAAAAATTGGAGAAAGCGATAAGACATGTACAGTTATTGCAGCCCTAACTATGATTGAGTAATGGTTTGATTATTAGCCATATATAGCTTAAGGTTATATTTGAAAGCAGAAAATGTCTTCTTATTTCTGAAGGTAGCTTATTCCAAAGTCTAGACCCATTCACACTTAAAGATGATTTATATAAAGAATTATTACACCTGGGCTGCTGTAGAGTATTACTTGTTGCATTACGTGTTGAAACAGTATGCTATTCAGAAACGGAGGAAAAAAGATCAGATAAGTAATAAGGAGCTAGATTATTTATAGATTTATAAGTGAGACAACATGATAAAAAACAATATCTTTCTTTAACATTCTGCCACCCTAGACCTCTCACAATATCTATACCACGAATGTTCCAGTCAAAGTTTTGTACATGAAGTCGTGCTGCTCTATTTTGTAATTTTTGTATTTTACATAAATATTTTTGTGCAGCAGAGCCCCAGACAGTGATACAATTGTCAATAATACTCTGAAATATACCGTAGTAAACACAATTAATATCATCCGTTGGGAGAATTTGTTTCAACCTTCTTAAGATATAAAGTTGCGAAGACAATTTCTTGCACAAACCATCTATATGGTTCGACCAGGATAATTTACTATCTATTTCTACACCAAGATATTTAGCGGACTTAACAAAGGGTAACTTAACACCATTTATACAAATATCTATGCTGTCTACTATATTTTTGTTAGATATAATTAGTACATTACACTTGTTTATGTTTAAAGTTAACTTATTTTGCTTCATTTACAGCATTCTGAAATAGTTGCTGTATTTTTGTTATAGATTTATCACTAACACCTATCATAGTATCATCAGCAAAAATATTACAGAAGGCATTAGAAAGACATGAGGGAAAATCATCAAGAAAAATAGTAAAAAGCAGAGGACCAAGTATAGATCCCTGTGAAACACCTTTGTCAATGCGTTTTGTATTAGACATTTTACCATTTATGGTAAAAACTTGAGCTCGTTCATTGAGATAATTTGTAAACCATTATAATTCAGTGCCATTAAGGCCATATTTGCTTAATTTTTTTAAAAGTAATTTGTGATCAATTGTGTCAAAACATTTAGCAAGATCAAACATACAAATACCATTGATTTCATTTTCGTTAATATTGTCAAGCACATATTCAATCACATTATGCAAAGACGTCTGGGTTGAATGGAGTTTCATGAAAGCTGACTGGGAATGTGTAATGAAAGAGTGAGATTGTAAATATTCTCTCAATTGAGAGTCAACTAATTTTTCAAATAATTTTGGAATATGCCCAATTACAAAAATTGGTCGAAAGTTGTTAGAGTCTTGTTTAGAGCCTTTGCTTTTGTAAACTGGAGTAACCCGAGCTTTCTTCCATTCATTTGGAATTTCTCCATTATAAAGTGACATATTAAATAAGATTGTTAGACTGCTACAGATAATCTCAATGCTAAGTTTGAGAATACAAGAATCATAGCTTAGAATATCAACATTGGTTTCAGATGGCAATTTGTTTATAAATGCTAAAACATCTTCTTCAAGAAGGCTTTTAAATTTAAAGTTATAAATACTCGAGTTATTTCTCCATATTAGTTTATCATTTTCACTAAATTTACTCCACAGTTTATTTCCAACGGACGCAAAGTGTTCATTCCACGCATCAGGTGACAGATCTGATGTTATGGAACTTTTTCTATTTTTTCCCAGGGATTGGTTTACTGCTCTCCAAACGTCCCAGGATTTATTGGCTGTGATTGTTTTCTTATAATAGGATCGTTGCGAGTTTCGAATTGTTGAGATGACCAAATTTCTCAGTTTTTTATATTCATTCATTTTGTCAGAAGAGCTAATGCGGCCATGCCCTGCGGTGAGTATAATCACGTTTATATATGAAGGCTAAAATTTCGTTTGTCATCCATGGATTTGACCTATCTTTGACTCTAATTTCTTTAATTTTGACATGTTTGCTAACCACTGTATTAAATGCATTTGACCAATCTCTCCAGGCATCAGATGTTGATTTAGCATCAATAACACCACTATATGGTCCAATATCCATTAAATCGCGAATAAAATCATTTATATTTATTCCATTGTAATCTTTTTTGTGAATAAGTTTTGGAGGAGAAGCTTGGCGCCTAAATTTCAGAGTTGTAAATATAAAGTAATGATCACTAAAAGTATATTTCAGTATCCCGTGATCCAAGTGGTTGTGAGGCATCGTGGTATATATGTGATCAATGACTGACTGTGATGATTGTGTAACACGAGTAGGCTCAACTATCAATTGTTTGCAACAAAGGAGTGTTTCTATAAAGTGAGCTTGATTTTCACATAAATGTTTGTCCAAGATTTAGTTAATGTTTAAGTCACCAAGGATAACAATTTCCTTATTCTTTGCTAAAACATTTTCAAAATTATTTAACATGCATTGGTAATAGTTATCATCGTCCGCTTTGGGGTTATATACACATGATACATAAAAAGAAGGGGAAGATTTATTATCAATCCTAACCCAGACCAATTCAGTATTATTAAAATTGGTGAGATCTATATATATATTAAAACACCCCCACCATGACTCGGTCTATCCTTTCTATATACATTAAAACCAGGCATATTTACAAGTTCATTCGGTATTTTGTCCGATAACCATGTTTCAGATATAGCTAGAATGTCAAAACTATTCTGATGTATTAAAATCTTAATTTCATCTATTTTTTTCAATAAGCTTCGTATGTTCAAATGTCCAATTTTCACTCCTTTGTTTTGTTTTCGATTATATATTTCAGTCTTGGTGTTGCAGTGTTTCATTTTTATATTATTTGTGTCACTATTGTCTATTTTGCTATCATCCATGTGAGTTTTTCTACTAGAAGGTTGTTTAACATTTGACGACATGAGGCCTATGTCCTGACTTCCTTTTTCCTCTTGTAGTTTTCAGTAGCATTCACATTTAAATTGCCAGCAGTGGTCACATTGACGGTTATTGGTGTCATGTCTAGTGTTTTTACGAGTGTTGGTGTCATATCCGTGTTGATCTTTTCTGGGATGATATGCGTCACTTCTTTGCTGGTCCCTCTGTCTTAGTATCTGGTGGTCTTCTCTGTTCTGGCTACTTCTGTGATGGTAGGAATCATGTCTGTAATAGTGGTTTTGTCGTTTATCTTTCTGGGAATGAATGTTTTAATCCATTGTATTCTCTCTCTGTCGGCCTGGTTTGGTTTACATCAGAGCGCCTGTAGTTACTGGCATATCTAGTCTGTCTTGGTCCACCTCTTGATCTGTACAGCGACACACATTTTTCAGTTGTTTTGAGCTTCAGATTTAGTGCTAATTTATTACTGGGTTGCCAGGTCAGATGTACTCTATCTCTCATCAATAGGGAGTCGTTTACCGTCTTGTCAGCCAGCTTGAAGAAATTGTCATTGTTGACAAATCTGCAGCTATGTGTGTCGCACAGATTTTTTAAGGCTGTATTGGTCAGTTCATTTTTTCTTTGGACGTCTACAGTATCAAGTCGTGGGCAGATACTGGACATAGTCACTCTTCCCTGGCACATAGATTTTGCTTTCTTGATGAGTTTGTCATAATTTTTGCTTATGTCCGGGATCAATCTGTCTGAGTAGCAGTCATTTCCTCCAACAACTACAGTGATGGTTTCAAACTCAAGAGTCCATTCTGCCGAGCTTCCCGCTATATTTTACATTGAAAGAGAACAGACTGATGGTTAAAATAATATATAGGGTTATTTACATTTCTCCACTTGAAGTGCGAAACACACCAACGAGAACGTCAGCGCGATTAGGCACGTGACGAGTGACGCGAAAATTGTGACTGTCCACACACCAACGCGACGACCAACGCGACATGTGAGGCGCGACAGCCGGCGGGCGGGGGCCCTAGGGTAGTGGTTAGCACCGCTGCCTTTCACGCTAGAGTTCGGGGTTCGGTTCCCGGTCTCGGCGGTTTGAAAGGAATAAAAATGTTACTCCCCCATCCACGTGTAAAACTCAGTATTGTGGGGAGCCTACGTGACCGAGAGGTAGCGTGTTCGGGCTCGAATTTCGAATCCTGTGTCTGGAGGACAGTGTCATCTCATTCATCTCACCATCCTCAGGAGGTTCTCCTGGCCCAGTTTTGCCTATATGTAGACAAAGGTGGCCTAAAGCCCGATTCATTCCATTGCGACAACTGGCGTGACGAAAATGTAACAGTTTTGAAAATGGTCGCGATGCCTATCGCGCTCGCGTACGTCGTCGCGCTGGTACTTTTCGGCAATGATCAAATAATGTGTTTGAAAACTGACGCGACGTCATTTAAAGCTGACAATCACGTCACCAATTCCAGCTAGATAGAAATGATTGTATGTATGTGTGATACAGTAAATGATGGGAAAATATCACATTATAAAATGATGTAGCAGGTAATTTATAAGATAAAGGTTAGATGTAATACAGTAAAATACTGTGACGTTTATCAGAAATATTACCTTTAGATTTTATTTCATTTTAGTGTTGATATATGTTTTAAGTATTGAAGGGCCAGAAGCGTTGTGCAGGCAACTGTTCTTGTTGTATTTGGGGATTTGTTTGTTCGGCTCTCCGTGTTTGCTATGGTACATGCTCTCGCCTCACTCTGGGACAGGATGACTAAGAAATGAACTATACATAATACGAGAATGGAAAAACAAATAAATTTAATAAATACGTTTAGATTGATAATGATTTTTCCTTTTTTTCATTTTTAAGTCATATTTGACCATGAAAAGGACTTTTTCGGGTGACATTGACCTTGTACAAAACAAATCCCTCCCGAACTGTTTCGTGACGCGAAAACACTACAAAACGAGGTATTATATGATTCTTTGTGACTTTTATTTGTAAAGTTTTGAAATTCTCATTTCTTGATGGCGGCCAATTTGGCGGCCATTTTGAATTTATTTACCCAGCAATTTTTTTAGGTTGAGACCAAAATTGTATTTAGTCTGTCAAAACCTTGCTCTGTGCTAAATTTGAAACTTGTATCGATCTGGGATACATAAATTGAAAATGACTAAGGGAAGGACGGGCAAAGGGGGCCACTTAACGTTTCAATGGTATTTAAGAAGAATATTCGAACTATTTTAAAACGAATGACTGTTCCATGTTAGGTACATGCAATGTAGATACATATAAGAGACTCACTTAGTGTTTCAAGGATACCTTATTTTAATTGTAAGCCAAATAGATTTGCTCTCAAAGTGGCCCCCTTTGCCCAATAACTTGGGCAAAGGGGGCCAGCGCATTGAGCAAAGGGGGCCACCCCCACCCACCCTGTAGAGACTTCAGTTGTATTCGTTCTCACTCTATGGAAGTACACCCTGCACGCAGGTTGCCCCCACCTTGGTACTTTTTTTTTATACACAAGTACATTGAAGTAAGCCTGACAAAACAGATATGATAAAAACCTTTCATTTGATGTATATGGTGACATGCTTTGTTGGACATACTAAGTACTAAGTAATATACTAAATACTTTCGTTCACTGGGATTAGTGTGTGAAATATCTACCCATTGTAAGTTAGAGGGCAAAGGGGGCCATGCTGTATGGTCTTTGTATTGAAATGGACTGCCCCCCCCCCTTTGCCCTGGCTCCCTTTGCCCAAGGGGTAGAGGTGGGAAATTTAGCCTATTATCTCCCCCAAAAGTGTTCTCCTGACTAAAGTAATAACTAGAATACAATGGCAATATATAATGTAACACACAAAACAAAAGATTTTCAGAAGAAATCACATAAATTCATCAATAAATTCATAAAAATATATAAGCTTTTATATTCATAAGATTGTTGCCAAAAACTCCCTGTCGTCTATTACTTCTATCTAAGATATGTATGAGATGTCTATTTATGTTTTTTGTATACATGGGTAAAACCAAAAATTGGGGTAATTTTGTAGCATCAAAAATGGCAGTGAGGTGACCATCAAAGAGGAGGAAAACTACTTGATGTGTTTGGTGCACTGATCCCAATAGAGCATAAAAAAGTCACTGGCTGCGCTAGAAATTTTTTTTTCACGTCATTTTAAAAAAGTTGCAATATCCACTTACTACTCCGTTACCAAATCCAAACCATTTCAAAAATGATGTTACTTTGTTTAGATTCACATCACACTTTTAAACGTGATATCCTTATTGAAGCATAATACTAAACAATGGTACCTCAAAACTGCTAAAAAATTAAGAAAATTTGACGGGATAAACAAAAATCCTTATTTCAACTCCGTTACCAAGCCAAAAAATACTCAACTCCGTTACCAAATGTTTAGCTCCACATAAATATAAACTGTATATTTTCTTATCATAACATCGATCATAAATGGGTGCTCAATTTATATGGGGACAACGAGCCATGTTTAAAAAGACTATATCATCAATCATTATGACTGTAAAACCCATAAAATTTGACAATACTCCGTTCCCTTTTCTTGGTAACGGAGTAGAGTGGAACGGAGTAGTAAAATTAAAAGTATTCTTGGGATTAATGAAAATATATGGGCAATAATTCAAAGATACATCATACAGGTGGAAATAGTCCCCATAGCAACTGTTCTAGGCATGCAAGCATAAAACCAAATTTGTTTTTATACCCACAAGGCTAGGAACGGAGTAGTAAAAACAAAAGCATATTTTCTAACTTTTCAGTAATACCTGTTCCGAATAACTTGTCACTCAACAATATTAATTCTTTCAAGGCGAAAAACTCATATAAGGCCCTTCAGTGTGTCATACCACACTTGATATATTTTTAGCCCATGATTATTCACTTGATGGGGCATGCTACAATGATGGTAACGGAGTAGAGTGCAAATGTGGGGACATGTATATTCATCAATATTATATATATCAATATCAATTTTAAGTCGGATTTTGATCATTGATTAGTTTAAGTGAACAATGTCTAGCCATGAAATGTAATTGTTAGAATTATATTGTGATTTTGTAACCTACAGTAAAGTTTCAAATAGTGGAATTTTCTCTGGGGACATGCCATTTTCCACGTTTCCATGACATAGAGCTCTTATAAAACCATATATATATTTTTTTTTCTACTAATAATTTAAACATTAATAAGTAGTAATGCTTAAACGTGAAGTTGCACCATTTATTTTGAATATTATTATATTTAAATCAAAATGCGGACCTTTTAAGTCCTGGGGACACTAATTTTATGTAAAGGTACCCCAATTTTTGGTTTTACCCACATATGTTCATAATTCATAACTATGACGTCATTACTATTTCATACAACATGTCACAATTAAAATATCATTGATGGCCCCCTAGGCAGCTGATAAATGATCCACCTTTATAAATATCCAGTAGAAATTGGTGAAAAAGTGACGTCACAACCATCACGACATGACGTCACATATGCACGTTTTATGAAAAACTCGACCACTTGCCGCAATAACTGTTCATGCTTCGTAAAACTAGACGTTCATACATTTGCAGCGATATATTATTTGTCTCTAGGAATTTAAGTGTCAGCTAACTCCTTAAATAACGTCAATTTTTAGATTTCCTCCTCCACTAATCGACATAATTGAAACTTCAGGAATGTTGTTATAGGCCCTCTACCGTTTCTGGCACTAAAAATTACTTTCAATTTATGAGACCATTTGTATTGACATTTGTCTCGTGTTTTGCTATGGTAATATTGGACATTTATTTTACATTTAGTTACCATTGTGACTGATTGGAAAATTACCAAACCGTTTAATGACGTATAATTATGAGGTGAGGTAATAATATAAGGTTGAGTTCCCTTATTATATAGGCATTCATCGTCCATACATGCATCGTGTTATTACGACACAGACCTATCCATTGTGATTTTTGTCCCTAAAAACGGTTTAATTATAACGCTTAATACTTAAAGGTATCTTATTGTCTCATGGACTTGTTTCTGGAAATCGTGTGGTAAGTTTGTGGTTAAATTAAATTTAAAATGTGTCATCTCAGATCGGGGCTGTGGACTGCGGATGGGGCTGATGGGCAGCTACACCCCCCCCCCCCATGGAATTTTCAAATCATGCCTTAAGATAAGACCAATCTCAATCGACCCCCGCAAGGTCAAAATCCCTGCAGATATTTCCTGGCACAATGCAAGAATTCGCTGCGCAGTAGTCTATTTTTTTGCAGAATGATTTATTGCCTACTTTAGGTGCAAAAGTCATTGATCCCAACCAACTGATTTAGGCAGTAACTGAGTACGTAGGCCTCTAGGATAGGATTCGGATCTACGAATGTATCAAATCACGTTCTCCTTGGCGCAATGGATGACTTCCCTTAAGTTCATTTAGGTCTAAAATGAGGGACAGAATAACGCATAATGAATTTAGGCTTCATCAGCCACCTGATTTCTTATGTCTATCATACCCCTTTCTAAATGTAGTCGTACAATAAAAATATTGTAAAGGAAAATGGTTGTCGTCACGAAAGCTCCACACCTACAATTTGTAGGCCCTATTACTTCCATATTAATACCAGTTATATATATGATGAAACTCAAGGTCAAATTCAAAGATGGGTGACATTCACCTATTTTTCAAGGCCAATAGCTAATGAAGGAAAACGTTTGTCATCACGATTTGATGATAAATCTTGGTTCATACAATTTGTATCGCTTTAGTATCCATACAATTGATAAAACTGTATCTCAAATTCGAATATAGTGATCTTGAGCTTTTTTGTTATCAAATATTGTCATTACGATATCTCAGAAAACTCCAGGTCAGGGGAGAGAGTTGATAGAGTAAGCCTACATAGGCCTCATGTGATGGCGGAGGCATACAATTGACGCATACATGTATCAAATTCCCCTTCTAGTTTGACTTAATATTACATCTGAAGCAATATTGTTAAGTTAAAGGCTAGATGTGTGGCAAAAAATTACGTGCCACTATTTGGGCAACATGAATAATTACCTAAATAAATAACATATATTGGCCTAAATATATGCTCTAGAATGCATCATTTTAAGTCTTAGATTTCATTTTATTCAGGGGGGGGGGCATGCCCCAGGACCCTCTAGAGCATATTGGAGGCTGGATGTGCCAGCTGTCGTTTATATAAATTATTGTGAAAAAAATTGTGTATCCTCGTCGTCTGTCAATTCCTGGATCCACAACTGTCTTTGGTTGTTCAGGCACACCCCAAAACAGCATTATCTACAATCTTTAGTAGAATGCATACTTCTGTCCTGGCATATAATATAGCTAATTAAATACATGAAATTACACTCGAAATCATTAATAAATCCTTTGTCAAGTCAGTCAGCTAGGAAACGCCATGATATTTTTTGTGAGCTCACATTCGCAAAACGGAATTTATTCATGTTAGTAGGGGAGACCGGGGCTAACTGAGACAAGGGGCTAGCTCAGACAGGCCTCTAATAGGAAATCCCATGATATTTTCAAGAATGGAGGGATACCCCCTTCCACTTGAACTACAATCCCAGTGGAACTAGCAGAGTTGTGTGAGCAGGCAAAACTAAATGTATTTTTTTGCCTTTCAAGTAATTTTTCACGTCTCAATTACGAATCTTATAAAACCTAAATTACTATAGTTGTATTATACTGAAATATATCACTGAAAACACTCATATTTACTGCCTAATTTACAATTATTAGATGTTCGATGCTGTACCATACCCACATGCCAGGTCATATTTTTCATAAAAGGTCAACCTGGGGCTAACTAGGACAATTTTGGCGGGGCTAACTGCGACAGTCCCAGTTAGCCCCGGTGTGTCCCAGTTTGCCCCAGTTGTAATAGAGCATTGTGGCCCACTTAACCCCTGTGGGTACTGACATGTGACCTAAATATATGTTTGCGCAACTCAATTAACATTTGTTAGGCCTACTTTAGATTGTATGTATTGGGGATGGACACAATGTGGGTGTTACGTAGTATCAACACATTAGGCCTATAGTGCATCGGGGATCAGCTGTTATTTTCTGCATTATTTTGTTGCACTTTAAACCTTTGTGTTTAAACGGCATATATATGTTTATTTATAGCTCACCCCCTTCAAACTATTTGGAATCATCACAGGATGCAGTATACCTTGTTTAATCTCTATAGATCCTAAATTGCTGAAATTTTAGGAGTGTCCCAGTTAGCCCCTGGCCTTGTCCTACTTAGCCCCGTATACGGGGCAAACTGGGACATAATTTTTTTTTTTAATTCACCAAATCTGTATAGGTTTTAGTTGTCATTTAATAAAGGCCCTTGTGACAATAACAAATATCACACCTAGGTTGAATGATTGTTTTGAATCTCTAACTCTATTATTGTCTGCCCCAGGGCGATAAATGATAAAAGTGTCCCAGTTAGCCCCGGTCTCCGCTATAACTATTCATGTTGAAATATACGTTCTTTTTCATTGAAAAAGCATGTATTAAATTGCTCAACATCATGACATCTATTCAGTGGTAGACACATAAATACAAAATGGCACGTGATCGTAATAATATGTCCCAGTTAGCCCCGGTCTCCCCTATAACTATTCATGTTGAAATATACGTTCTTTTTCATTGAAAAAGCATGTATTAAATTGCTCAACATCATGACATCTATTCAGTGGTAGACACATAAATACAAAATGGCACGTGATCGTAATAATATGGATTGATTCAGCACTTTAAAGAGTAAAAACTCAGCAGAAATTAAAAACACAATTTATGTTTAGGCAGGAAATGCACAATATGGGTTTTTATATTAATCCCTGTGCTGCTTAATTGTTTGTGAGTATTTTTCATTCATTTGAAGCTCAATTTCTAACGCAAATTGCTAACGCAATTTCCTGCTTTAAACGAAAAGAATATTATTTCTAAAAAATAGACATCTTCCAAATGTTATTTTATTTAGTCCGAAATATGCTTGAAACGTATATATTCTGACTTAGAAGCACAAGGGTTTAAAACAAAGTCGCGTGAGCATGCCCCCGCACCCCCCCCCCCTTTACCGACAAAAAGAAAAGTACAAAAAGTTCCACTTTTTGCTCAAAACGACCCCCCACACAAAAATCCTGGCCACGGGCCTGACATGAGCATTCCGATAAATCTCATGGGCTGTATGCATACAGTACAAAGGTTGACTCTTTCATACGGAATTGTACGGAGACGTTGAAACATATTTTTTTTAACTCGTTATAGCGACTTAGAAGTCGTTAAATCAAATCAGTATACATCGCTATAACGACTAAGTCGATTTAACGACTCACTAAGTCGATTCAACTCATAAATCGTTTTAACTACTTATACTAAGACTGTTTAACGACGTATACATGTATTTTATTATAGCGACTTATACTATGTCGATTTAACAACTAATAGGTCGTTAAATCGACTAGGTATGTGTCGTTTTAACGACTAAGTCGATTTAACGACTTGCTAAGTCGATTTCACTAAGTCGCTTTAGCAACGTATACTAAGTCGATGTAACGATTTATAAGTCGTCCCAACGCTTCCATAGAATTGTCTGTTTTTCGTTTAATCTTTATTTGAGGCTGGAATAATTGCTAACGTAATTTCAAGCTTCAAAATGAGAATAATAGCTATGAAATCTAATATGAATGCTGTGATACCACATAATGTAAACAAACATCAAGTAAATGCTGATAAAAAACACAATTTGATATGTTTTGAAATGTGCCACAAGTACCCCATTTTCCTTTAAAGGACGAAGAACAATTTTATCGATTGAGTGAAGTGTATGTTTTTATATAATTGACATTTAATAATTAATGAACTTTTACAACATATCTCCAATTATCGTCCATCTGATAGTAGTGACTCCTTCATTCACCAGGTGTCCCCTAAATTGAATGGTGAAAGCAATACATTCACCAGGTGACCCTTCACACTGATGCTAAAATGCCTATCTGCAACGGCCTTCCCAAGGGACGTTGTCCACACAGTCAACGTGGTGAGAGTGTGACATTACAGCAGATCCAATGCTATGTGAGGACGACACCAGAAGCCGATTTCCAACTGAAGAAGCTGCAAACTCATCTGAAAACAATTCCCACAACAACGAAAATAAAGTCGCCTCCATATTTGATAGACTCTCTTTAATAGGGGATGATGATGCTTTCACTGCAGTATATTTCAATAATTTATCTCATATATATCAATACGACAAAAAAGAAATCACAGACTGCCTAGAAGCATGTGGCACAGCAGATCATCTGCACAAAGACAAGTTGCAGGTCCTGCGATTACAGCTATATGAAAAAATATGTGTAATTTTCACAGAATACTCAGAGCACGAGATGTACAACAGACCGCATATCTGAAGACATCTAGATCACAGGCCACTCCATTGTAAATGAACGCAAAGACAAACGTCTCTGTAAGGTGCTGAAATCAATTGGTCTTGTTCCTAACAGCAGCCAAGATGGTAACCATGACCAGTCCATCATCAGTATTGCAGAGCCGCTAGACCTCATGGAGACTTGTCTTTTGCTGAGGGACACAGTAGTAAATCTAACAGTCTCTACTCTCAGAGAAGAAATCACTGTGCTTAGAGAAAAGGTGACACTTCTTGACGCACGGCTGGATAACAAGAGACAAGAGACGAGAAGGACAAACCAACAGGCACCGATGAATAAAACAAATGAGAACGGTGATACACCTCAACCGCATGTAACCTCGGAACGACTTGCTGATGTTAAGAACTCACCAAACAACAACGACAAAAACGATGCTGCTAATCTGACAAAGTCAACACCGATACAGCCAACCACCCCACAAGCAGAATTAGAGAACGAGTTCCGCCTATCCTCTCGAGAGAGACAAAAAATCCGAAGTGGTTCCAAGGTTAAAGCGTCAAATAGAGCAGAAATCAAGGGCTCAGCAGCTACTGGATTTAAAATATCTGGTGCATCAGGAGATGTTCGGCGAGGATCTAGGAACATTTATGTTGGCAAGGTGAAGGCTGCAACCTCGACAAAGGACATGAGAGCTCACCTCCGAGATATTGGAGTTTCCCATGTATCGGACGTTCTAGAACTGTCTTGTAAAGTTATTGGTCAAACCTCTTTCTGTATTACTGTGGATACAGCTGTCGACGAGGACCTCATTTTTGAACCAAACAGCTGGCCTAGTGGTATCAGGATTCGACCTTACAAAGAACAATCTAATAACAAAACGCAGCAAAACCACGATCGTCTGGATACATCGAAGTCATATCCACATAATAATTACAGACAAGGATCAGCACATTATGCCCCTCGACATATAATAGGCCTGCACAACCTCCGAGAGACTCACAACAATCTCAACGAGACTCACATCATCGGCAAGACAGACCCCCGCGATTTCGCAGACATCATGATTACAACGCTCTTAAGCGACATGATGATGGTGACAGATCTGCCTATGGTCACAGACATAGGTACTAGTATCATAAACTGAACTATGATGATATTGTGACTTAACCTCTTGAATCTTAACATTCGCGGCAGAGCATGACATAAATGTTGATTTTAATGTAATTTATATAACTGTAAGAGAATTAAATCATCTTATGGTGTAATTGACAATTTTCTGCAAGGTTCAGAATGTAATATAATTTTTGTATCTGAACATTGGTTAACTGAAAACGAGATCGCATCATTTAGACAACGTTTCACTTTGAACAACCGCTGGATGCATATGAAATCCAGTATTAATCCAGAAGAAATCCTAGTGGGTCGTCCTCATGAGGGATTAGATTCATTGCTAAACGCCGCGAAGACGTTGTATATAGACCAATTATAATTGACTCAAATAGAATAGCCGGTGTTCAGCTCATTTCTAATGGACACGTGATTTTAACTGTGTACGGGGCCACATTTTCATGGTCATAGTCATCAGATTGAACTCTATAGTGAGACTCTTGATATTTTACAATCCACAATTGATAACATGGAACCATCGCCTCTGATGATAGTAGGTGATATGAATGCTGCTCTTCCTAAGGCACCTGGAATAAACAGACATTGGTACAGACAGCATCCTTATAATAAACACAGTTACATTTTGTATGACTTTTTAAGAAACAATGAATTAATGGTCTCGAATTTTAATTTTCATCAGGATGTTTGTTACACATATTTTAATATAAATACACGCTCTTATATAGATCATGTTTTTACATCGGCACGTGTCAATGACATGGTGACACACTGCCACATCATGCACGATTTGTCAGCTAACGTTAGCGACCATTTCCCATTGCATTCAACTCTTCAATTATCTATCGATGGGTCAAAAGTACCTGATAATGTATGTGGTAATAATCTCCCAAACTATCCCAGAATGAACTGGTCAGATACACGATCGTGTTTGCGGTATAAGGAGTACATTAATGATCATTTAGAATCGCTACCTGAAGTGAGCGTTGACTCTGTGCAGACACATGACAAGGCGAATAGAATAGTCGATTGTATGGCTACAGGAATAGTTAACGTGATGCACGAGTGCTGCAACAAAGTTATTATAAAGAAACAGTCTGTTTATAAAGGTCGATTTAAACCTAATAATTGTTGGAATAACGATTGTCTTGTTACACGAGACAAACAACGTTTTTGGTATGGTATATTGAGGTCGTGTGGTCGGCCTCGTGAAGGTCATGTGTCTCTTTGTTATGTAGCAGCAAAAAAAATGTATCGGTCAGCCTGCAACTCAGCTATGAAAACTTATATGAATGGTAATGCACATGCATTAAATCAATTACACAGAAATAAACATATCAAGAAATTTTGGAATTTAATTCGTAAGACAAAACGGCAGAACTCATCCAACGAGGATATTAATATTGCAAAACTGGAAGAGCATTTCAAAGGTAAGTTTTCAGATACATGTGATAAAAGTGAGGTGGTCTCTCTCGCTGAGCGAGAAGTTCAAAATAAATATGAGAGTATAGTTAATGGCTTGTGTGTGGACAAAGTCTTTACCAGACGGATGGTAAAGTACTATATTGCAAAGCCAAACTCAGGATCCTCACCTGGGATAGACGGTATAATGACTGAGCATTTGAAGTATGCAACAGAATCTAGCATTGTGAATCATCTAAGTAGTATGTTCACTTAATGTCTTAAGTTTGGAATAGTACCAAAATCTTTTTCATCAGGGTCACTTGTACCCCTACTTAAGAAACCAACACTTGACCCACCTGTACCAAAGAATTATAGGCCATGGCCAGTGACTATATCATGTACATTTTCGAAAATTATTGAATTATATACACTTGATGCTTCGGCGGTTCATCAATTTAGTGATTTGCAGTTTGGTTTCGTGCCTGGTAGAGGCACAAATATGGCCACCGCATTGGCGAATGATGTAATTTCATAATGTAATGAACGAGGTTCTGCTGTATATGCATGTTTTCTTGACGCAAATGATGCATTTGATGCCGTCCCTCACTCGATTTTATTTTATAAGGCAATGGATGTCATCCCTGATCATTGTTGGTTACTTCTGGTTAATTGGTATAAATCGATAACGGTTCAAATAAAACACAAATGTGAGTTGAGTAATCCGATCAAAGTATGTAAATGTACACGCCAAGGTGGCTTATCTTCTCCATTTCTTTTCACCCTTTTCTATCAAGAAATGGTCGCGTCGTTAGCTGAGTGTAATGGAGGAATTAAAATTAACGGCACATCATATAATCTTTTTGTATACGCTGACGACATTTTGCCAACCAGTCTGACTGCTGCTGGTCTGCAGACAATGAATAACATCGCAGATAACTACATCACTGTTCACGGTCTAAGGTTTAATCCGTCGAAGACTGAATGTACGATATTTGGTAAATGTCATTTAGATCCACCACATGAATGGAGACAGGGTGGCACACATCTTGTACAGACCAATAGTGTTAACTATTTGGGTGTGACGTTATCACACTGTAAACCTCATGAGCTGTTGATAAACGAATAATTGCATGTAGAAGAGCATATTTTTCTCTGCAGGGAGCTGGTTTCAACAACACAGTAACCGACGTTGATGCCCTTAGTTATATATGGAAGGCGGCAATACGTCTTAACTATCTTAACCTACGGTATCAATTGCATTAACATTTCAGCAGGCGACCTTGAAAAAATGGAAAAAATACAAAGCAGACTCCTCAAGGCAGGAATAGGAATTCACAAATTTTGTAGTAGAAGTTCACCGATTTTAAAGGCACGGAATGTCTCAAAAATTGACAATGTAATTGAAACCAACTCATTGAAGCTGATAAGTGCTATATTCTCTAACTCTTCACGTGCCTTCAAGACATTTTACTGTTATTTATTAAAGAAACATTTCTGTGATCAATTACGTAATCATACTGATCTGATAGCCAGGGTGAGAACTATATGCAGTAAACACAATGTATCGCTCTTTAAGTATATTTTAGAAACGTCATATGCTCACAATGTACAAGTTTCCATCAAATCATCCACTACGCCGGAAGACGGATTATGTGATAGTGCTAGGCAAGTACTGCTTAGCCGCAATCCGTATGACCGGTATATTTTAAGCTTGCTGCTAAAGTCGTTTTAATACTGTTATCAATGCTGGTATTTTACAACTGAAATAATTTAGTGTATGTATTGTTCTCTTCTTTGGAAGGCTGAATAAAATTTATTATTATTATTATTATAAATATATGAAAAATATATGATGTTTTAATACTAATTTAATTCCCAGTCGTGCTTTGTGGTGTATGGGTGATGTAAGGGCTGTTAACCCTTCTCCTTCTAAAGAAAGTTATTGAAATTTTCAACCACTAGAGAATGTGTCTCGCTACCGCGATCCACAACCTTAAGTGATTGAAAACTACTCATATTTGTTTAATTTGGGACCAAACATTTACAAATCCTGATGTTTAAACAGTCATTTCATTTCCAATACGAGTGCTTTAATCGGCTAATAAAACGTATTAAAAGGGTTAGGGACTGTTGATTTCTGCTGGAAGGTAAATTATCCTCGTTGACGAGTGTGATAATAGTTTAAGGAAATCAATGCTCATAAGGCCATCATTTTATATTCTTGATAATGGCTTGTACTATTTCTAATATTATAACATATATGTGTCCATAATACTGTACTCAAAACTATATTTATTATACCAAAAATTATATGTAACATTAATGACTAATTTAGAAACATAAATAAGCAGCTAAGCTTGCGTTTAAAATTATCATTAACATAACTGTATGAACATTGTAATTAAACATAATGGTACATTGCATACACCACTGCATATCACTCAACCGATTATTGGCGTGCCGTTTTCAATCCCCCCATAAATTCATAGTTACGACCATAGTAAAAAGGTAGAAGAAGTATAGAAACAATTCCAAATAACTTCTGGAATGCTGAAATGAAATGACACTAACTCACAAGATTCCATGACAATAATTAACATGATAATAGATTACAATGTTAAAAGATATTTTAAACCGCAAACCCGGGTTAAGGGCTGTTAATTGTTGCTGCAATGAAAATACAACGAGCTGACAAGTATAATAATAATATTAAAGAAATCAAAGCTTATAGCGCCATGGCCTGTAGTATTTTCTAATTATAATATGCTATTTGACCATATTACTGCAGCACTTGAATCATATGTACTCACATAAAAGGCGTGTTTATCTCGCTAGAATGCACTCAAAGGTGATGTATGGCTTACACTTGATATTATAAGACAATATTAAACGAGATAATACACGTTTGTTCTGGGTATTCGAAATAATTCAGAATACCAGGAATACACATAAGAAGTTTTTATTTCACTTTATGTCATAATTAAATATATTAAAGATCTATTCTAGAAGTTTCAATGAATATAATAGTACAGTAATGATTACAGGAAACAGTATATAAATGAGGCTACTGTATAAACCTCACAATAGTTTGCATAAGCAAATATATATATTATTTGATAATGACATTTAACCTGTTCACATTTATTAGGTCATGCATTGCATTGTTAATCAATTATAATGAAATCAGCCGGAATTTAGATTATTTTTCTCAGCATAACAATCAATCAATCAATCAATCAATCAATCAATCAATCAATCAATCAATCAATCAATCAATCAATCAATCAATCAATCAATCAATCAATCAATCAATCAATCAATCAATCAATCAATCAATCAATCAATTAATCAATCAATCAATCAATCAATCAATCAATCAATCAATCAATCAATCAATCAATCAATCAATTAATCAATCAATCAATCAAACAATCAATCAATCAATCAATCAATCAATTAATGAATCAATAAATCACAACAAACTTGACCATGCGTTGTTATTTAATTTTCCTGCTCAAATTCACTGAACATATGACTAATGTCGTTTTAAAACCTGACAATTTTCTGTGGTTGTTCGACAAAATCGGGGCTTTAAGAGAGAAAGCTTGTGAGCCCACTTTGTTCTGGTTGTTGGTTCCCAACTACTCTGCAGTTACTGCCACTTGGCTTTACATGACACGCGACCTTTGCTTCTATAGAGCCTAACTAATAGGTCACACGAGCTCAGAGGCGCTACACAACAGACCGCTAACCTGGATAAAAGGAGTGCTATTTCTCCCTTTTTCATCCAATCGACTTGGCACAATGATCCATAGGTATTGACGTTTAATGCTATAACATTTTCAAGAATTCACGGTTGTTCGTCCGGATTTATTTGGGATTTTGTGGATCACTATGTGGACGGATGTCGGTCCAACGATGTAGATATCGGCAGAAGCCACATGAATGAATCTTGATTACCATGGGGGGCCTTTGTCGGAGGCGACACGACCGACTTTCACCTTTTGAGCACCCTCTAAATTTAATAAATTATAATACATAGGCCTATATCCAATGATGTTTCAATGTGGGGCCAGCGTCGCAGAGAGTTGCTCAATATTGAACCAACATTGGGTGTTTGATATGAACAAATGCCACATATTAACATTGAACTAACAGTTGTAATTTCATCAAACACGAAGTGTCGACGCAATGTTGTTTTAATGTTTGGCCGGCGTCGCAGACAGTGATACAGCATTAAACCAAGAAAAAAGAAGTCAAAATCCAGAAATCTAAAATTCCAATTCAAAATGGCTTTCAAAAACAACATAATCAAAATTTCAATCAGATTGTCATAATAATAATAACCTAACAAAATTGAAAATGGCCAGCCAAAAAACTTAGTCCAAACATTATTGTTGCTTGAAAAGTCACAATTCCTTTCTAGTTAACCCTTTCAAGCCTGAGTTTACCATAGTCATCTTTATCCACTACAAGCCGCGAATTGCTGTCGCAATTCTCGACTTGTAGTGGATGAAAATGATTTGATGTGAGTGAAAAATTGAAGAAAATTGCCACGTATTGGTAAACCAGTTTCATAGAAATTTTCATGCTAAAACCCTTGGTTGTAGGAAAATTAAGTCTATCTTCAAGGATGTAAAATGATGCTTAAATGCATCATTAGGGTTTAAAGGGTTAAGCCTTACAACGCTGACATATTTTTGTACAAGCCATAGAGACCAAAGGTGTTTTTTTAATTTGAAATCATCATTAATGTCTTAGTTAGCTCTTTGAGTTTTATTTGAATATCTAAATGTATGTTATGGGCCAATATTTCTACTCTTACGGTGCGGGGATCGACTTTAAACGTCAGAATCTGACGCCTACAGACGCACAAACGTCAGATTCTGACGTCTAAATTCGATCCCCGCGCTGTAGGCCCTAATAGTCCAGGGTAGCGTTTCACTAAGCGATCTTTAAGGCAAAAACGATCTTTAAAACGCAAAATCCTCCTTAAATAAAGATTTATCCTTAATTAAAGAGTTGACTGTTTCACGAACGATCTTTAAGGAGTGATCTTTAAGTGACCCGTTTCACTAAAGATTTTTAAGGCGAAATCTTTAGTTATAAAGACGAGATTTAAAGAGTGGTCGGGGGCACTCTTTAAACAGTTAAAGACGATGGTTAACATATGTTTATTCATGAATTTGACTCTGTATTTTATCATTTGCGTAGAAAACGACAGCGCATCAATGATAAAAGTTGTAGGCCTAATCAGATGTTATATTTTTTCTTGAATTAATTATTCGTTTTACTCACAGTTTCGTTGATTATCTTCAACATTGATTTAGGCTACTCTAGGCCTACTGTTTATACATATTTAACTCTAGAATAAATGGCTATAGCTATCTAGAATATTTGATTCTAACCTAACCTAAACAAAGCCTCAGTTATGTGGCGGTAGCTGGTAGATATATAGGCCTGGTATTCCTACCCAGACATTTTACAAGTTTCGTGTGTGTACAATGATGTGTAGTCTAAGCCTAGCCTATATAGTGCGGTATGTGCTGGTAGGTGAAATATACCATAGGCCCTATATCTCATACAGGCAGGCGATCGACATGCTTGGTTGCCTTTCTCCCAGAGGCCATACAATATAGGCCTAGGCAAATAACATTATAGGGGTGGCGCATTGTAAAGTTAGGCTAATATAACGTATGCCTATAATTGAATTTATAATTTCACCAGGTAGGCGTCGATAGGCCTACCTTCATATTTACCTATAGCTCTACCCTGTGCTCTTGTCCTGTCACGCTCTGACGCACGGTCCAAAGAGATTGATATAAATTTACTGTTATTCAACTTGATCTAAATTTAATTAGGCCTAGAGTGTAGACATTACGTTATTTATTATTTTATTTTATATATCTTTAATATTATTATCTCAAAACTTGATTGACTTAATTACATTTAAAAACAAAGAACCTAGGCCTATTGGTAGTGGTTCATTATTCTATGGTAGACTACACGTGCTCCGGTGAATGTTTACAAAACAATGATGTCATACAGCTGTCGTCAGATTGGTCAAAAACAACGGATGTTGTGGTGTATCCTGTGATATGATGATCGTGCATAACTTATTTGGCACATGGCGATAAAGATTAAGATATAAGGTAAAGATCGCGTTAGTGAAAAAGTCAGACAGAAATATCTTTAGAACACTGCATGATCTTTAGTCTAAGGATATTCTTGCCTAAAGATCAGTGAATGTTAGTGAAACGGGCCCCTGGCTGTTAAGGGTCTCTCTGCGAACTTTTGGAAGAAATTACAAATTTTTACCCAGATGATCAGTAACATGTACTCTTTTGATCCTGATATAGCGCAGTCAATTCTGACATGATTAACACCTAATTAACATGTATTAGTATTTATAATTAGCTAAATCTGGTAAAAAAAAAACTCCAGAGGGAATAATATCTCAAGAACCAGTGGGTCGATTTTAATGAATATTTAAGGATTTGTTATCTGTTTAGTGGATAATTGACACAACAAAAATAGTTTTAGATCATTCATTGTCAAGGTCACGTGATGTGTCTGGGTCGAAGGTGAGATTGAGGAAAATTGGACGCTTTCGGACAATACATTGCGCATTTAAAATGTTTCAAAATTAAACAAAATTATTTGATATATTTAAAAAAAAACATCATTTGTAACATTTCATTTGAGGGGTTTAATGGAGTATTTATCTAATAACCGCGGTCGTAATTGTTTGGACAAGTGGTCCACCCAGAAGTTGTATTTTTCGCACATGTCTTGTAAATGGATCAAAGTTATGATTTCGATTATTTCCTTTTAACACACTGTGCATTTTAATGCTGTACAAAATGGTATGCACTATTATATATCGAGTCAAGGTCAATCAATAACTTCAAGGTCAAAGTCATGGTAATATTCGAAATATATTTGGAACCTGATGGTTTTTTTGTGATGGGCGTCTATGACATGAATTTATCAATGTAACATATTTAATGCAACTTTTAATTATATGATAGGGTTCATTGCAATGTGAAAGTACTTTTTTATTCAAGCAATAAAAAATAGATTAGATACTTGTAGGGCATACATGAATGGCAAAATAGCTCACGTGGTGAACTTTCTAATTTAATGATACAATCGATGATGCAAAATATTGCTCGGTGATTCAAGCAAGTAACATTATCCCACTCGGACCTTTAACGTTTGTCAATATTGTGCATATTTATAAACCACTGAAAAAAAAAATAATATGCCAGCTACAACAGGCTCTGGGAAACAGCACTAAAACTGGAAATGCTACTCAAATTTGTGCAGCATTTTCAAACCGTACCACTAATGAAATGGTCTATGGAGAACTAGGACGTTTTCCAATGCTCATCAACAATTAGAATTTTAAAATATTTTAAATATTTTAAAATATTGGGTGAAAATTGTTAACGGTAAGGCATTGGTAAAACAAATGTATAATGTATTGTACAATGCAACTCTAAGTGATACTCGTGTAATAAATTGGGCAAGTCTAGTTAAAAATCTAATTCATAGTCTAGGGTTTGGACTCCCGAACAGTTTGTAGCGAATGAGCTTTATTTTGTAAATTCGTGTAAACAAAGATTGTGTGAGCAATATATACAACAATGGTTTGGAATTATAAGCCAAAGGTTGTATGTTGTATAAGGATTTGCATGTATCGTTTTCTTTTTCTGAGTATTCAAATATAACTATGCCACTTAAACACAGAATTGCGTCCTTGGCGACGAATACCATTGTATTTTTGAATGTCAGATATCTGACAGATTTAGACATATTTTACCCAAACACTTAGTAACTCGGCCAAACATGTTTAAACTATTAACTTTATTTACATCCACTCATGGACCAACAGTGAAAAAACTAAAGTTTTGTTTTTAGTAAACCCTCTGTATTCTTTGTGATTTTTTAACATGTTATCCTACTAATAATTTACTATGCCCTTTATTTTCTTCAATTCTCACAAATATATAGAACGGACTGTTCTATGTATTTGTAGTTTTTTAATACCTGTCGTCTTCTGGACGGGTACTTCGTTTACACATATAACAGTGTTTGTATTATTATTATTTTTGTATTGTATGCTCACAGACTGTAATGTCTAATGCTAATAAACTATTATTATTATTATTAAACTTTAAATTGAGTTTTTGTGTTCCATTCTTGATATTAGTCCAGTTGCCATCCCTATCAGTTATGTAGTCAACCATGTTGTTGTGAAAACCTTGGGAGGAATTTTTATTTTGCATACATCCAAGATGGCCGCCATGACCGTGGTTTGGCATAAATTGCAATGCAAACGTGGTATAGACACATGTAATAGTGGGCTTTGTAACTAAAACAACTTTCAAATTGACATAAAAAGATAAAATTTGACACAGATATTCTTCAAATAATGAGTTTTTAGGAAAATTTGTTAGATATTTTAAATAAAAAAAATAGCGGCGAAATCCAAGTTGGCCGCCATTTGTGCAAAGTCAAACAATAAATTGATATAATTTTCAATGGAAAAGTAGCATATTCGTGATTTTGGTGTCTATCATGGGGTGTTCTGGTACGCCCGACATAGTGGTATAGCCAGAAAATACTTATGACATTGCATTGTGGGTAAAATCCATGATGGCCGCCATTTGTTCAAGGTCAAACAATAAATTGATATCATCTTCTTCAGTATAGTAGCATATTCGTGATTTTGTTGTCTACCATGGTGTTTTCTGGGACGCCCGAGATAGTGGTATGACCAGAAAATATTTTATGCCATTGCATTGTGGGTAAAATCCAAGATGGCTGCCATATGTTCAAGATCAAACAATAAATTGATATTATATTCTTCAGAATAGTGGCAGATTTTTATTTCTGTGTCTACCATGGGATTTCTGGGACGCTCGACATAGTAGTATGGACAGAACGTACTTCAGGACACTGCGTTGTGGGTGTAAACGATATCATTCTCTTCGGAAAGGTAGAAGAGTCGTGATTTTGGTGTCTACCATGGGGTTGTCTGGTACGCTCGACATAGTGGTATAGGCTGAAAATACTTTATGACATTGCATTGTCGGTAAAATCCAAGATGGCCACCGTTTGTTCAAAGTCAAATAATAAATTGTTATCATTTTCTTTCAGAATAGAAGCAGATTCGTGATTTTGGTGTCTATCATGAGGTTTTTCTGAAATGCCCGACATGGTAGTCTGACCAGAAAGCACATCAGATATTGTATTGTGCATAAATACAAGGTAGCCGCCATTTGTTCAATCTCAAACTATACATTTATATAATTTTCCAAAAAATAGAAGTGGGTGTTGAGGATATGGGAAAAACATTCATTTTGATCTAGAATTTATATTTGATGAAGTATCAATAACACATAAACATGACCAGACAAACAGTTCATTTTATTTATTTATTTAATGACAAATTAGAAGTTTCAAATACATTACACACAAGATGGTCGCCAAGGTGACCTCCAAAAATTCTGCCAATATAATGAATATGTGGCTCTAATAACATTTTAACATTTATATTTAAATGCCAAGAAATATAATAAAACACTAACATGTCTATGTATATAAGCTTGACACAAACAAATATTTTGGTATGTTCATTACAATAATATAGGCTTATATTATGTTTAAAGTAGTGGTAGTAAATCATTGCTTTACGTCACTTTTAGCCTTTTAAGTGACATTGTAATACGGTAAAAACGTTGTAGTCAATTGATGAGATGAATGATGTATAGATGATGATGTGAGGGTGGGGGTGATAGAGCATGGTGGGTTATAAGGGGTTCTGGGCATGTCTAGGGGATTTACCCCCAGAAATGCCCAGACGGCCGGAGACCTGGGTTTCGCTATGCAATTTAATGCTGAAACACCGTGGCATTTCGCACAGCTCCGCTATTCTCGGTTCAGATAGTCCCCAGAGTAACAATAGGAAGGGTAACTCCATTCATCCCACGTGAGAGACCTAATGTCAAACACTCTATTGGTTATTTCTCGGGTTATTTAAGGCTACCACGACCTACACCAGCGCCTGCATTGATGCGAGAGCTGCATTGGCACCGCAGATGAGCGGAGGAACCAGGGTACTCCACTAGCAATCCGCACAAAGCTTATGGCCAGATACAAGGAAAAGTACTAATACTAGCGATCATCCCAGTAGCCCATCATATCTTGAAAAAGAAGAGTTACACAAGGGCACAAAAATGAACAACACAATTAATTTAATCATAATTATATTCATACTTGTCATCAATGTAATGTTGATTAGAAATATATGCAATTTTTGTCAAAAATGTAACAAAAGAAAACATAATGTGATAACGAGAATTTGTTTTTAATCAATGAGGGGGCGTTAAAATGCATTAATGGGCAATGGGAAGCGTTAAATTTAAAGAGCGACAAAGATGCAGAGGTGTTAAAGGGTGATTGCAAGTGCGACAGGGTGCGTTAAAAGATGACAGGGATGCATTAAAGGGCGATGAAAAGGCGCTGAAGGGTGAAGCAAAGGAATTAAATGAGAGGGCGTTAAGATTTAATGAGGTATGCTTAAGTAGTAGTTAGTTTATTGAATGGTGAATTATGAATGATGAAAAAATGATGACGTGAGGGTGGGGTGCTAGGGCATGGTGGGTTGTAAGGGGTTCCAGTATGTCCAGAGGATTTACCTTCAGACATGCCCAAACGTTTAGAGACTCTGTTTTTTTGGTTCAAAACACAGCACTATCATCGGGTCGGTTAGGCCCATGCAGAGTAAAAATAGCTGACAATATCTCCATTCCTCCCACATGGGGGACCTAATGTCAAACACTCTATTGCTATTGCATCACTGATGGATATCTTTAGGAGCGACGAGAATGGGCGACCAAGATACGTTAAAGGGAGACGTGCAAGGGGAATGAGAAAGCGTTTAAGAGCAAAAAGGCAACAAGGGCGGTAAAGAGCTGTTAAAGGGTAAAGAAGAGGATTTAATGCATGTAAAGGCTTGAAGGCGTAAAGGGGTAAACGAGAGGCTTTAAAGAGCGATGGAGATGAGCTAAAGGGCAGTGAGAAGTGTTAAAGAACGATGAACAGGCGTAAAAAAGCGATAAAAGGCGTTAAAGGGCCACAGAGAGTCGCTAAAGGGCGAAGAAAAGGCTTTAGATATCGAGAGAAGGTGTTAAAAGACGGCGGAGAAGTGTTAAAGGACGACATAAATGCGATAAAGACTGATGATGAGGGCGTTAATAGGAAATTGAGAGGAGTTAAAAAATGAGGGAAATGCGTTAAAATGCGACGGGGTGCGTTAAAAGATGATGGAGAGGCATTGAATGACGATGGAGAGGTGTTAAATGTAGATGGGAAGTTGTTCCATAGCGATAAGAGGGTGTTTGAAGGTTACGGGAAGGCGTTATAGAGTGGCTCAGAGGCGTTAAAGGGCTACAGTAGGCGTTAAAGTGTAACAAAGGGGCATTATACAGAAACGAAGCGGCGCTAAAGGGCGACTGAGCAGCATTAAAGGGCGACAAAAATTTGTTAAAAAGAGCGATGGAGAGGTGTTCAAAGGCTATGGAGATGCATTAAAGTACAACAAAGAAGCATTACATATGAGGTGCTAAAGAGCGATGGGGAGGCGTTAGATAGTAAAGGGCGATGGCAAGGCATCAAGTGCGACAGGGTGTTCTAAAAGGGGACAAGGAAGCAACAAAAGCCGAAGAATATACACTGAAGTGTGATGCGGAAGAGGTAAAGGGCGACACAGGGGCGGTAAATAATTTAAAATGGCGATGGGAAGGCATCCAACGTCAATGGAGAAGCGTTTAAAAGTTACTAGAAGGCGCTAAAGCTGGTTTGTACTTGGTCAACAATAACTCTCCGTTCTCGGCTTAGGATGTAGTGGTGAGACAAAGAAACTAATGTAATGGTGTGTATTATGAGGCGGTAAATGGTGTTGCAGAGGCGTTGAAGAGCGAGGAAAAGAAGGCATCAAAGTTCAACGAGGAGGCGTTAAAGAGTGACAGTAATGCACTAGATGACGATGGGGATTGTGTTGAAGGGGCGATTTGGGGTGCGTTAAAGATCGACGGGAGGCACTAAAGAGCAATGGAAAAGTGTTAAAAGATGATGTGGATTTGATAAAAGGCGACAGAGAGGCATTGAAGAGCAAAGAAAAAACACTAAGGGAGAGGAGATAAAAGGCAAAATGGGTACTATTATGTTAATGTATTTACAGAAATTCCAAAATTACATTTTCGGTAAGGATAATTATTGATGGAAATCCTTTTGGTCATGTTTAGTCTTTCAAATGTTCTGAAATTTTATATGTCTGTCCAAAATGGTATCAAATTTATTGTTTGACCTTGCAGAAATGGGGACATCTTAGATTTTACTCACAATTCAATGTCTAAAGTACATTATGGTCACACCACTATGTCACATACCCGAAATCCCATATATGATAGACATCAAAATCGTGAATATGCTTCTATTGTGTCGAATATGATACTAATTTATCGTTTGAACGTGCACAAGTGACGGCCATCTGACAGCTCTTGGAATATATGTTTGCGTGATGTGAACTAATTAGGTTCTAGATGTTTAGTGATGCCTTTTAAAGAAAATAACGAATCTGCTTCTATTCTGTCGAAAATGATTTAAATTAATAGTTTGACTTCGAATAAATATTGGTCATTTGAAAAAAATCTCAACAATGTAGTAGTGTCTATAGTACTTTCTGACCCCATCACTATGTCGTGCATGCCCAAAAGTCCTATGGTTGACAGAAAAAAAGATGAATCTGCTTCTATGCTGCTAAAAATACATTGATTCATTGTTTGACATTGTACAAATGGCAGCCATCTTCGATTTCACCCACTCTGCAATGTCCAAAGTATTTTTTGACCACACAACTATGTCGGGCATGCCCGAAAACCCTATAGTAGACACAAAAATCACGAATCACGAGTGACAGTAATGCACTAGATGACGATGGGGATTGTGTTGAAGGGGCGATTTGGGGTGCGTTAAAGATCGACGGGAGGCACTAAAGAGCAATGGAAAAGTGTTAAAAGATGATGTGGATTTGATAAAAGGCGACAGAGAGGCATTGAAGAGCAAAGAAAAAACACTAAGGGAGAGGAGATAAAAGGCAAAATGGGTACTATTATGTTAATGTATTTACAGAAATTCCAAAATTACATTTTCGGTAAGGATAATTATTGATGGAAATCCTTTTGGTCATGTTTAGTCTTTCAAATGTTCTGAAATTTTATATGTCTGTCCAAAATGGTATCAAATTTATTGTTTGACCTTGCAGAAATGGGGACATCTTAGATTTTACTCACAATTCAATGTCTAAAGTACATTATGGTCACACCACTATGTCACATACCCGAAATCCCATATATGATAGACATCAAAATCGTGAATATGCTTCTATTGTGTCGAATATGATACTAATTTATCGTTTGAACGTGCACAAGTGACGGCCATCTGACAGCTCTTGGAATATATGTTTGCGTGATGTGAACTAATTAGGTTCTAGATGTTTAGTGATGCCTTTTAAAGAAAATAACGAATCTGCTTCTATTCTGTCGAAAATGATTTAAATTAATAGTTTGACTTCGAATAAATATTGGTCATTTGAAAAAAATCTCAACAATGTAGTAGTGTCTATAGTACTTTCTGACCCCATCACTATGTCGTGCATGCCCAAAAGTCCTATGGTTGACAGAAAAAAAGATGAATCTGCTTCTATGCTGCTAAAAATACATTGATTCATTGTTTGACATTGTACAAATGGCAGCCATCTTCGATTTCACCCACTCTGCAATGTCCAAAGTATTTTTTGACCACACAACTATGTCGGGCATGCCCGAAAACCCTATAGTAGACACAAAAATCACGAATCTGTTACTATTCTGAAGAAAATGATATCAATTTATTGCTCGACCTTGAACATATAGCGGTTATCTTGGATTTTACCCACAATGCAATGTCCTAAAGTATGTTCTGGCCATACCACTATGTCGGGCGTACCAGAAAACCCCATGGTAGACACCAAAATCACGAATCTGCTACTATTCTCAAGAAAATGATATCAATTTATTGTTTGACCTTGAAAATATTACGTCGATCTTTAATTTCACCCACATTGCAATATTCTAAACTACGTTCTAGCCATATCACTATGTCGGGCGTACCAGAAAACCCCATGGTAGACACCAAAATCACGACTGCGACTATTCTGTAGACAATTATATCAATTTATTGTTTGACCTCGCACAAATGGCGGCCATCTTGGATTTCGCCGACATTTTCTAATTTAGAAAATCCAACACATTTTCCAGAAAACTCATTATTTGAAGAATAACTATGGTAAATTTCATTGTTTTATGTCAATTTGAAAATTGTTTTTAGTTACAAAGCCCACTAGAACATGTGTCTATACTTCGTCTGAATTAAAATTTATGCCCAAACCACGGTCATGGCGGCCATCTTGGATTTATGCAAATTAAAAATTTTCTCTCTGGCAACCAAGCTAAATTTGCTCTACAGGTCCATGTGACTGCGAAACCATCAAAAAACAATACACTTCTCATGACCGCAATGTACTCAATCTGGCAACTGGACTATATGCTCAGTGATTCTCGGTTCATACTATTGATTTCTGATCCAGACCGGCAAGGATAGTTGTAATGGTTTTAAATCACAACATTTAACTAATAATAACTAATCCACATGAGCAAAGTAAGCTTGAAGGATAATTGTGTACTAAGCAGCCTTGATGAAGAATGTGTCCTTACTGTGCATACTGATATTGCAGGGTGAGGATACAGGGTCTGTATTGCTGATGAGTGTGAGAAAATTATTCAAACATTTAGCATAATATGTTAAAGCGTTCTGATTTTAATCCAACACACCATCCAGAGAAACTGCACAGACAATATTAAAAAACTATTTAAGTCAAAAAGCTTCCACCTCTCCTCTAATCCCCAGATGGTGTAATACAATTTGCCTGCGAAGCAATGAGTTATAGCTGATATTAAAAATGGCATTTCAGTTTCATAAAAGCACTGCCAATTAGTAACACACCATCGGAGATAAGTTCCATTACCCATGCATATATGTGTAGTTTTTAGACATCATAGAAGTGAGTTCATAGCGTCAAAAATTCTGCAATAATCCATCGATGTCAACATTCAATGTTCGCCTAAATTCGCAAGATGCACACCTACCAGGCAATGCCTGTAAATTTATAATGGTTAGTTTCAATGAATTTTGTTATCAATTTAATATAGTATAAACATCACGATTTTTTATATTTAAATACGATTTTGTAATATTTTTTCTGGACAGCAATGTGTCCTGAACCTCGGTCTGCAGCCAGCGTGTACAGTAGTGATGTGAAGCCACACTATATTGTCACAGTACAAAAATACTTAATTTGTATATCGAAATATAGATATATACATATAATATAAATATTTAAATCTAACATTATATTTCTATTTTGTGCCCCATGGCTTTATTAGGCCAGGTTCATTTTTTTTTTTGAAACGAATAATGAATAACTAATTATGATAATGTAAGTGTTGTATAATACCATGTTGTCCTCCTGTCTTTTGTGGCTCTACTTGAGACCGTGAATAAACGTTATTGGCATCGTCATTGTTACTGTCATTGTTAACCCTGTAACCGCCAAATTATTCAATTTGAATTTTCACCCGCTTGAAGTTGTGTCTCGCTGACGCGATCCACAACTTCAAACGAGTGAAAATTATTCAGATTTGACAAAATGGAGGTCAACTCTTTTCAAAGCTTGCTGGTTGATGTCACATTTTATCCTTAACATATTTAAAATGTTGTACTGAATGTGCTAATAAAAAATAAAAACCCGAATATATGCGGCACCGGCGGTTAAAGGGTTAATTTGCTGTATCAAAGATTATATGGTGTGTATTCTCGCAACCCCAGAAGGTTGTGTTAATTAATTACATTAGACATTGATGTATTCCTTCCAAGTTTCAAGTTAGAGCTTCGCCATTAAGACTGGAGCGTGGCTATTGTATCCTGTCGGAGGAATATCGTAGATAAGCGGCTCAAAGACACGGGGATCTATACTAAATTCCTTTATAGTTGTGTCCCACTTTAGATTCCTCATGTCCACTGGTTGTCTCAGTGTCTGCTCCAGGTATGTCACGTTGTCATTAAAATCTACCAGGATCACTGTATGGGTTCTGCAAAAAACAACACAATAATATCAAATCAATAAAAAACAGATCACAATAATCAACTTCAATGTACTACTAAGGTACTACGGAGTATATTGCTGTGTTTTTATGCCATGCAAAGCCAAATGACAGTATCTAGTCACTTGTAAAGTAAGCAGATACTGCCCTTTTGGCTTTGCACAACAGTATTGGCAGGCTGAATTAATGGATTTAACTGGTTGTCCCTATGTTTGGGTAATTATACACTACAGTGATTACGTAAATTTAGGCCATGGGCCACAACCACCCCACGAAGCAGTCGCAGCTGTCTCCTTTAATGCTCGTCAGACACCATTTGCAGCGATGTAAGTTGTAATAATGTTAAAGTAGCTTTAAATTAAAATATTTGCATTTCAATCTATTTAAATAGATATATAAATATGTCGGATAAGGAGTAGGCATACCGCACACCTAATAAATACAGCTTGTTAACCCGATATTAGCGTACTACTGGGCCAACATCAAAACAACATTGGTTCAACGTGTTATGTTTGCTAAGATGTAGCCACACTTCAAACTCAACCCCAATGTCCTGTTAACTCTTTTTTCTAGAATAAAATTCCGAAATATCTATATTAATAAAAAAATCGACATGTATCAACATAAATTGGTTAATGAGCTGAATATCCACCACAAATTATGAGCGTGAATGTCGATATATACTGTAGATCTCGTATTAATCGCGAGATTCTAATTTTCGCGAGTTTCGCGAGAAGGAAAAACTCGCGAATTTAAGTACCTCGATAAACTACTATTATAATAGTGCTATCTATCATCGATGCTGTAATTCGCGAATTCTAGACTTCCTATAAGTATAAAGTCCCAAAATTACAAATTCGCGAAAATCTAAACACGCGAAAATTACCGGATCTACAGTATACATGTGTGAAATTATCCCAGCAACCATAAAACATTCATATAACATTTGCACAACGACGGCCCAACGTCTTCGAAGTTGTAGCAGCATTGTACAAATGTTATACAAATGTTTGTGTTTACTGGGCAGCTTGACCATACCTTGTCCCACCCTTCAGAGAGGGTGAGTCCACATATATGGCGCTCCTCTCTCTGATTGTTGTTTCGTTGAGACGCAAAGCTTGAGATTCCAGTCGAGAATCTGGCACATAACTGAAAAAATATAGAAAATCTATGTCGTCCCCTTGGATATGAAAGGGTGCATTAGCGACTTTGTGAAGTGGTAGATACACCCTTTCATATCCAAGGGACGATGTGTTCACGTAATATTCTATTTTTTATCTGATAGTTTTTAAGTGTATTTATTTGCACATAATATCGTTAAGGTTGTGTATTATTTTCTGTTTACAATTTGAAGTCAACAATTCTCCGTCACACTAATTCAGTTGATGTCAATATTTATTTAGGCTAAACTTTATATTGTCACCCTTTTATTTGCATTTCATTGTATTTCTACAAATTAAATGTGACCTGCAGGCCTAATGTTAAGTTTGAGGTGTGGTTTTCAAACAGTTTTGATGCTTACAAATAAAGTCCGGATGAAGGGTCTTTATTTTAGCGTAATAATCACAAAGACTGAAAAACATATACGCTTCGCAGAGCAGTGCGGTTTTGGTCCAACTTTGAAGGCAGACTAATATACTGGTACGTCTTGTGCTTGAATGACTTCCATGATGAACCGGGCGGGGGCCCCAGGGTAGTGGTTAGCACCGCTGCCTTTCACGCCAGAGTCCGGGGTTCGGTTCCCGGTCTCGGCGGTTTGAAAGAAACAAAATTGTTTCTTCCCCATCCACGTGTGAAAGTTAGTATTGTGGGGAGCCTCCGTGACCGAGAGGTAGCGTGCTCGGCCTCAGACCGCCAGCGTTCGAATTTCTAATCCTGTGTCTGGAGGACAGTGTCATCTCAATCATCTCACCATCCTCAGGAGGTTCTCCTGGCCCAGTTTAGCCTATATGTGCACAAAGGTGGCCATTTCCATGATGAGCCCACATGGAAACCGAGTCAATGTATGATTTCGGCGAGGAGGTGTCGAAGTGATGGGCAGCGTTTGTCCGACCTTTGTGTTGCATCGCGTAAAAATATGTGAAAATGTGTTTTACAACAACAGATAGGGGAGACCCGTGTACATTGGACCAGTGTGTACATTGTACAGTGTGTAAAATAATAATGTGATAACTTCACTTGTGGAACCAAGATTATTGAACATCTTTCAAGTATACAAGCATAATTTAGTTGGTACATCTTTTGAATTAAATGTTTTGAAAATCAGAAAAAATGTTTTTGACCGTGTTAAACGTATTTTTTCTCTTTTGATAAAACAGTCAGCATTCGATGTTTATTGTATCGACCTTGATCGGGTAAATTGTAAATGCAAACAATATTACACTGGATGATCAATTATCAGAGAAATAACATTCTATTTTTTTTACAGGTGTAATTATGACATATGTCGTCAGCGTGTATATTGAACCACAAGTCTGTGTGTAATTTGAACCACTGATCCAATTTACACACCAAAATATGTAGTGTACGGCTGGTCCGTTTTACACATCTCTAGGTCCAATATACACGCACCAAATTTAGCAGATTAATTTCATTTCCATTTTAATGTGTGATCGCAGCGGTGTCAACTAAAAAAAAATTCAGATGATTTTTAAGAATGAAACATTGTGTAATAAGGCTATCATAGCTCACATACAAATAATGTTTAACAGTATTGGGATCTTATTTATCTACGTATTCTAATTTGTAAATCTTTAATAAGCACTAGTCATGACATTATGTTATGTCTATGACAATATTATATATCTAGGGCCTAGGATGTTAGTACTGGATGGCTACTGCATATTCATAAAAAATAAAAATAAAAATTGATAGATTATCATGCAAAAATTGAGCTAAATATTATACAGATCATCTGGTCCAATTTACACACCATCGTGGTTCAATCTACACATTGGGTGTGTATATTGGACCGGTTCCACCAGCCCCCCTCCCCCAATTAAGGTATATTTGAAAAATTACACAGTATTCAAGCGATAAGACAACTACTTCAGTTATGTAGCTGTTATGATGCGGTTGGGGTTAAAGAAATAAAGTCAAAATCTCTGATACATCACAAGGTAATATTTTCCTTAAGTGCTCCAATATACACGGCTCTCCCCTATACACGTAGGCCGACATGTGCATGCAATAAAACCCCCGTCAGAGAGAGGTATTTTGAAATGTTTTGATATATGCCACTTATATGCTATAAGCGATAATGGCATAATAATTTAACTGTCCAAGAATAGTGTTCACTAGATCCTATTTACAGGGAAGACATGAACATGGCACACATCAGGCTTCCAAGAAAATAGTCACTTAATGGAAGACGATAAAACATACTCATAAAAATAGAACGCAAACAATGTAAATTCACTCACTACCCAGCCGATACAAGACGTTGACCCAATATTGATTTTACGTTGGGCCAACGTCGTAGACGGTGGGCCAACGTAGAAGCAAGATTGGGTCAGCGTATTGTGTATGCTGGATAATTTGCAAATCTTTAAACTTTTGGTTGTGCATAGCTAAACAAAATAATGATAACTTGAACCTTGAAGATGTGTTGCAGTAACATCAAGCACCTTCACCAGGTGACCCTAGCAATAAGTTATCGTCACAGAGTGGTACCAAAAATTGGGGACACTCAAAAACGACCTAAATTAAAGGTGATCTATCACCCCTTATATAGTATGAATAATTTTGTGACAAATAAATCAAAGTTGCCACAAGATGGGGCACAAGTGTTTCCTTATATGGGGTGATTGGCTATCATGTGACCCTCTGAGAGGGTCACATGATAGACAATCACTCCATATAAGGACATAATTATTCATACCATATAAGGGGTGATAGATCACCTTTAGGCCAACTTCTTGGTTGTTAGGCGAGTGTCAATGTGTATAATAAGTTTGGTTATTGCATACAGGTATATTTTTATCGAACAATAACGGTTTTACTTCTAATCCATTTGTGCATACACTTCACATATGGACGACAATTTATATAGCATGAAGCTACCCAGGTTTTCAGTAAACCCCAGTTGGTGGCACACTCTTGTGACACAGTTTGTAGGCTACACCTTTATTTTGTACACCCTGGATAGTGGGGACAACCCCTATTAAAAAATATTAATAGATGTATTTTTATATCTGTATGTGACAAAAACAAGCAATAGGGCCCTTACTGAAGAAGCTGAATATCTAAAACTTACGGAGTTTTGTCCTTCATCAAGAGGAGAATAGACGCTAGTAAATCATGTCGACGGGAAATTTTGTTTTTCTGCTCGACTAGATTTGAAAATTTGGTGCGACCGCTCACAACTTTTCTCCAAGGATGACAAAGTCTGCAGTTACTCACTGCAATCGTATCTCCTAGAACAAAACAGTATGTTTTTTTGTTATAATTATGGCCTCAAGTTCAAATACTTGGCTTTTTAATAATAAATTATAACCATTTATTTGTTTTTAATTGTTGGATATCAGAGAAATCAACTTCACTTCTTAGATTAATATTATATTACTGTCAATATATTACTAGAAATATACCTATTGGCTTTCCTACCAGTAATGTTTCATTTTTAATGCAAACTATATCCTGATATTCACGATCTTTATAGCATTAATACCTGCATTAATTGTTAAATTATCACCATCTTCAGTTCCAAAAAAGTCAATGTTCCACTTTTGAAGCCTGATTAAAAAAGTATAAAATACGATAAAATAAGGAAAAGCAGTGAGATTTTAATATATGCTAAATACAATAAAATAGGTTATCGGCATTGCAAAAAAAATGATTTATAGATCAAGCAATTTTAATTCTGTAATTCTTAAATAAATAAATAGCGATATATTTTTGACGTATCTTATGCCGTACCGTTTTTCGATTGTGAGCATGTTAAATTTATTGTAGAGATCCTTCTGTGAATGCATCTTTTTGTTGTGCTCTGCTCCAGACACATCACTCGTTAGATAATCCTTAACGAGTGCACCTGTTGATAAAATCACATTTATTATTATAATATGTCGCAAATGAACAACGGTAACTGATAGGTAATATTCCATATACACCCTCACTTATTACCTCTGCTTCGTTTGCGCCGGTCTGGTAACTCATTCTGCAGTACATTCAGCAATACACCTATTTTCCCCTTTCTGGACATGCCCATCCACGTCCCACCGCCTCGATTCTCATCCAGATCTATCCCTGAAAGTAACAATAGTACAATCAGCAAACATGGGACGTTTACCCTTTGTCTAACTACGATCACACACGATGCAGACTCTACCCAGCAAACACAAAATATTTGTACAATGCTGGACCAGCGGCGAAGACGTTGGGCCGACGTTGTACAAATGTTATACAAATGTTTTGCGCTTGCTGGGTACACATCGTGATATCTGTGTTAAATGATGACCTCTACTATTCAACACTAGCTAATTTTAATCAATGTCAACAACCGCTGTTCGTGGAGTTTGTACTAGTGGCTTTTCTGTCCCTAATATTTTAGTAGTTTTAAGAATATGACGAATAATGGTAATGCAACTTTTTAAAAGTTTTAAATAAGAAAATAAAATAGATTCTGGACCAGCGTCATATAATGTGCCTAGCATCAAACAAACAATGGATGGGGTTTTGTGTTACCAGCCATCACTGATGTACGGAGTGCTGTTTTAGCCTAACTGTTTTAATGCTGATTAAATACTGGGAATTATTCAAATATCTGTAATTATTGTAGCCTATGCAAACCTCCAATGCAATGAGGTGAGTCCTTCCAGAAATGAGCGGGTTGAGTCAGACGATTATAATATTCATCCCTGTTATTGGCCAAGATAACTTGATATCCGTCGATCTGAGGTTCATTACTGACGAAGCCAAACAAGATACACATACTTGAAGATACTCTGTAACAAAGTTCTAAGAAATCAAAGTGATAGCGTAATAAAGTGCCGACAGATATACTAAAACATATATAGTTATGATATTAAGTATAGGATAAAGCCGGAGAGGCTCTACTTTCTTAGCTTCGAAAAAGGCCGGGGCCGAAGGCCGAGGCCTTTTTCAAAGCTAAGATTGTAGATCTCCGAAGGTTTTAACCGACCTAAAACACATTCGACCATAATCAACTGATAATGAGGATTCCTAATAATCAACAGCTCGCTCACACCTGATTGACTAAAGTACCATAAGCCGACCATGATGCAATCGGTCTGTAATTGATGAACAATAACTCCCCATTCCCGGCTTAGAATGTCGTGGTCGGACAAAGAAAATAATGTAGTGGTGCGTTTTAAACACTGTTAACACAAAGTATTTGCTTGTTTTATTGTACAGTGTATGTTTCAATATAAATGTGCACTATCGCTTACTTTTGGTGAGAATTAGCTACTTTATATTAATATATCCGCTACACCATGCATGGAGTCATTACCAGCTGAATATATATCGTTGAGAGCGCTACCTCGGAAATATAACCATGTTACGGTTAGGCCTATAGCAAAGTGGTATACGTGTATATTGGTTTATAACATCTGATTACATTGATACCAGTAAATTATCCTCGAATTAGATCAGGGACAGCTAATTGTACAAGAAAAAAACACAGTAAATTCAGTTAAATATTGCATATTTTCTTGACATTATTATCAGCATCCATTTAAAACCGACATTACTGGCCCAATTCCCAGCTTCAACCTTAAAAATCGGACAAGTTATAATTTACAATTCAGATTTTTTCTTTTTGTAAATGATTCTTCTACCAATCATCAGAGTAATATGCATGTACATTAGAACGTTTGAGTGTGCATATTGTTCACTTTGTAAAGCTAGACATGCATTAGTACACGCAGAAACTATTAGTTAAATTGATGAAAGTTGTGCGTAGAAATGGGAAGGTGAGGACAATAGTCCATTAATATCCAAGAGTGGAAGTGTGAACGGAGTCAACTCGAACTGTTGTTTTCTTAACGGATATTTCTAATTAGCTTAACCTTTAAAGCGCTGGATTTTGAATCATTTGAATACCTATATTTAGGGTCTACGACTATTAGAAATATTTTTATTCTTACAGTGTGGGGATCGACTTTAGACGTCAGAATCTGACGTCTTCAGACGTCAGATTCCGACGACTAAAGTCGATCCCCGCGCTGTAAGAGTTGTTTATTGGGGCCAAGCTCGTCTTTTTTACAACATATGCTTTTAACTTATTATTATCATTATTCTATGGCCGATGATTTAAAGGCCACATATCCCTGATGTTTCGTCCATCATTGAGGCTTTCGTATAATTATTGGACATTTCCAAGGCCTTTTTGTGAGCATAGCCCTTTTTGCGGTGCTCGTCTTCATACGTCAAAATCTGTAGACGTCAGATTCTGACGTATAAAGACGTCAGATTTTGACGTATAAAGACGAGCACCGCGGTCCCCACACTAAAAAATAAAATAGTTATATATGGTCGTTAACCTATAACATAACAGAAAGAGCAAAGTATGGATGTGAAAGCTAAATATGGATATAAAAGGGTATATCTGCCACTTTACATAGTGGCAGATACACCCTTTCATATCAAAGGGGACGAAATGTTCCTAAAATCATTAGTACGGCATTCGCACGGGTCATTGTGACCGCTACATTGGAAAGCATACATAAGTTTATAATGTTCTTGATGTAATTAAATAATAAGTTATCATCGTGTGACTTCAATCAGATAATAATTCATATCATACCATTGTGTATTATCACATGGATCGATCTGCTTATGCTTATCTTGTATAAATAGATATCTTATAAAACCATACCGGGTATCATTTATCGCATCATTCCGGCTTGACACAGCGAGGCCGTCATGCCAAGCCTTGCCCTATCACCGATATCATCCACCATTTGGGTAGGGAGGAAGATTTAGAGATTGAATATTCATTATTTTTTCAACAAAATGTCAATTAAATGTTGCCCCGCTGTCTGCGACGTTTGCTCAACATTAATCCAACCCTAACGCGTGTAGCGTCTCGTGGCTGGTAAGATGTGGTGGGTGCTGTCTGTCACATTTCCGGTTTCCTTGGCCAGCAGACATGTGTTGTTTAATGTAGGGTCGGTTTCCTTGGCCAGCAGACATGTGTTGTTTAATGTAGGGTCGGTTTCCTGGGCCAGCAGACATGTGTTGTTTAATGTAGGGTCTGTTTCCTGGGCCAGCCTGGGCCAGCAGACATGTGTTGTTTAATGTAGGGTCGGTTTCCTGGGCCAGCAGACATGTGTTGTTTAAAGTAGGGTCGGTTTCCTGGGCCAGCAGACATGTGTTGTTTAAAGTAGGGTCGGTTTCCTGGGCCAGCCTGGGCCAGCAGACATGTGTTGTTTAATGTAGGGTCGGTTTACTGGGCCAGCAGACATGTGTTGTTTAATGTAGGGTCGGTTTCCTGGGCCAGCAGACATGTGTTGTTTAATGTAGGGTCTGTTTCCTGGGCCAGCCTGGGCCAGCAGACATGTGTTGTTTAATGTAGGGTCGGTTTCCTGGGCCAGCAGACATGTGTTTTTTAAAGAAGGGTCGGTTTCCTGGGCCAGCAGACATGTGTTGTTTAATGTAGGGTCGGTTTCCTGGGCCAGCAGACATGTGTTGTTTAATGTAGGGTCGGTTTCCTGGGCCAGCAGACATGTGTTGTTTAAAGTACGGTCGGTTTCCTGGGCCAGCAGACATTTGTTGTTTAATGTGGGGTCTGTTTCCTGGGTCAGCCTGGGCCAGCAGACATGTGTTGTTTAATGTAGGGTTTCCTGGGCCAGCAGACATGTGTTGTTTAATGTGGGGTCGGTTTCCTGGGCCAGCAGACATGTGTTGTTTAAAGTAGGGTCGGTTTCCTGGGCCAGCAGACACGTGTTGTTTAAAGTAGGGTCGGTTTCCTGGGCCAGCAGACATGTGTTGTTTAATGTAGGTCAGTTTCTTGTGCCAGCAGACATGTGTTGTTCAATGTAGGGTCAGTTTCTTGGGTCAGCAGCCATGTGTTGTTTAAGTAGGGTCGGTTTCCTGGGCCAGCAGACATGTGTTGTTTAAAGTAGGGTCGGTTTCCTGGGCCAGCAGACATGTGTTGTTTAAAGTAGGGTCTGTTTCTTGGGTCAGCAGCCATGTGTTGTTTAAGTAGGGTCGGTTTCCTACGCCAGCAGACATGTGTTGTTTAAAGTAGGGTGTAGTTGACAGTGACCGCACATTAATGTAGCACTCATGCCAGAGGTCAAACTTGGGTCAAGCAGAAACAATATTTCTAGAAAGTCTCCACTTCCATAGGTGGTTTCAACAAGGTCGGTCTGTGACCTCTGGAGTAGTAGTCGTAGTAAATCATTGCTTTACGTCACTTTTCAGCCTTTTAAGTGACATTATAATACGATAAAAACGTTGTAGTCAATTGATGAGATGAATGATGTACAGGTGATGATGTGAGGGTGGGGTGATAGGGCATGGTGGGTTATTGAAAGCGTTTCCCTTCGCTCGCCCGATAAGGGGTTCTGAGCATGTCTAGGGGATCTACCCCAGACATGCCCAGACGGCCGGAAAGTTTTGCTGTGCAATTTAATGCTGAAACTCTGTGGCATTTACCGCAGCTCCGCTATCCTCGGGTCGCATAGTCCCCAGAGTAACAATAGGAAGGATAATTCCCTCTGGGTAACTCCATTCATCCCACGTGAGTGACCTGATGTCAAACACACTATTGCCGGTTATTTAAGGCTACCACGGCCATCAGCGCCAGCACTGATACGGGTGCTGCATTGAACCAGGGTACGCCACTGGCAATCCGCCCGAAGATTAAGGCACATACGAGGAGGCTGCAGCTGCCCTTGGATGATTGCTGTGGACTAGTGCTTCCGTACAATGCCGTGCACAGCATCCAACAGACGAAAAAGATCCCTAATGACCCTCCCCAGGGGAAAAGTACTACTACTAGCAATCATCCCAGTACCCCGACCTCTGGAGTAGCCTGTTTCGAGTGGGAAGATGTGTTATTGTAACAATATACTTAAGTCATTATATCGAACTTCAATCTAACCATACCACGAAAAAAAGTCCAGTGAATATTGCCACTTATTGCTAATAGTTAAAAAATGTTGCAGTAATTCTTTACTTGGAATAGATTACATTTCATACGTGATATGTTTTTTCCATTCAAACTGATTCTAATCAATGAATAACTTCAAGGATATGGTCATTCATCTACATTGACGTATATTCTGCTGTGCAAAGCCTAAATCAGGTATCATGCATTTTGGCTTCGTACAACAGTATATTGTTATATCTTATTGTGGTGAATAGGTCGATTTTATCGATGTAATTAAATTAAATTTAAAGCAGGTACACTAAATTTAAACTGGGCGAATTTTCGGGAACTGTGAATCATAGAGGCATTTTTGAGAAAAAGTTGTGAACCTGACTTTTTAACATAATTACGGTATGCTGAACACGATTATCCCGGTTTCCAAGATAAGAAAAATGCGTTTTTGATTATCTAATTAGCTTAACAAAATGGCTACAAATCGCCATTTTAAAAAACAAATTTGATAACGCTGGAACTAAACAAGCTATAAAGATGAATAATATGTCTAATTCTACTATTTTCTCGATGACAAATCCACTGAAATTACTGACGATGCAATATGGCCGCCATCGCAATTTTAAAAAAAATACGGTAACTTTGGAACTAAGCAAGATATACACATAAAGATGCATACATAATATACCACATTCCACTATTTTTTGCGTGGCAAAAACAATGAAATGTTTTTTGGAACATCATGACCTCTAAATCCGAGATGGCCGCCAATATAAAAAAACATAAAACAAAAATTAAAAAAAAACATAAATTACAATAACTTTGGAACTAAACAAGACGATGTAGGCCTACAACATAACAAATTTAACTATTTTTAGGACGACAAATCCAATGAAATGGCTATTTTTTAGATTTAGGATTTAGGACGTAATATATCAAATTCTACCATTTTTGGCATCCAAGGGTAGCTACAGCATCCACGTGTCTGACTATTTTCTTTGGGCGGATTGCCTACCCTGATTTCTCCAGTTAACAGCTCCCGTATTAGTACAGGTGCTGATCGTGGTAAGGACCTAACCTGCCATGTCTAGGGGCAAATCCCCAGAACCCCTTATCAAGGTTAGTGAAGGAAAGCACCCTCAATAATCAATGATGTCTATGACCCCATCGTCAGTTCATTATCTTCACATCATTTACCTCATCAATGGACTGCACTGTTTTGTCATATTACAATGACACTTAAATATCCATTCCTGCTGAACAGTGGGACATATCTGTACCAGAAAGCACCAGGCTGATTACACTTACAGAGATAAAGGCAACTGGGTGCAACTAAAACCAGAAACATACAGAGAGTGGTAAATAACTGCAATATTCTACTACTTTTACTACTGTTTTTTTAGCGTGACAAAACAATGAAATGGTTATGTGTTAGATTTGACAATATGTAATCTAAATATCTAAATTAATCTAAATATAAAACAGCTGTCACAATTGGCTAAAAATGTAATTGATTAGCTCTGGAGGTTAACTTTTTGTCATTCCATTAGAAACGTTAAGATCATCTTATCTCTGTAATTGAAACTAGCGAAGGCTACATAATCTTATTTTAGCGTGATATCCCACTGTCACTGAGGTTTTTTATGGTCACCATTTTTACACGGCTTTCGCAACAACGTAAGCTTTCTAATCTATCACTTTAAAAATATGTTTTTAATAAATTTTATTAATGGATAAGATATTACCTTATGTTTCAATGTTTGATGTGTTATATACACGGGCTCCTGTATGAATGTGTCGCCTATCCGAGAAGCGTTCTGAATGGGTTATAACTGTGAACTGAACCATCCTGTTTTGCCCTGGGCGGGCGGGGGGGGGGGGGCGTTGTTGCTGTCATGGTTTTCGTCTGTCAAATATATAGACAAGGTCAATGGCCTTGTCATACCAGACTACATTATCTTTATATTCAATGATAGAGACGATGAGTGAGTTAATATTGGTTTATCTCTTTAACCGCCAAATTATTCAATCTGAATTTTAACCCATGTGAAGTTGTATCTCGCTGACGCGATCCACAACATCAAGTGAGTGAAAATTATTCAGATTTGACAAAATGGAGGTCAAATGTTTTCAAATATTGCTGATTGACGTCACGTTTTATCTTTAACATTTTTAAAAGGTGGTACTTAATGTGCTAAGAAAAAATGAAAACCGAATACATGCGGCACCGGCGGTTAAAGGGTTAACACTTATAAAATATAGACGGCAGAGACAGCAAAGCCTATATATATATATTTTTTTATCTTTAATAATGAAATTTTGCATTACAATAATTATTAGAAAAAAAATGTTATCTAAGAAAAAAAAAACATATAATGAAAATAAAATAACCATAATTCCATCATGTTCGTTTAAAAACATATAATGGCCCAGCCGGTGTCCGTCCAGTGTAGGAGAACAAAGAATCAGCATTGGCCCGTTGCATAGTATATATAGGTCTTACATATATAAGATACAGACTAACGCATAGTTTTACCAGAATATTTGGTAATTTCTAGAAGTATATTTTACGAAATCTCTGTGAGGGTATTAGTTTTTGAGACACCAACCTGCAAACACAAAACATTGGTATAGCATTTGATCAACGTCGGTCCAACGTCTTTGACGTTGACCCGACATTGTACAAATGTTATACAAATGTTTTGTGTTTGTCGGGCAAATTATTACATTGATACAAGAAAACTGTTATTCATGCCTCGATGAATTCTTGGTCTTTCATACGCCAGCCAACACAAGACATTGAGCCATTGTTTTTTTAATGTTGGGTCAGCGTCCTGGACGTAGCTACTATGAAAATATACGGAGTCAACGTCCTGTGTTAGTCAGAGATTGGTCTCAGTTCCACTATCGCTGTTACAAGCTGAAAGATAATCAGGGGCGTAGCTAGGATTAAAATAATGTAGAATCAGAATGATGGCAGGGGCGTAGGCGGGATTTGTCAGAGGGGGTTCGAATTTCGTTGCACCTCTTCAGCCTCGAAGAGGCTGCCTGTCCCGAAGGGGCGGTCATTCAGGGGGGTCCGGGGACATGCCCCCCCCCCCCAGGAAAATTTTGAAATATCATGTGTTCAATGGTGCATTCTGGGGTCATCAGCAGCCTAAATTTATTGGTTAGCTATAACCGAGAACTGTCATTTTTTCATCATTGTACTTTTATTGATGTCTAAATATCCTGAGCATACTGTGGCCACGTGACATGAGCGTGGGAAAATCTGGAAAGAGAGTTCTTGTTGCCTCAGCTTCCACCGACATTGGTTGTTTTTCACAGATTTCTCATTCAATCCTTAAAGAATTTCCATAAAATGTTGCATGCACTCTTAGAAAATTTAGCAAAATTTGGGCATGTTGAGTAAGTATTTCAATATTTAGACCATTTCACATGTAGTGGAATTTCGGGAATAAAGCTGAATAAAATCAATGGGTTTGTAGATCAGTGTCATAATTTTAATTTTACTACATGTGAAATAATCTGGCAGTTGAACTAAATAATATTTTTGTTGACATTTCCGGGGTAGTAGCCGTACGAACTTTCACGACAATCGGATGATAATCTCCTAAGGAATTAGCCAAAAAAATTCAAAAGTAACAGATTTAATGTGACTTTTACTACATGTAGGCCTACACACCAAATTAACAATTAACCATTTCCAGACGTGTGGTGTGTTGAAAACTCCGCCGACAGAGATAACAATCGCCATGTCATGGTGTAGCCTACATGATTAGCAAGGACACTGTGTCTTTCTTGTGCCATGGTCTAGCACTTACAGTTTCGAATGTTATCACAATATACACGTATCTAAGCCTTAGCCTACATATCACATAAAAAATACAAGTGGGGGAGCATAATCTTAAAATAAAATAAAACACTTTTTATATTAAAAATGACTAATTTTAGATGTACTAAACTTTAATAAAATATAATTATTAATATTTACTGGAAATCAACTATTTCATAAGAAAATAGTTTAGTTTACAGATCATCGACGAGATTTCTAAAGAAGTAACTAAGGTACAGCTTAAATAACTGCAGCGGATTGCGTGAATATTCAGTATTAATATGAATATTGCTTTACGTCGCTTTCTGCACAATCATGGCAATATTTCGACAGAAGGAAGCCCGAAACCGGGACTATGCCCTACTCTTATTTCAAATGACTTCAAGGGTTCTTCATAGTGTACAGTACCACAGGCAACACTGTACACTCTATGCCTTTGAACAGTTTGAAGCAATGTATATGCACAACCATGATGACAAATATTCGGCCCGACCGGGATTCGAACCTGTTACCTCCAGCTTACAAGTCGATACAAATGAGCCGTCGTGGCCTGCCGAATATACAGTAGGCAGGCAGCCTGCCTCCGCCAATTAGGGGGGCGGGGGCCCTAGGTTAGTGGTTAGCACCGCTGCCTTTCACGCCAGAGTTCGGGTTTCGGTTCCCGGTCTCGGCGGTTTGAAAGAAACAAAAGTGTTTCTTCCCCATCCACGTGTGAAAGTTAGTATTGTGGGGAGCCTCCGTGACCGAGAGGTAGCGAGCTCGGCCTCAGACCGCCAGGGTTCGAATTTCGAATCCTGTGTCTGGAGGACAGTGTCATCTCAATCATCTCACCATCCTCAGGAGGTTCTCCTGGCCCAGTTTAGCCTATATGTGCACAAAGGTGGCCTAAAGCCCGATTCATTTCATTTCCGCCAATTAGGGCTGATCAAATATTTGCGATCTGGTCAACGGCGGCGCTGGTAAATGGTTTTGAAAGAAATGTTTAATTATTAAAAAAAATAAACAATAACTGTCTTATTAAAATACACGTTCAATGCTGACAGAAGAAGTGTATGCGTGAATAGATGGAGTTCAGATGCCAATGGGTTTATCTCTAAGGTGATATTCTAAAATTTATGTAAATGTGGGTTTCCATTCATATGAAGGGCCAACTTAATGGAGATATAATGTTATTTTACATTGAGCCTGAAGATGTAGATTTGTTTTAAAGTCACGAATGTTTTCTGAATAGATTGCACAGAAAAATGTTTATGTTGCAAGTTGTTCTACGTTGGGCCATTTTAGCCCCTAGGTAGGCCTACATTGATCAGTTGTTTATTGCAATACAACTGGAAAAAATGACCTGGTACACAATGACAGACTGCCTAATGTAGAAGAGACAAAATGAAATGAAATGAACTGAATCGGCCTTTGGACCACCTTTGTGCACATATAGGCTAAACTGGGGCAGGAGAACCTTCTGAGGATGGTGAGATGAATGAGATGACACTGTCCTCCAGACACAGGATTCGAAATTAGAGCCCCACAATACTGACTTTTACACGTGGATGGGGAAGAATCTTTTTTGTTTCTTTCAAACCGCCGAGACCGGGAACCGAACCCCGAGCTCTAGCGTGAAAGGCAGCGGTGCTAACCACTACCCTATGTAGAAGAGACACAGACCAGCTGTATATATATAGCTGTTTTATAGGTTGATAGGATGTTATAATACAAGTCACATTAGACCTGGGTTGCGTGTTTGTCGCCGATTTTAATCTCAGTCACTTATCAACAAATTTTGTTAAGCATTAATTGCGAGTCTTACGACAAAAACCCTAAAAAGTCGTGAAACTTACATGAGCATGTTACAAGCTGGGCATGTGGTGAAATTTCGAAATTAAATCTAAGCCTAAATGAAATGAATGGGTTACAGAGCGTCATGAGAAGCAATGTAGTAGGGATACCTGATATTGAAATTTCGATGTTAAAACTAAATAATTATTCAGGTTTATTATTAGGTTTATCATGTTTATAGAAGAGCATCAAAATTAGAAATTTACTATAATCAAATTGCCAGTGAAATCAGGCAACGCAGGCGTGACAAGAAATAATTTGACTTCTACTATATAAATATAGTTATACATGCCCGTCAGCAATGTCAGAAAGGGGGGTTCGTCAAAACGTCTCTAACCCCCCTGGTTACGTCCCTGGATGGATTTATAGTGTTTAGGTGAGAGAATTGAGCCTGAAGAAGCAGTCTGGTGGACGATGTGTTAGTATTTGAAAGTAATCATATAAAAATAAATAATAATGAATAACATGAAAACAAACAAAAATCAAGGTCATTTTAGCTTTGAACCTTTATCATCGTTTGTCAATGTGCGACTTACGGCTCGTATTGCCAGATCGGGTCACATAGTATAAATTTTGTTCATTTACCAGATAAATCGATCTTACAACAAGGTCATTTAGTCGGAATACAAAAGGCCACAAACCAATAGGCCTAGAGCGGATATATGGTGAGCGACAGGTTATCTAGTGCCGGGTAGTGATCAACAATCATAAAATATTTTTGTCATTATCTAAACATTCTTACAAAATGTCTCTTACATTGGTTTCCCTCGACTTCTGAATGTGAAAAAAATTATTACACTGGACTACAACAATGTGTCATTTTTCTGGCGCAACATATGTTTTGTTCCCCATAACAAAACAAATATTGATAATAGCTGTTATCGCGGCTCTGAATTGGTGTCCTAGGTGTGATAAACCTATATGTAGACACCAAAAACAAATTTCTACGTTATTTGGAAGCAAAGTTGAGGCACCTTACGTTGCAGTGGCGGCCATTTTGCATTTTGTCCTCTAGCGGCCACTGTTTAATTATAATGGTAGCTATATGACCTTCGAAACATCATAACTCTATTCCCTGACCCCAAAAGTGTTATTTTAGACACCAAAATGATGTTTTCGTGTTCATTCTGAGCCAAGCTGTGATGTACAGCTGGGGCATTCTCACAAATTTTGGCGGCCATTTTGTTTTTGAATTTTGAGTGGGAAAAAGACAAAATAAAGCTTGGCATGGGGCAGATTTGGAATCAGCATACCCAAATTGAGTAAGAACAACTGCATGCCAAATTCTACTAAAAAATGCCTTAACAAGTCAGAAATTTCAGAAATGGGCCCTGTCTATGCTGATTAAATACTGGGAATTATTCAAATATCTGTAATTATTGTAGCCTATGCAAACCTCCAATGCAATGAGGGGAGTCCTTCCAGAAATGAGCGGGTTGAGTCAGACGATTATAATATTCATCCCTGTTATTGGCCAAGATAACTTGATATCCGTCGATCTGAGGTTCATTACTGACGAAGCCAAACAAGATACACATACTTGAAGATACTCTGTAACAAAGTTCTAAGAAATCAAAGTTATAGCGCATTAAAGTGCTGACAGATGTGCTAAAACATATATAGATATGATATTAAGTATAGGATAAAGCCGGAGAGGCTCTACATTCTTAGCTTCGAAAAAGGCCGGGGCCGAAGGCCGAGGCCTTTTTCAAAGCTAAGATTGTAGATCTCCGAAGGTTTTAACCGACCTAAAACACATTCGACATTGATCAACTGATAATGAGGATTCCTAATAATCAACAGCTCGCTCACACCTGATTGACTAAAGTACCATAAGCCGACCATGATGCAATCGGTCTGTAATTGATGAACAATAACTCCCCATTCCCGGCTTAGAATGTCGTGGTCGGACAAAGAAAATAATGCAGTGGTGCGTTTTAAACACTGTTAACACAAGTATTTGCTTGTTTTATTGGACAGTGTATGTTCCAATATAAATGTGCATTATCGCTTACTTTTGGTGAGAATTAGCTACTTTATAATAATATATCCGCTACACCATGCATGGAGTCATTACCAGCTGAATATATATCGTTGAGAGCGCTACCTCAGAAATATAACCATGTTACGGTTAGGCCTATAGCAAAGTGGTATACGTGTATATTGGTTTATAACATCTGATTACATTGATACCAGTAAATTATCATCGAATTAGATCAGGGACAGCTAATTGTACAAGCAAAAACAGTAAATGCAGCTAAATATTGCATATTTTCATGACATTAATATCAGCATCTATTTAAAACCGGCATTACTGGCCCAATTCCCAGCTTCAAGCTTAACAATCAGACAAGCTATAATTTTACAATTCAGACTTTTTCATTTTTGTAATTGATTCTTCTACCAAACATCAGAGTATTATGCATGTACATTAGAACGTTTGAGTGTGCATATTGTTCACTTTGTAAAGTTAGACATGCGTCAATACACGAAGAAACTATTAGTCAAATTGATGAAAGTTGTGCGTAGAAATGGGAAGGTCAGGACAATAGTCCATCAATATGACCAAGAGTGTGAGTGTGAACGGAGTCAACTCGAACTGTTGTTTTCTTAACGGATATTTTTAATTATCTTGATTATTATGGCCAAGCTCGTCTTTTTTGCTTTCAACTTATTTTTATCATTATTCTATGGCCGATGGTTCAAAGGCCACATATCCCTGATGTTTCGTCCATCATTGAGGCTTTCGTACAAGGCCTTTTTGTGGACATATCCTTTTTTGCGGTGTTCGTCTCTATACGTCAAATCTGACGTATGTAGACGTCAGATTCTGACGTATAAAGACGTCAGATTTTGACGTATAAAGACGAGCACCGCGGTCCCCGCACTGAAAGAAATAAAATAGTTATATATGGCTGTTACCCTATAACATAACGGAAAGAGCAAAGTATGGATATAAAAGCTAAATATGGATATGAAAGGGTATATCTGCCACTTTACATAGTGGCAGATACAGCCTTTCATATCAAAGGGGACGAAATGTTCCTAAAATCATTAGTACGGCATTCGCACGGGTCAGTGTGACCGCTGCATTAGAAAGCATACATAAGTTTATAATAGTCTTGATGTAATTAAATAATAAGTTATCATCGTGTGACTTCAATCAGATAATAATTCATATCATACCATTGTGTAGTATCACATAGATCGATCTGCTTATGCTTATCTTGTATCAATGGATATCTTATAAAACCATACCAGGTATCATATAATCGCATCATTCCGGTTTGACACAGCGAGGCCGTCATGCCAAGCCTTGCCCTATCAGCAATATCATCCACCTTCTGGGGTAGGGAGGAAGATTTAGATATTGAATATTCATTATTTTTTTCAACAAGATGTTAATTAAATGTTGGCCCGCTGTCTGCGACGTTGGCTCAACATTAATCCAGCCCTAGCCCGTGTAGCGTCTCGTGGCTGGTAAGATGTGGTGGCTGCTGTCTGTCACATTTTCGGTTTCCTGGGCCAGCAGACATGTGTTGTTTAATGTAGGGTCGGTTTCCTGGGCCAGCAGACATGTGTTGTTTAATGTAGGGTCGGTTTCCTGGGCCAGCAGACATGTGTTGTTTAAAGTAGGGTCGATTTCCTGGGCCAGCAGACATGTGTTGTTTAATGTGGGGTCTGTTTCCTGGGCCAGCCTGGGCCAGCAGACATGTGTTGTTTAATGTAGGGTCGGTTTCCTGGGCCAGCAGACATGTGTTGTTTAATGTAGGGTCTGTCTCCTGGGCCAGCCTGGGCCAGCAGACATGTGTTGTTTAATGTAGGGTCGGTTTCCTGGGCCAGCAGACATGTGTTGTTTAAAGTAGGATCGGTTTCCTGGGCCAGCAGACATGTGTTGTTTAAAGTAGGGTCGGTTTCCTGGGCCAGCCTGGGCCAGCAGACATGTGTTGTTTAATGTAGGGTCGGTTTCCTGGGCCAGCAGACATGTGTTGTTTAATGTAGGGTCGGTTTCCTGGGCCAGCAGACATGTGTTGTTTAATGTAGGGTCTGTTTCCTGGGCCAGCCTGGGCCAGCAGACATGTGTTGTTTAAAGTAGGGTCGGTTTCCTGGGCCAGCAGACATGTGTTGTTTAAAGTAGGGTCGGTTTCCTGGGCCATCAGACATGTGTTGTTTAAAGTAGGGTCGGTTTCCTGGGCCAGCAGACATGTGTTGTTTAATGTAGGGTCGGTTTCCTGGGCCAGCAGACATGTGTTGTTTAATGTAGGGTCGGTTTCCTGGGCCAGCAGACATGTGTTGTTTAATGTAGGGTCGGTTTCCTGGGCCAGCAGACATGTGTTGTTTAAAGTACGGTCGGTTTCCTGGGTCAGCAGACATGTGTTGTTTAATGTGGGGTCTGTTTCCTGGGTCAGCCTGGTCCAGCAGACATGTGTTGTTTAATGTAGGGTTGGTTTCCTGGGCCAGCAGACATGTGTTGTTTAATGTAGGGTGTGTTTCCTGGGCCAGCCTGGGCCAGCAGAAATGTGTTGTTTAATGTAGGGTCGGTTTCCTGGGCCAGCAGACATGTGTTGTTTAAAGTAGGGTCGGTTTCCTGGGCCAGCAGACATGTGTTGTTTAAAGTAGGGTCGGTTTCCTGGGCCAGCCTGGGCCAGCAGACATGTGTTGTTTAATGTAGGGTCGGTTTCCTGGGCCAGCAGACATGTGTTGTTTAATGTAGGTCAGTTTCTTGGGCCAGCAGACATGTGTTGTTTAATGCAGGGTCAGTTTCCTGGACCAGCAGACATGCGTTGTTTAAAGTAGGGTCAGTTTCCTGGGCCAGCAGACATGTGTTGTTTAATGTAGGTCAGTTTCTTGGGCCAGCAGACATGTGTTGTTTAAAGTAGGGTCGGTTTCCTGGGCCAGCAGACATGTGTTGTTTAAAGTAGGGTCGGTTTCCTGGGCCAGCAGACATGTGTTGTTTAAAGTAGGGTCGGTTTCCTGGGCCAGCAGACATGTGTTGTTTAAAGTAGGGTCGGTTTCCTGGGCCAGCAGACATGTGTTGTTTAAAGTAGGGTCGGTTTCCTGGGCCAGCAGACATGTGTTGTTTAAAGTAGGGTCGGTGTAGTTGACAGTGACCGCACATTAATGTAGCACTCATGCCAGAGGTCAAACTTGGGTCAAGCAGAAACAATATTTCTAGAAAGTCTCCACTTCCATAGGTGGTTTCAACATGGTCGGTCTGTGACCTCTGGAGTAGTAGTCGTAGTAAATCATTGCTTTACGTCACTTTTCGGCCTTTTAAGTGACATTATAATACGATAAAAACGTTGTAGTCAATTGATGAGATGAATGATGTACAGGTGATGATGTGAGGGTGGGGTGATAGGGCATGGTGGGTTATTGAAAGCGTTTCCCTTCGCTCGCCCGATAAGGGGTTCTGGGCATGTCTAGGGGATCTACCCCAGACATGCCCAGACGGCCGGAAACTTGAGTTTTGCTGTGCAATTTAATGCTGAAACTCTGTGGCATTTACCGCAGCTCCGCTATCCTCGGGTCGCATAGTCCCCAGAGTAACAATAGGAAGGATAATTCCCTCTGGGTAACTCCATTCATCCCACGTGAGTGACCTGATGTCAAACACACTATTGCCGGTTACTTAAGGCTACCACGGCCATCAGCGCCAGAACTGATACGGGTGCTGCATTGAACCAGGGTACGCCACTGGCAATCCGCCCGAAGATTAAGGCACATACGAGGAGGCTGCAGCTGCCCTTGGATGATTGCTGTGGACTAGTGCTTCCGTACAATGCCGTGCACAGCATCCAACAGACGAAAAAGATCCCTAATGACCCTCCCCAGGGGAAAAGTACTACTACTAGCAATCATCCCAGTACCCCGACCTCTGGAGTAGCCTGTCTCGAGTGGGAAGATGTGTTATTGTAACAATATACTTAAGTCATTATATCGAACTTCAATCTAACCATACCACGAAAAAAAGTCCAGTGAATATTGCCACTTATTGCTAATAGTTAAAAAATGTTGCAGTAATTCTTTACTTGGAATAGATTACATTTCATACGTGATATGTTTTTTCCATTCAAACTGATTCTAATCAATGAATAACTTCAAGGATATGGTCATTCATCTACATTGACGTATATTCTGCTGTGCAAAGCCTAAATCAGGTATCATGCATTTTGGCTTCGTACAACAGTATATTTTTATATCTTATTGTGGTGAATAGGTCGATTTTATCGATGTAATTAAATTAAATTTAAAGCAGGTACACTAAATTTAAACTGGGCGAATTTTCGGGAACTGTGAATCATAGAGGCATTTTTGAGAAAATGTTGTGAACCTGACTTTTTAACATAATTACGGTATGCTGAACACGATTATCCCGGTTCCCAAGATAAGAAAAATGCGTTTTTGTTTATCTAATTAGCTTAACAAAATGGCTACAAATCGCCATTTTAAAAAACAAATTTGATAACGCTGGAACTAAACAAGCTATAAAGATGAATAATATGTCTAATTCTACTATTTTCTCGATGACAAATCCACTGAAATTACTGACGATGCAATATGGCCGCCATCGCAATTTTAAAAAAAATACGGTAACTTTGGAACTAAGCAAGATATACACATAAAGATGCATACATAATATACCACATTCCACTATTTTTTGCGTGGCAAAAACAATGAAATGTTTTTTGGAACATCATGACCGCTAAGTCCGAGATGGCCGCCTATATAAAAAAACATAAAACAAAAATTAAAAAAAAACATAAATTACAATAACTTTGGAACTAAACAAGACGATGTAGGCCTACAACATAACAAATTTAACTATTTTTAGGACGACAAATCCAATGAAATGGCTATTTTTTAGATTTAGGATTTAGGACGTAATATATCAAATTCTACTATTTTTGGCATCCAAGGGTAGCTACAGCATCCACGTGTCTGACTATTTTCTTTGGGCGGATTGCCTACCCTGATTTCTCCAGTTAACAGCTCCCGTATTAGTACAGGTGCTGATCGTGGTAAGGACCTAACCTTCCATGTCTAGGGGCAAATCCCCAGAACCCCTTATCAAGGTTAGTGAAGGAAAGCACCCTCAATAATCAATGATGTCTATGACCCCATCGTCAGTTCATTATCTTCACATCATTTACCTCATCAATGGACTGCACTGTTTTGTCATATTACAATGACACTTAAATATCCATTCCTGCTGAACAGTGGGACATATCTGTACCAGAAAGCACCAGGCTGATTACACTTACAGAGATAAAGGCAACTGGGTGCAACTAAAACCAGAAACATACAGAGAGTGGTAAATAACTGCAATATTCTACTACTTTTACTACTGTTTTTTTAGCGTGACAAAACAATGAAATGGTTATGTGTTAGATTTGACAATATGTAATCTAAATATCTAAATTAATCTAAATATAAAACAGCTGTCACAATTGGCTAAAAATGTAATTGATTAGCTCTGGAGGTTAACTTTTTGTCATTCCATTAGAAACGTTAAGATCATCTTATCTCTGTAATTGAAACTAGCGAAAGCTACATAATCTTATTTTAGCGTGATATCCCACTGTCACTGAGGTTTTTTATGGTCACCATTTTTACACGGCTTTCGCAACAACGTAAGCTTTCTAATCTATCACTTTAAAAATATGTTTTTAATAAATTTTATTAATGGATAAGATATTACCTTATGTTTCAATGTTTGATGTGTTATATACACGGGCTCCTGTATGAATGTGTCGCCTATCCGAGAAGCGTTCTGAATGGGTTATAACTGTGAACTGAACCATCCTGTTTTGCCCTAGGCGGGCGGGGGGGGGGCGTTGTTGCTGTCATGGTTTTCGTCTGTCAAATATATAGACAAGGTCAATGGCCTTGTCATACCAGACTACATTATCTTTATATTCAATGATAGAGACGATGAGTGAGTTAATATTGGTTTATCTCTTTAACCGCCAAATTATTCAATCTGAATTTTAACCCATGTGAAGTTGTATCTCGCTGACGCGATCCACAACATCAAGTGAGTGAAAATTATTCAGATTTGACAAAATGGAGGTCAAATGTTTTCAAATATTGCTGATTGACGTCACGTTTTATCTTTAACATTTTTAAAAGGTGGTACTTAATGTGCTAAGAAAAAATGAAAACCGAATACATGCGGCACCGGCGGTTAAAGGGTTAACACTTATAAAATATAGACGGCAGAGACAGCAAAGCCTATATATATATTTTTTTTTATCTTTAATAATGAAATTTTGCATTACAATAATTATTAGAAAAAAATGTTATCTAAGTAAAAAAAAACATATAATGAAAATAAAATAACCATAATTCCATCATGTTCGTTTAAAAACATATAATGGCCCAGCCGGTGTCCGTCCAGTGTAGGAGAACAAAGAATCAGCATTGGCCCGTTGCATATTATATATAGGTCTTACATATATAAGATACAGACTAACGCATAGTTTTACCAGAATATTTGTTAATTTCTAGAAGTATATTTTACGAAATCTCTGTGAGGGTATTAGTTTTTGAGACACCAGCCTGCAAACACAAAACATTGGTATAGCATTTGAACAACGTCGGTCCAACGTCTTTGACGTTGGCCCGACATTGTACAAATGTTATACAAATGTTTTGTGTTTGCCGGGCAAATTATTACATTGATACAAGAAAACTGTTATTCATGCCCCGATGAATTCTTGGTCTTTCATACGCCAGCCAACACAAGACATTGAGCCATTGTTTTTTTAATGTTGGGTCAGCGTCCTGGACGTAGCTACTATGAAAATATACGGAGTCAACGGAGTCAAAGATTGGTCTCAGTTCCACTATCGCTGTGACAAGCTGAAAGATAATCAGGGGCGTAGCTAGGATTAAAATAATGTAGAATCAGAATGATGGCAGGGGCGTAGGCGGGATTTGTCAGAGGGGGTTCGAATTTCGTTGCACCTCTTCAGCCTCGAAGATGCTGCCTGTCCCGAAGGGGCGGTCATTCAGGTGGTTCCGGGGACATTCCCCCCCCCCCCCCCCCAGGAAAATTTTGAAATATTATGTGTTCAATGGTGCATTCTGGGGTCATCAGCAGCCTGAATTTATTGGTTAGCTATAACCGAAAACTGTCATTTTTTCATCATTGTACTTTTATTGATGTCTAAATATCCTGAGCATACATGTGGCCACGTGACATGGGCGTGGAAAATCTGGAGAGAGAGTTCTAGTTGCCTCAGCTTCCACCGACACTGGTTGTTTTTCGCAGATTTCTCATTCAATCCTCAATGAATTTCCATAAAATGTTGCATGCACTCTTAGAAAATTTAGTAAAACTTGGGGATGTTGAGTAAGTATTTCAATATTTAGACCATTTGACATGTAGTGGAATTTCGAAAATAAAGCTGAATAAAATCAATGGGTTTGTAGATCAGCGTCATAATTTGTATTTTACTACATGTGAAATAATCTGGCTGTTGAACTACATAATATTTTTGTTGACATTTCCGGGGTAGTAGCCGTACGAACTTTCACGACAATCGGATGATAATCTCCTAAGGAATTAGCCAAAAAAAATCAAAAGTAACAGATTTATGTGACTTTTACTACATGTAGGCCTACACACCAAATTAACAATTAATCATTTCCAGACGTGTGGTGTGTTGAAAACTTCGCCGACAGAGATAACAATCGCCATGTCATGGTGTAGCCTACATGATTATCAAGGACACTGTGTCTTTCTTGTGCCATGGTCTAGCACTTACAGTTTCGAATGTTATCACAATATACACGTATCTAAGCCTTAGCCTACATATCACATAAAAAATACAAGTGGGGGAGCATAATCTCAAAATAAAATAAAACACTTTTTATATTAAAAATGATTAATTTTAGATGTACTAAACTTTAATAAAATATAATTATTAATATTTACTGGCAATCAACTATTTCATAAGAAAATAGTTTAGTTTACAGATCATCGACGAGATTTCTACAGAAGTAACTAAGATACAGCTTAAATAACTGTAGCGGATTGCGTGAATATTCAGTATTAATATGAATATTGCTTTACGTCGCTTTCTGCACAATCATGGCAATATTTCGACAGAAGGAAGCCCGAAACCGGGACTATGCCCTACTCTTATTTCGAATGACTTCAAGGGTTCTTTATAGTGTACAGTACCACAGGCAACACTGTACACTCTATGCCTTTGAACAGTTTGAAGCAATGTATATGCACAACCATGATGACAAATATTCGGCCCGACCGGGATTCGAACCTGTTACCTCCAGCTTACAAGCCCCAGTCGATACAAATGAGCCGTCGTGGCCGGATGAATATACAGTAGGCAGGCAGCCTGCCTCCGCCAATTAGGGCTGATCAAATATTTGCGGTAAATGGTTTTGAAAGAAATGTTTAATTATTTAAAAAAATAAACAATAACTGTCTTATTAAAATACACGTTCAATGCCGACAGAAGAAGTGTATGCGTGAATAGGTGGAGTTCAGATGCCAATGGGTTTATCTCTAAGGTGATATTCTAAAATTTATGTAAATGTGGGTTTCCATTCATATGAAGGGCCAACTTAATGGAGATATAATGTTATTTTACATTGAGCCTGAAGATGTAGATTTGTTTTTAAACTAAAAAATGAAATGAAATGAGCTGAATCGGCCTTTGGACCACCTTTGTGCACATATAGGCTAAACTGGGACAGGAGAACCTTCTGAGGATGGTGAGATGAATGAGATGACACTGTCCTCCAGACACAGGATTCGAAATTAGAGCCCCACAATACTGACTTTTACACGTGGATGGGGAAGAATAATTTTTGTTTCTTTCAAACCGCCGAGACCGGAAACCGAACCCCGAGCTCTAGCATGAAAGGCAGGGTGCTAACCACTACCTTATGTAGAAGAGACACAGACCAGCTGTATATATATAGCTGTTTTATAGGTTGATAGGATGTTATAATACAAGTCACATTAGACATGGGTTGCGTGTTTGTCGCCGATTTTAATCTCAGTCAATTATCAACAAACTTTGTTAGCATTAATTGCGAGTCTTACGACAAAAACCCTAAAAAGTCGTGAAACTTACATGAGCATGTTACAAGCTGGGCATGTGGTGTAATTTCGAAATTAAATCTAAGCCTAAATGAAATGAATGGGTTACAGAGCGTCATGATTAGCAATGTAGTAGGCCCACCTGATATTGAAATTTCGATGTTAAAACTAAATAATTATTCAGGTTTATTAATAGGTTTATCATGTTTATAGAAGAGCATCAAAATTAGAAATTTACTATAATCAAATTGCCAGTGAAATCAGGCAACGCAGGCGTGACAAGGAATAATTTGACTTCTACTATATAAATATAGTTATACATGCCCGTCAGCAATGTCAGAAAGGGGGGTTCGTCAAAACGCCTCTAACCCCCCTGGTTACGTCCCTGGATGGATTTGTAGAGTTTAGGTGAGAGAATTGAGCCTGAAGAAGCAGTCTGGTGGACGATGTGTTAAGGTCATTTTAGCTTTGAGCCTTTATCATCGTTTGTCAATGTGCGATTTAAAGCTCGTATTGCCAGATCGGGTCACATAGTATAAATTTTGTTCATTTACCAGATAATTGTCTTACAACTTTCAAGGTCATTTAGTCGGAATACAAGCTTACTTACTCGAAACTTGTATAATTTATCAGCTGGCCAAAGAGGACCAGACTACCACACGACCATACTATCACCATAGAGATAGTACCTCTACTATCTCCATGCTACCACCAAGGCCCTGTTTTAGCATCGAAAAAAGCGTCATTTTTTATCAAAATCCTCGTGACCTTCGCTGTCGCTTACGAAAATAAAAAAGTCGTTGATGTTTAGCCTCTTAAAGCATGATTGTATAAATAGGAAGGTAACGAGCACTACCCAGCAAACACAAAACATTTGTATAACATTTTTATAATGTTGGGCCAACCAGCTTGTACGACAGAGATAATCTGGCGTGATTAAAATGTATAGAGATTACATACAGCTTTTCCAGCTAGTCATTTGCTTTAGCCTATTTATCAGTCACGGCCGTTGCGCCCCGCTGGCGTTCAGGGACACTGTGGAGATTGAATGATAAATACAACTACATGCATGCAGTAAAATCGAAGCTACTAGTATCGCTTCGGAGCTAAACTGCCCTATAGATATGCCACCAAGAATAGATTACCATGTTAATCTATTCTTTATGCCACTCATTGGGAGACCACACACTAGAAGATTAGTCTAAGTTTCTCCATACAAATGTACACGGTACAGAGAGGTCGTAACATTAACGGGAGCATTTATAGTACAGTGTAATTAGGTGATTATGGAGGACAACCCGGAAAAAAAATCATAGAGTTTTCAAATTGTTCAAACATATAGTATAATATCCATGGATTAATGTCTGAAAGTCTGCTCGTTTAATCATACCCATCGTTCTATTACATTTGGTAATCAAACCCCTACAACGTGAGCCCCATACGAAATTGGTGGCTATCGTTTCTCCCAAATCTCACATGTGCTGTACTCAGTGTACTGGTTTGTCTAAAATTGTATATTAAAAAGTAAATGACAAGTTATTTCTGGTGATGGATAATACATTGCATTTATAAATCCATTCCCCTGATTAAACACATTAAAAGACTTTCAATGTCTTGCTGTAGTAAAACACAATCATTTAAATACCTTATTTTCAGGAAAACACTTCACATCATCAGCAAAACAAAACAAAAGAGCAAAAATAAACAACAATCGACATATCATTTATATTATAATAAAATTGGGCTACTTCTGATGTCACAGACAACCAGTCGGATTTAGCACCCTCTATAACTATACTTGCTGTTTTTATCCCTGTTAACCATTTAACCGCTAAAATATTCAATTAGAACTTTCACCCACTTGGAATAGTGTCTTGCTGACGCGATCCACAACTAGACTAAATAGATGTCAGCTCTTTTGAAAAATTACTGATTGAATGTCATATCTTATCTTCGAAAAGTTTAAAAGGTGGTACCTAATTTGGTAATAAAATTATAAAAACCAAATATATCCGGGACCGGCGGTTAAAGGGTTAAATAGGATCTTAACAAATTCTGTAAGTAACACATGGACATGATAACAATGGAAAATAAATGCAATGTGTTTTTTTTCAGAACGAAGGAGATTACCAAGCAAACAGAAGACGCCGAATCCATGCCGGTTTAACGCTGATCCACTGTTCACGCCGTTGAACCAACGGCCCGCATCCGCTGGGTATTATATACATGCTCCCATGGTATCAGAAAGCGCATTTAAAGGGACTCAATCAGGCTAAAATCGTCAAAAAATCGGTGATTTTATTTTGGCTTCTTAATATGACCATATGATGTGAACATGTCCATAGACTAGAACTGCAAAAGTGTTTAATTTTTGTGCCGCGCATTCACCAGTTAGGCTAGATATAGAGCCGAAATTCCCGATTTCTTATTTCGGACATGCATGTATGCAGAGTTACATACTTCGGATTTCAGATTTTGTGTCATTCAAAATTAACTTTGCACTTCAAACTCTGTGTCACATAATTGCGGGTGGCATGGTGCAGTGGTTAAAGCTACCACTGCTTGGAAAGTCGGAGATCGCGGTCAGGTTTCGTCCCTCGCTCTGCCATTCAGATTTCAAAGAAACAAGATATTTCTTCCTCGCTCACTCATGAAGATTCAATATTGTGGGGAACCTCCTAATTGACCGAGAGGTAGCGTGCTTGTGCTGGGACCACCAGGGCTCGAATTTCAAATCCTGTGTCTGGATGGCAGTGGCATCTCATTCATCTCACCCTCCTCAGGTTCTCCTGATAGTCTGGTGCAGTATGTCATTTTGGCCATTTCTGTTGCCCAAATTGATTTTACTGTTTTTATGTCCTCCTTATGGGTCAAATAAGCCAAAAATATATGTGATGTCTATACCCATTTTGTCGAGTGAGAGGAATCCAATAGTGCCCATATAAAGTGTTTATGTCCTGTAGATATTACAGATAAAACATATTTTTCATGCGTTTTCGGTAAATTTTTAGTCGCAAATATGAAAAAACTCAAGTCTATCTAGTCTGTATTATTTTAAACAACAAATTGCTTATGGTTTTTTAATGGTAGATGTTTCGTTGATGAACCCACTGGGTACTGTCTCGCGGTCGAAGTGAATCGGCAGTACTCGGAGTGTGTGTGTATCTTTATATGGTGTATACACACACACTCCGAGTGCTGCCGATTCACTTCGGCCGAGAGACGGTACCCAGTGGATGAAACCTAAATATTCCACCAAGAAGGCGTAAAAGTGATAGCGTAGAAACAAAACAATTTCAATAACGTTGTTTGGTATATTTCCTTGATTTGCAAATGAACATTTTACAACAGTCACAGAGGAAAAGTAATAAGATTAGTGTGTCTTTTGCAAAAAAGTACACACTTTTTGAGAATTGGATAGAACGGGTGAAGGTCCAATCAAAATGTTAAGAATAATATAAAATAATACAAAATTGTGAGCAAATTGTGCGTTTCAGCAAAGTTTCTTGTGCAGATCATGATCAGATGCAGGACCTACTCGGGAGATCAACAATTTCATGAAACAATTAATTTGAATACTGACAGTTAAATCTCCGCGTCAAGGCAATATTCAAATGAGATGTAAAGTGAGTATTACCAATTAACATATAAATCTGTAACCTAACAAGGATGCCCGGCCGCGCAATGATCACAGTCTCTGTATCGCGTATACCTACAAACTCTGTTATTGCGGAATAGATTGGAGGAGGACGGGGGCATTACCACAGCTGACATTGAAGCAAATTACTGCAAGCATTCAACATGTTCAATGGCTTGGTTCATCGAAAAGACAATGAGGTTTAGGTTCAAACTTAGTGATTTTTATGTATATACACATGTATTAACATATTGACATCTTTAAATTTCAAAATGGCCGAATGTAGTTCACAATGACACATGCCACAATACCTGGTTGGATTTTCATATACCCCTCTGTTGCATTTGTACAGGAGTCGTCTGCAATGCTGAGCATTTTACCTATATCTGGTACGACGGCAGTCTGATTTAATTGCATCCATATTTGGTGAGCTTCGTGCAGGTGAACTAAGACATTTGAACGGAATTAACATGCTATCTTTCACTTCCCACAGATTTTGTTCTAATGGTGGGATGTTTGGCCATCTGATAAAGCAGATCTTGTATTCCATCGACATGTAGTTGGCCCCTATAAGGTGTAGCATCAGGGCAGCTCAGGTAGGTGTCAGGCCATGCTTGACATGCAAATGTTTCCATGCTTCCAATGCTTTCGATAATGTACAAATTTAGAGAGGGAGAGGCGCCGCATCGAATGAGTATCTGACTGTCACTACATTCATGCACAAATCCCGGGTTTGAACCGCGCTGATCTCGCAGAAGTCTTTCATAGAAATATCCTTGTCTATCATCTCTCAATGTGACTAAATGATCACACTAATGACGGTCACGTCTAATTCAGGTTGAAACTAGTGTGTTGACGTTATTTTTTGCTCCAGGCTACGAGCTGCTATAATTATGCTCCTTCCTAATGTAAAAAATAGTATGTTGAAGAGTGAAGCACGTTAGATTAAAAGCATTAGCTATTTAAAATAATAATATGTGCATATAGTCTGTTTACATGTGAAGCTAACGTTGCTTCCACAGACCAGTTAGGAGATATTAGACAATATGCTTTATCATCACAGAAACCAACCAAATTTCAAGAGGTACACTTTAATGCGTTTTTATATGTGTGCTCAGTAGATAGGTATGTTATCTAGCAAAAAAGTGGTAAAGATATTTGATGTAACCTTTCAAAAACATATTTCGAGAAAAAATATGCCACAATTTTCGGCAAACTTACAGGACAATATTAAAACTGATTTGCAAAAAAGTAAAAGCTTCCACTGACGGTGAGTGGATATACCTATAGCATATTCTGCTGTGTATAACATTGTGGAATTACAAAAATATTACTTTTGGACTACTATGTTACAGTATCTGATCTCCTTATGCTTCAAATCACCAATTGCCCAGTCAATGAATCAGTATTAGACTTAGAATTTGTCATTATTTGACCAGAATATATTAATTAGTTCAATTCACACCTGTTGTGGAATGCCGCTTCTGTAGTGTATCATGTGCACAAAGAAAATTAATTCACCTGTCCTGGAGAGACTAGAACAAGCTCGACTTATCATATGAAAAAAATAACTTTTTTTTCAGACACGACCTCTGGTCGCGTGAAGACATTCTAGAGCATGTTCACATTAGTGGAAGAAACTGAGAGAGACGCATAAGTACCCAGTGCTGACTCAACCAAATGATCGGTCCCAGGTGGTTTTTGTATCACTCTTTTGTCATGATGAAGCATCCCTGATGTAATTATTCACACATGATCTAGGCCTATTATTGAGACACCTTACAAATGTATGACTTCATGAGCTACTCTCATGGTGTGATATGTGTCACTTACATCAATCTGCACAAAACTCAACTCAACTGGAACCAGTTCTAAACAACTTGGTTGGAATGGCAATGTACAATGTATCTACTACTGAGCATACATTATGCAAACTCATTCAAGTGTATCTGTTAAAATGTGGGTTGGTTCAAAATGTATTATGTTTTCTGTTCCCTTATTACTAAGCATCATTTGTAATATTTTTTAGTTTAGTGATCTGTGGTAGGCTACAAGGCCTCTCATGTAAACAGACTATTTCAAAACATTATTGTTTTAAAAAGCCTAAAATAACTTGTTTTCAATGCTTTTTAAAATTGTGTGTCTTTTCCTCAACATTTAAACTTTCACTTCGATTATGTTGTCCAGTTGATAAACATTACCACGTTATCCTTTTACTGTATTTACTTTCACACTCAATAGGTATATTAGATTGGAACTGATTTACTGATTCCTAGCACTCGTGGTTGTGAGTTTCTTGTTTTGTTTTCACAAGAAAATGAACCAAGCCATTGAATGTTTTCTGTGATCTGAGGCTGGAATCTATTCGCTGATATCTCTCATGGGCTGTGATGACTTGAGGTCCCCCTTTTTTTATTATTGTGCATCATTTATGGATTTAAAAAAACAAGATCTAAAAAGCCAATAATTTTATGGATGGGATGGAATAAAATTACCCACCAAGAATAATTCTGATCATTTGCTTAGCAAATATGAAACATTGCTAAAACGCACAATTTGCGCACAATGTGGGATAATTTTATTTGAATAATATTTCGAATAACATCGACCGATCTCACCAACTTCTCAAAATTATCAAATGTGTTTTGAAAAAAGACACATTACCGTCAATAATAATTATCCTCTGTCACTGTTGTAAATTGTTTGAATGAAAGAAATGCATCAAACATCGTTATTGAAATTGTAAGTTTCTACGATCGTTTTACGTCACTTTGGTGGACTATTTGGAGTCCATTAACGGAAAACTCATCATTCAGAAACCATCAACAATTTGCTGTTTATCATAATACACACTAAGCAACGCTAATGGTTTGAATTCACGAGAAAAAAATGACCGAAAAAGTAGCAAAAATGTGCTTTATCGTTAATTTCTTAATACCTAAGAGACATCCACATTTTTTATGGGCACTATTGGATTCCTCATACCCAAAAACATCGGTATAGACATCAAAATCATGACTCTAGCTATGATAGAGTCCAAGTTATGGCCAAATATGTGATTTCGATGGCGGCCATTTTGAATGTGTCATAAAACGAAGTTGAGGGGCGGGAAAAATTGAACCCCAATATTTCTGGCTTATTTGACCCCTAAGGAAGTAAAAAAAAACAATAAAATCAATTTGGGCAAGAATTTTTAATTTTAGGCATATTTCTGACATACCGCACCAGACTATGACCCAAGTTAGCCTATATGTGAACAAATGTAGACTAAAGCCTCATTCATTCATTTTTCACTGTCCGTTTGGCATGTTCGTTCGTTCGTTCGTTCGTTCGTTCTTTCGTTGGTAACGCAAATTTCGGCTTCAGATGAATGCCAAATGCCCTAATAATGTTAGGCCCAATACTTCATAATCGGTGCTTTATTTGGGATCTGAACGCATTTGCCCACTTTGAAAGAATTAAAGGGTATTTTTTTGTTAATATATATCTAGGAAACATAAACTGATTGATTGATTGATTGATTGGTCACTGATTTGAGTGGAATGTCAACAATGATTTATATTCATCATGTTCAAATCGACCTATTTTTTCAAAAATAATGATACCAGTCAAAGAAATAATAGTTATTTTTTTCGTTTTAATTTGAACATGATTGTTTTCACAAAACCACCATATCAGGTTTGTGAACACGGCTCACATTTTTTCCCTGTAGATATTTGATAGTATTATAGGTTGATAGGTCATTCGTCACAAGAGCAACGTACTGATCTGCAAATCCAAAAGGCATACATTATATGATCACTTACTTGGAACTCACTGTTACCTGTAAAGTAAACAGATATATTACCGATTTTTGTTTTGCATGGCGATGCAGAACAGCTAGCGCTATAGCTGATTAATAAGGTCATGAAAAAATGCTAAAAAGTAAGTTCAAACATTTGAAATGATATTTAAGTTATTTTGTATGATTATTACCATGACATTTTAAAACCCTGTGAAAAAGGAGCCGTAATTAGTTTTGCGTCATGTTAATAATAGGTCAGTCAACTTAGAACCAACTTAAAAAAAACTGCAACAATTTTTTTAGTCATGTCTCATCATTAAGCCAGATTGTTCATTCATTCGTTCGTTCGCTCGCTCGTTCGTTCGCTCGTTCGTTCGATCGTCCATTCATTAATTCATTTACTTATTCAACTCATCCATCCATCCATTCATCCATCCATCCATCTATCCATCCATCCATCCATCCATCCATCTATCCATCCATCCAATCATTTCAAGACCGACTTTTCATTTTCGCTGAATATCCGTGGTAAGCTAAGCTCCACTATTGTCCCTCCCGGTAAACACGAAACATTAAGCCAAAGTGTTCGCTACTTTACCAAGTTTACATTAACCCGGCATTGGCTTATAATGTAACGCAACATGGACATATTTATAACAATTTAAATATCTAAGTATTATGGACGGGCGGACGGACGGACGGACGGACGGACGCACTGAAGAGTCAGGGGATAGACGGACGGGCGGACGAACAAGTCAGTGGAGGCACAAGCTTATAAGGGAAAGGAACGAGCGGACGCCGCTTGAAGACATAACCACTCATTCAGTTAATTTAAACATACAGTTAACAGGTAGTTATAATAAAACTTCCCGGAGTATAATCCCCCAAAACATATAGGCCTACGTTTTGGAAAACTATCCGGGTTACATTATACGGTGCTGGTTACATTATACGGTCTATGGTACCTTTTTTCCTTGGTTACATTATACGTTGACGCTGTGACCGTATATAATGTAACCAGTCGCCGTAAAATGTAACCGGTTACATTTTACGTCTGGTTACATTATGCGGTTCTACAAGGTACTTAAAAACGTTTAAAAACTGATTACGAATACTGACACGTGTATTTTTGATTAATTTGGCTTATTACTAGTGTCACCTGGCGAGTGGGCATGATATCACTGCAACATTCAACACATGGTTTAGGTTCCTGCTATCATTCCCATTAACAATAAGTAGTCATGATATTAATCATATGTATAGCTAGTTCATCATTTTATGCATTATTATTATTTATATACATCCACGTGACTCTTATTCATTCATTCATTCGTTTATTCATTCGTTTATTCATTCATTCATTAGGCCCGGCCGTAGGCCGGTAGACTTTTAAAGGTACATGCCCAGGTCTAAAATCATCAAAAAATCGATGATTTTATTTTAGCCTTATATGATGTAAACATGTCCATAGACTAGAACTGCAAAAGTTTTTCAATTTTTGTGCTGCGCATTCAACAGTTAGACTAGATATAGAGACGAAATTCCTGATTTCTAATTATTGACAATCATGTCAAAAATAAGAAATACGGGAATTTCGTCTCTATATCTAGCCTATAATTATCTAGTCTAGCCTATATCTAGCCTAACCAGGGGTCTGGCCGGACGAATGGTTGCCAACTCGTGGCTTCGTCACTCGTACGGAAGCTCATTAGAGTAGGTCTAACTGGTAAGTGCGCAGCACAAAAATTAATAACTTTTGCAGTTCTAGTCTATGGACATGTATCTAGCCTAACTGGTGAATACGCGGCACAAACATAAAAACTTTTGCAGTTCTAGTCTATGGACATGTTTACATCATATGGTCATATTAAGAAGCCAAAATAAAATCAACAATTTTTTGACGATTTTAGCCTGATTGAGTCCCTTTAATAAATAACACTATGACATTCAACACACCTTATCTGAAGGGAGAAGTGAAAACTGATTTTGCCTGATGCCATATAGTATGGTTTGATAATTGGAAATGCTCCACGCGTTGGAAGCATTTTATCCACCGTTGGGCAGACGTCGCTTGTTTGCCTTGAGCGATCAACCTAATAACAGTAATCTACGAATGTTGTGAATGTTGTGAAGCGTTGTCTGCCTGGCTCGTATTCAGGCCGGAGGCATTCTCTGATACTGCTTGGAACTGATCGGCATTACTCTACATGATTATGGCCTTCATGATCTGACATAGGGTATTACCTCATGGTATGGATGGCTGCTCCCCTAAAAACTATTTTATATTTTTCCTGCTTTATTTTTAGTTTTAGTGATTTTTCAGAGATATTATTTGTGGTACTATTCTGTTTTGTGATTGAAATAGTGTGATCTACATACTTAAATTAGAATGTTTTACTCAAATATCCATGTATGTTTCACGTTTTATGTGCGATTGTATTGTTTTGACAAATAAAACATTTATATTTTATGGGACTATAAAAGAAACTATATTTTATATATTGTGTTACAAAAAGTGTGTGCACTTTTATAGTACTTCGTTCCTATGGCATTTTTAATAACTTATATTTTGTTTATAAAACCACTTACAAAAATGTGTTTTATATCTGTGGTTGTTGGTGTGGGACACTGGTATTTACACTACTATCATGGCAATGACGCTTTTAACATTAAATTGATCGTAAGTGGTATCTGATATCCACATAATAACATGTGCTTTCACAAAGCTTCCTTTGGCAGTGTTAATTAAATTAATTTTAAGCCTAGCTATGAGTATTTAAATTTGTTTTGTTTTATTTTATAGAAATGTATTAGAAATCATTATATTATTGAAAGCATAACAGTGCACATATTTAAGAACAAAATATTTGCTAATATGCATACATCCTGTATAAATACATTTTAATTACATAAATAATAAATAAATAACAGAGGCAGCACCCGCTAGACTAGCATCTGAAATTAGGCAACTGTGTGCGAAGTATGTGGGGTGTTATCTTGCAATTTATATAACGCATAGCTGTGAAAATTGTTCAAACCGTTTAGCTACACGAACATGTTCTTAAATTGACCCAATTCCCACCTCAAAGTCTCAACAAAAATGACTTTTTGCAAATGAAATGGATAATTATATCAAATTAAATTATTTTAGCATAATCTGATAATACTTTAAAATGATTGTATTCAAAATACACTCATTTTTGTATATATAAATGAAATGACCGTTTCAACGGGAAGCTTAATAAACGTCAGATTCTGACTTCCACAGTCGCCCCCCCGCACTGAAAGAATCAAACATTTCTACTGGCCGTGGACTCATAATATAGGTATTCAAATGAAGCGGAAAGAGCTGACTAAGATATTTAGAATGATTTCAAATTGAAAGAAAACGTTGGTCTCTTGGTTTATGTAAACATTTTTAGCACTTTTTAGGCTAAGGGTAAAAACAACATTTGTACATTGACCCTTTAACCGCCAAATTATTCCATCTGAATTTTCACCCGCTTGAAGTTGTGTCTCGCTGACGCGATCCGCAACTTCAAGTGAGTGAAAATTATTCAGATTTGACAAAATGGAGGTCGACTGTTTTCAAATATTGCTGATTGATTTCACATTTTATTTTTAACATGTTTAAAAAGTGGTACTTATTGTGCTAATAAAAAATGAAAACCCGAATATATGCGGCACCGGCGGTTAAAGGGTTAAAAGATGCGACATTAGTAATAATTGTTTACTGAACTGCTATGATCCAACACACCCAACATGAAACCCACAAACACCAAGCGTTGTCCCAATGTAAGATTAACGTTGGGCCAGCGTCGTAGACGGTGGACCAACGTTAATTTAACATTGGGTCGATGATTCTTGTTCGCCGGAGTGGGTCCTGTAAAACACGAGACGTTCGCTCAATGTCAGCAAAAATGGATTTCTGCGATTTGATGAATAGTGGACCACCTGGTGATTATAACATAGATAGATAGATATTTATTGACAAAAAGTCTGTGTATCCTTATGCGTCATTAACATTGAACTATACATTATATTACAGTGCATAATATTAAAAAATAGAAAATGGTGTAGAATATATCTACAAGTATACAGTGCTTTAAAATGATTAAAAGAACTATCCATGATATTGAAATTATACATCATACATATGTTTCCCACACCAAAACCGGAGATAAAATAGCTGCTATTACTATAAGTAGTGGCAAAAAAAGACATTCTGGAAAGCGTAGAAACCAATAGGATATACTGTAGATCTGATTATATTCGCGAGGTTTTATTTTTTGCGAATTTCGCAAGGAGGACAAATTACCGAATTTAAGAATCTCGCGTAAATGATTATTATAATAGCGCTACCTAAGAAAAATGAAATTCCAAACTTCGTAAAAGTTCCAAAATCAGAAATTCGCGAGAATTTGAACACGTGAAAATTACCAGTTCTACAGTATACAATTTCATTATTGAGTAAGATAAGTACAAGAGAGATCACGGGCCACTGCGCCGTCAATGGGTGTGGCCTGAGTAAATATCACCGACACGCTTGACCAGAGTAAGTCTTGACTGCAGAAATATTTATAAAAACAGTATCTTACATTACCTTGCCCAAAATGTGTGATCGCCAGAACCGATGGTAAATTTGGTTATTACAGTTATTTTATTCGTTTAGTGAAATCGCCCTGCAAAATAACTGCAGAAAAAGAAGAAAGAGTAGGCTTAGTTGTGGTGTTTAATGCGATTCCATTGTTTTGATGCTGTCCAAATAAAGAAAACGGTTGGAGAAATTTGAGCATTTACGACTTCTACCCACGCCCAGCAGACACAAGACGGTGAATCAATGTTGGTTTAACGTTGTTCTAGCGTCGGAGACACAAGGCTGTAAATCAATGTTGGTTTAACGTTAGTCCACCGTCTACGACGCTGGACCAGCGTTAAACCAGCATTGAATCAACGTTCTGTGCCTGCTGGGGTGCATATTCCTGTGAACTCCCTTGTGTGCACCTATACTATATATATACTATATGAAGCCGATAGATCGTCCTACGTATGTTTATATATGATAGGTCTACGACAGAGGTGAGTGAGTTATGCATTACTGTCTATTAACACGATTACTGCCCATGAACACATGAACACAATTAACAACAAAAATGACTTTCACAGTGAGCGGTGCTAAGCACGAGAAATTGGGCGTTATTTTAACCCCTTGAAGCACTGAATTATTTTTGCATGAAACATGGAGACCAAAGGTTTTTATCAATTTGAAATCATCATAAATGTCTCAGTCAACTCTTTCCGATTCGTTTGAATACCTATGTTTATGGGTCTACGACCATTAGGAATATTTTATTTTTATTTATTAGAAATATTTAATTCTTTCGGTGCGGGGATCGTTTTTATACGTCAGCATCTGACGTCTACAGACGTCAGATTCTGACGTATAAGGACGGTCCCCGTGCTGAAAGAGTCAATGTTTGGCCGAAACACGTCGCACGGCATATGTAAGTGAGTTGTTATATTTAGCGTTCTTCATTACAAGGGTAAATTAACTTCAAGTAAAGAAACATCCCTACCTAGTACTACAATAAGCAATATTTATAATACCGAGAAACGCAGCACTGTCTATAAATGTATCGACTGTATACGGCTGGCATGGACAGCACATAATAATAAACAATTATGAACAGTGACTTCGCGTGTGCTGTATGCATAGGAGGTTAACTGTCGTCGTGGTTCACCCCCCAGCAAGTAGTTCATCACGGTGACGTCATTTCATTGAGACCTGCTGTATGAACAGTCGTCATTAAGAGTGGGGGCTAGGAGTAGTGACATTGACTGTACATGCCCCACGTTCGAGGACGAATCGGCGCTTGCGTGATAACTAAAAATGCATTAAATCGTATTCTGAATATATGCTTGTCATACAGCAAACGAAGGCGTTTGATCTTTTCCTGGATTAAATCATTATAGCTCATATTTGGGCGACGCAGAACCAGCCACAGATATATAATAATTGGTACTGAAATAATAAAAACAGTAACTTTTGCCTGTCACTTGGGATCCCATTGACTTCAAAACCGTCCGACCTGAACCAGCACGTGGATGCGAAAAACTCTACCAGCCGTTAACCTTTTAACCGCCGGTGCCGCATATATTCGGGTTTTTATTTTTTATTAGCACATTAGGTACCACCTTCTAGCATGTTAAAGATAAAATGTGACATCAATCAGCACTATTTGAAAACAGTTGACCTCCATTTTGTCAAATCTGAATAATTTTCACTCACTTGAAGTTGTGGATCGCGTCAGCGAGACACAACTTCAAGTGGGTGAAAATTCAAATTGAATAATTTGGCGGTTAAACGGTTAATGTTATTACACATTGCCGGTTTATCTACGCCCTCTGCGCGTCTGCCACCACTCACTGCAGCGTCACACAAAGAACACTATTTTTACAGTCCTTTTTGAAAGCAATTGTCATCGAATTTTTCGAGCCTACTCGCTTGTCAGTTTAGCCCCGGGGTTTAGCCATGTTATTGTGCTGACGAACTTCAGTCGGTGCTGAGATAACTTTTCCGATGTATCATCCTATACATTTGTATGTGTAAAAACAGTTTCTATAGCACAATTCCCTGCGAGAGAGCTATTAAATGTGTGATGTGATACCTGAACGTTTTCAGTCTATAGCCCACTTGATTTAATTTTATTTCATAAGGAACTGACAGAAAACGTTCAGCAACACATTTAATTCATTCATTCATTATTTTGTTAATTCATTTATTCATTAACTCATTCATTCATTCATTCATTCATTCATTCATTCATTCATTCATTCATTCATTCATTCATTCATTCATTCATTCTTTCATTCATTCATTCATTCATTCATTCATTCATTCATTCATATTGTAGCCTCCGCGATGTTCCTGATGTTCGAATAAGGATTATAATGCTTACTCTGTAATATACTTTAGCATGTTCGCGATGCAGATGATATAAATAATCTGGCTTATTTTGTTCTGTAGTATATTATCAACCTATGTAAGTGTATATTTATTCTTTCTAATTAATTGTAAATAAAATCATCACACATTTCACCACGACCTTCTCACCCTGTACCAAAGTATTGGTTTGGTGAAATAAAACTTGTCTTGTCTTGGTACACCGCTTCTGTTTTGGAGTTTGTGGGGTCAGGTCGCATATGTGTTCAGCAAAATGTACCTGTGCTTATTTTTAAATAAATTCATTGCAGCTGAAGACATACAACGATTACAACACCCACACACACAGCCATAGCATAGATACAGCCTTTGAACACTGAAGTCGACTGCTGTACACATACTGTGTTTTTATGAGCACCTGTATAAATATGCCTTCTATCTTGAAACACATATTGGGACTTATATTTCACAAATAACATACATTTTCAATCACTTAACATGAGTACCAATATATGGCTAATCTATGCCTATAGTATACAAGTGAATATTTTTCTGAAAAGCAAAAAGACAGTATCTGCAGATTATACAGTAAATGCCTCTTGATTTTGCACTGCAAAACGGATCAACGAACTCTTATCCTACTGATCAAGACTATTGTCGTTTTTAATCTGATTTTCGTCGACCAAAATCACTGTTATTGGGAATGAAATGTGTGTCTAGACATCAATATTTGCAAATTTGTGTGCTCAAATTAAACAAACATAAGTAATTTTCAGCCACTTGAAGTTGTGGGGCGCGGTAGCGAGACACAACTTCAAGTGGCCGAATATTTAAATTATTTACTTAAGCAGGATAAGTGTTAATATTATTTCTCAATAAACTCGGCATACTGTGGGTGTGTGTGCCTTGGGCGCGGCCCAGGTATGTGCACTGAGCAAACAACAGACGGTTCATGTTGAGCCGCAGATTGTGACGCTGGTCCCACATTAAACCAATGCAGTTCAAGCATCTGTTTGTTGTGTATTTATGGGGCCCATCTCCGCCTACTATAAGCACGTCCATTCAAACACTTTACGCATCAGCTCACGCTTAGTAATCCAGGAATTTTAGGCCTTTTAAGGGGTGAAGATGGAAAAAAATAATATAAAGCTGAAAATTTCAGAAGTTGTTCAGATGGTCATCCTTAATGACCTGTAAAAAGTCTCAAAGTTTCCCAGGAGCGGAACATGTTTTTTTTTTGCGAAATTCCAGAATGGCCGCCAGAGGTCATTCAAAAATTGTAACATACGAAGAATTTAACATATATTCCTTTGTAATACCTCTTTCACACCTAATTGTTTACGGGGAACTCATTTCACGTCTTCTTTCTAAGTTTTAGAGTAGGCCTATCATTCGAGTTTTGTTTGCAAAAATCCAAAATATCCGCCTGCTACAATACTGAAATTGTAACGTATGAAGAAATTCACATATATACCTTTGTAATATTTTTTTCTGTATAATTTTTCACGAGAAACTTAATTTTGGTCCTATTTTAACATTGTGAAGCTTCCGTCATTGCACAATTCAAAATGGCCGCCATTGAGGAAGAATAACAATTTCAGAAATTATGTCATTTTTTGTCTGCATATTTTTTTATTTGGAAAAATAGTAGCAGTAAAAAGTATTACTGGAATCAAGGGTGGTTATGCTATGTGGTTTAGTTCAGTAAATTGTCCTTGGTGTTGCTCAAGCCTTGGATGTGATAATAATAATTATAAATGAAGATAACTATATGAAATTATTACGGTGACAACAGAGTGTGCGTTGTGCCATTGTGCATGTCACAACAACTTATCACACCAAGACGGCTCAACGTGTTCCTGGTAGGCTACTACTAATTTTATTTTTTAGCACTAAACATCCTTTAACAATTCAGCACATTTCCAAAGGTAAGATTTAATAAATTAAATATGTATGTAAATTTGTATCTGTTATTACTCAACATAATATGATTTCGTCATTCATAACAGATACACGGGAAGCAGGGACACAGTAAACATAACTCACAAAAAAAATCAACTTATCTAACGAAACAAATCAATTACATCCAAATCAGACATCAACCAGTTATGAAAAAGGATTTGAAAAAAAGAGTTAGATTGGAAGCAATACATTGGAATGCATTTTTGCGGACATGTGTTCAGTGACTGACAAGTATCTGTTGAACTGGTCAATTTAACGGGCATTGTAATTGTTTGCATGGAGAAAAATACTATGTTATAATTAAACACAGTCAGGCTTATCTTACGAAGAACTGCCATATGCATTTAGATGGTTATTTTTTTAGTTTGACAGGTTTCTTGATTTTTTGTAAAAATAATGAAACAAAAATGTAGCAACTTGGAAATGGTAAACATGGTAGAACATGTTAAAACAGAACAGTATCAAATAAAAACTAAACAATCGTATGAGTAACGTCAATAAAATAATTCAGGTAGGCCTATATATTACATATTATGGTGATCATGTTGAAAAATCACGGTCATTTTGATTTAAGGTTTGGCTAACTTGCTGTTCTCACAGTACCCTCAGGTGCATACACAGACCAATTTTGGTGCAGTTATCACCATTGAAAAATGGATATTAAGCGTTTATATGCCTCGCCGAGGTTTAAGGATATAGACCTACCCAGCTGAGCCACACTAAGAAGTATGTGTCCTCTATAGGCCTCCACGTTTCGTTATTTCAAGTGAATATTGCTTTATGTTGATTTCTGCACAATCATGGCGAGAAAGAAGGAAGGGACTATGTCCTACTCTTATTGAATAACTTCAAGGGTTCTTTATAGTTCACAGTGCCACAGACATCACTGCACACTTCATGCCTTTGAAGAGTTTGGGGCACTGTAAAGGCGCAACCTCGATGACAAACATCCGACCCGACCGGGATTTGAACCCAGTAGCTCTGAGGATCGAATGGACCATCTGAACGGTCTCGTTATTTCAAACACAAACAAACTTATTCGGGTTCCTATTAATGTTGCATCAACTATATATAAATATGATAAATAGGGTATGGCACCTTCCCTAGGATCCTGTAGGCTCGGGTGTGATACCTTGTATTGGACCCTTATGCCCGCATGTGAGGTGTGAGATCTTGCCTAGGACTCTAAAGGCCTAGGTGTGAGTGCTTGCCTAGGACCCTGCAGGCTCCAGTGTATGACCTTGCCTAGGACCCACCCGTTCCGGTGTGAGTCCTAGCCTAAAACCATGCGGGCTCATGGTAAAACCTTGCCTGGGACTTGTAGGCTCGGGTTTGAGACCTTGCCTAGGACGCTGAGGGCTCGGGTGTGAGTCCTTGCCCTAGACCTTGGCGGCTCGAGTGTAAATCCTTGCCAAAGACCATGCTGGCTCTTGGTGAATCTTTGTCTAGGACTTGAAGGCTCGGGTTTGAGACCATGCCTAGGACGCTGCGGGCTCGGGTGTGAATCCTTGCCTAGGACCTGTAGGGTCAGGTGTGATACCTTGCTCAGAACCCTGTTGACTCGAGTGTGAGTTCTTGCTTAGGACACTAAGGGCTCGGGTGTGATTCCTTGTCCATGGACCATGCATGTGCGTGTGTGAGTCTTTGCCTAGGCACTGCTGGCTCGGTTGTGAGACCTTGTCTAGGATCTGCAGGCTCGGGTGTGAGTATTTGCCTAGAACAATGCAGCCTTGTGTGTGAGACCTTGCCTATGACCCTGTGGACTCGAGTGTGAGCCCTTGCTTGACATTTGCTTAGGACCCCAGCTGAAACAGTGGTAAATAATTTTTATCATTGACATATCTACATGTACAATGAACAGATTATCACCAACAGGCCGGGGATGGCAATTTTAAATTGAAAACCTGTAACCAGCACCTCACAAATTAATGAAAATTATCAGGTGTGGTTGCGAAAGTGGGTTGCATGTTACAATACAGCAGGTCTGCGAGGTACACAAGCTGAATGGGAACTGGGTACACTAAGACATCGCGAATTAATGAAATTCAAGTTGATGATTAGGATAAAATGGCACAACTCTCTCAGACTAACTATTATCAAGAATATATTAAGAATATATATATATTCTTGCTATTATGTATTATGAAATAAATCCAATAAAATGCGTACTGCATATTTCTTTTGGATATTTTGCTATGTTGCAGTTATTTGTTACTGGTCATTAATTACTGGTAATTTATAGATTTAAAAGCTTATATGTATCTCGAATACGAATGGCAATTGCTCCAATTAAAAATAATGTGGAAATGAGGTATTACATTAAAATATATGTCAAATAGTTCAGGAATTACAACTTCAACATGGCGCTTGGCGGCCATTTTGAATTTTGTCAAAAAAAAGATGTTCCGCTCAGGGGAAACTTTGAGACTTTTTACAGGTAATAAAGGAGGACATTATGAACACTTCCTGAAATTTTCAGCTTTATATTATATTTTTCCATTTCAAAACCTAACATTTTTGGACTATAGGGAGCCACCATCCAATCGCCAGGGGGAGGGATGGAGTACTTTTAAAGAAATAATTTTGGGCAGACTCTGCATGAAATAAATAATTTACTTAAAGAAGTGTCCCATATAAACATGTAAGAAAATTAGATTTTTCCAGCGCGCTATCGAGTCGGGTTGGAATAAAAAAATTGTCCAAGACAAAAGCTTATTCATTTGCTTCATGCTTTCCAACCTATTAATTTTTATCCTCCCAAGGTAATCTATTTGAATTTTCACCTACTTGAAATTGTGTCCCGCTACCGCGATCCACAACTTCAAGTGGGCGAAAACTACTCATATCTGTTTATTTTGATATCTATCCTTTGTAAATCCTTATGTTTAAACACACATTTTGTTCCCAATATCTGCGAGTGAGAACTTTTGTATATCTTGACTGTCATAATGAGCAAGATGAATTAATAATAGTACGTGTTTTAATTTGTGTTTTACAGAGATCACCATGACAACTGTTGCCATGCCTACCCTGAATCACTTGAAAGTGATAACCTTGATAGCTTTAACAACGGCTATCATATACCATCTGATTGATCCTCAAGAACATGAATGTAAGCTTTTTAAATAGTAAATATATTTTAAAATCTATCAGGTATTTGTTTATTTTAAAGGTGATCTATCACCCCTTATATGGTATGAATAATTATGTCCTTATATGGGGTGATTGGCTATCATGTAACCCTCTGAGAGGGTCACATGATAGCCAATCAGCCCATGTAAGGAAACACTTGTGCCCCATCTTGTGGCAACTTTGCTTTATTTGTCACAAATTTATTCATACTATATAAGGGGTGATATGTCACCTTTAACAAATTTGTCCCGGTGCAACACCCCAGATCACACCCCCTCCCTTGAAATTACACCCCTTATTACACCCCTTATGATCTGAGTCTACCCTCCCTCCCATAATATGCCTCTTTTAAACATCTATATATGACACTCCCACAATCTACTCCTCTCCCCAAGAATATACTCTCTTCTTCTACAACGATAGTCTACGCTTTCAAAATCTACTCCTCTCTCCCATAATATACCCCCCTTTTAAACATCTATATGCAACTCTCCAAGAATCTATCCGAATCTTCCCAGAATATACACCCTCTTTTAAACACTTTAAAGGTGTAGTCAACTGTCAAAATTCGCGGGACAAGGGTCCCCCAGAAGGCAATAGTGCCCGTGGGTAAGCCAAGGCCCAATTCCATAATAATACTAAATATGCGTTTCATACCCAAAGCCTCATTAAGAGCAAGTTCTCAAATTACAGCAAGTTCATATATACTTGAGCGACATCTATGAGGTAATAATTCAAAGCCCTTGTCTTTTGCCCCTACTTGGTCGCCTACTTGCAAACAAACTGACTGTATTACTGCGGGGATTTGGAAACTGCTTGACCCCCAAGTTTGTATTGTCACCCAGTAAACACAAAACATTTGTATGACTTTATGCAATGTTGGACCAACGTCGAAGACGTTGGGCCGACATTGCATAAATGTCATACAAATGTCTTGCGTTTGCTGGGCAGGAGGACTTTCTCTCAAACATTGTACATTTATCTAATGTTGGTTCAATGTTGGGCCAGCGTCGCAGACGTTGGCCTAACATTAAAACAGCATTGGATCAATGTCTCGTTTGAGTAGTATCTTGTAATCAGTTCAGTGGCTATATTAATGCCGTCAATCTGTACTCAATAGGCTACTGTTGGCCTACACTTGACTGTCCCAGGCATGCGCGTTTTGAAGCTGAATGATTCTTTAAACACATGCGACGATCACATAATACATCTGACGCTCCATGAATCTGTACCCCTCTCTCCCAGAAAATACACTCTTTTTCTACAATTATTTGCAACGCAACCGGAATCTACCCCTGCCTCCCAGTATATACCCCCTTTTAATTATCTATGCGACCCTCTTAGAATCTACCTCTTCCCTCCTCCCATCTAAATACGACGCTCTCTGAATGTTCCTCTCCCTCCTAGAACATGTACCTAGGTGTCACCGTCCTCCCCCCCCCCCCCCCCTCCAAGGCGAGAATACAGTTCACTGCCTGTCAATACATGCCAGAATCTTTTGCCAAGAAGCTGCACCTGAACCCACAGGGGTTACGAAAGCCCAAACAACTATGCAACCCATGGCCAGGGGGGTGGGGGGTGGTCAGGGGGCTAGCCCCGGATACCCCATATTTTTTCTAAATTTTACCTCTTGACTTGTCTCCTTGACTTGTCCCCTTGTCTTGCTATGCTGGCGTAAGACAAGGGGAAAACCTCTCCCAGCTTCTCTTTGCTCTATACTTAAATAACCTTGAATCATTTTAAAAATACAACCATGTAAATAATCTCAAGCTTAATGATAATATTTTTGATCAATTCTTAAAGATACAGATTCTTCTTTACGCTGATGGCACTGTACTTCTTTCCGATAATGCTGATGGTCTACAATGCTCTTTAAATTGTTTAGCTCGATAGTGTGAACAATGGAAGTTAAAAGTTAACACTAGCAAAACTGAAATTGGAATTTTCTCAAAAGGAAAGTCCAAAAAATCTTATAATTTTACTTTTAATAATCATGAAGTAAATATTGTCAATTCCTTTAAATATCTGGGTGTCTACTTTAACTTTAACGGCTCATTTATTTGTCACAAGAAATTTATATTTGTTTGATTATCTGGTTTTGCCAATTTTAATTTGTGGCTGTGAGATATGGGGGTATGAAAATATCTCTATATTAGACAAATTACACCTTAAATTTCTAAAATATATACCTGGTATTGTGTTTAAAACAATTGACACCAACCTGCATGGTGCTCGGTAAAACAGCTCGGTTCCCATTATCCATAGCTATTAAAACACGAATGATGTCTTTTTGGTGCAAGCAAATAACGAGTGATGTGAACAGATTTTCCACAACTCTATACAATTTACTGCAAATTTATATTATTAATAATATTTTTACGTCAAAATGGCTTCAATACATTAAAACTATTTTAGATGAAACAGGTTTTTCTTACATTTGGACTCTACAGGAAGTACCAAATATCAATACTTTTCCGAACTAGATTAAACAGAGACTAAAAGATCAATACATCCAACAGTGGTTGGCAGATCTTAATCTTTCGAATAAATGCCGTTCATATAGAATTCTCAAACTGAAATTTGAACTCGGAAAATTTATGCTCTTTGTCACCTTTTAACCGAAAAATTATTTGTCGATTTAGAACATCAAACCATAGACTACTAATTGAAAGGGAAAGATACTATGGCATCAATAGAGAAGACAGAACATGTGAATTCTGTAATTCTGATCAAATTTGTGATGAATTCCACTTTGTATTCGAATGTAATACCCTTATTGCTATAATAACTTTCTTACTGCCCTACTGTCAAAATGATCCTAACCATATAAAAATTTAAAAATATCATGTCAGACACATCCTCTAACATTTCTAATGAATTAGCTAAATATCTGAAAGCTGCATTCAAGTATTGTAATATATATATCTAAACGAATATGCATCACGCATCACGCGCATGTGGAGTCGCTTTTTCTACTTACAATGATTTCAATGAACATTGTTCGGATGTGTTTTAGGTCAGTTGAAACCCTCGGAGTTCTACATTCTTAGCTGTGAAAAAGGCCTCGGCTTTCAGCCTCGACCCTTTTCACAACTAAGAATGTAGAGCTCCTCGGGCTTTATCCTATACGTATTGAAATATGGCTCATTTCTCATTAATATGCATAATATATTCATATTAATTGAAAATAAACTGGGCATTGTGGATAAAATCTATGATCGCTACAATTTTTCCAATGTCGAACAAAATAAATAGTACCATTTTCGACAAAATTAAAGCAGATCCATTATACTTGTAGAAAAGGGGGGTATATTAATTCTTGGATGGATGGTTAGATCATGGGAGTGTTGCATATATTTGTGGAAAATGGGAGTATTTTATGGAGGGAGAGTAGATTCTGGGAGTGTAACATATCGTTGTATAAAAAAGGGTATGTTCAGGGAGGGAAGGATATATTCTGAGAGAGTCACCTATAATATATGTTTAAAGGGGTGGATATATCTGGGAGGGGGGGGTACATTCTGGGAGCGTCACATATAGTAGTGGAGAAGAGGGTATATTCTTGGAGGGAGGGGTAGATTCTGGGAGTGTCGCATATGGATGTTTAGAAGGGGGTATTTTCTGGGAAGTAGGGGTAGATTCTTGGAAAGGCTTCGTGTAGTTGTAGGAAGGGGGGTAGGCTATATATATTTTCAGGGGGGAGGGGGAAATTATGGTAGCGTCGTATATACTTTGACATTTCAGTCTTTTTTTAATACGTTTTTTAATGTGGTGTTCTATTTTCGGTTGCCGTCATCCCATGACATCAAACAGCTAGGATCTGCACCAAAGAATGATATTGGCTGCAGCGGGATTCGAACCCGGTGCCCCACTCAAAGTCAAAGACAGCCTCGCTACCAATGAGCTATCCAGGTCCCACATAATAGCGGTGGGAAAGGGACATGTAGATTCTGCGAGTGTCACATATGCTTAAAAGGGTATACTGTGGGAGGTAGGGATCAATTCTGGCCGCGTCGCATATAGTTGGGGAAAGGAGGGTAGATTCTAGGAGAGATGGGCAGATTATGGGATCCTCGCATATAGTAGTGAAAAAGGGGTATATTCTGAGAGCGAGGGGTAGATTCTGGAAGGGTCACATATCGATGTTTGAAAGGGGGTATATTCTGAGAGGGAGGGATAGATTCTGGGAGGGTCACGTATCGATGTTTGAAAAGGGGTATATTCTGGGAGGGAGGGGTAGATTTTCGGAGTGTTACATATAGTTGTAGAAATGGGGGTTTGGTGGATTCTGGGAGGGAGGAGTAGATTCCGGGAGCGTCGCACCAAGGTGTAGTAGTGGAAATGGGGGTATATTCTGGGAGGGACGGCTAGATTTTGCGGGTATTGTTCAGGATCTGCCCCGGGGTAGATTATGTGGCACTCACGGGTATAATCTGGGAGCAGGGGTTTATTCCAGACATTACACCGGCAAACTGAAAAACATATCATATTATTCAAAAGTGACCTGATTGTGAAATATTATCCACAACTCGTGTACGTCGGTCCTAATTCACTCATCGTTCACTGAATTCATTGAGAGAGCTGGCACTGAGTGTAAAATCAAATCTGTTCGCGAATTTCGGTCTTCTGGTCTTAAAGAAAATGGGTTGAGTTGGGTTTAAGGAAAGTGCATTACATACACCTGTAGATCTTTATGTAGGTCTACATAATTATTTAGCGCTATTAAGTGTTTTTTAAATTGTCAAATCAGCTATATGTAATGGTTGATATACATATTGTGCACTATAAACCTATACTGTCATGCAAACAACAGTTCTTTGTACGTGACTAGTTACTGATTTTGTATTTGCAGGGTAGTATACGAGTACACTATTCTGCAGAATGATTTAATTAAAACACTAGAAAAGCAGTTCCCGAACTCTGAGGCCCATCTTTAGTCTGTTTGAATGCTATAGACAAAAAACTCGGCTTAATATTTGTGAACATAACAGTGTATTGGTCTTCCTCATGGGCCAGAATCCTAAATGTCCAGGATATTATTAAGGAAAGAACCAAGGAGACAAGTTAAAATATATCTTCAACGTGTATTTCTACCACCACTATCGCCGGTGATGGCCAACATTCATTCAATACTTGCCTACTATGTACCTCGTACAAAAGATGCAGGCCTACCCACCAAATTTTGGTTCAATGTTGGGTCAGCGTCGCTGACCATTGCTGGTTCAATGCCGGTCAATTGTCTACTACTCTGGCCCAACACTAATCCATCACTGGGTCTGCTGTATACTTTGCGCAAACACGTGGCATTCACTCAATACTGTTTCAATGTTGACCAACAGTCTTCGACGCTGGCCTGTCATTGAAACAGCATTGGGTGATTGCACCGTGTTTTCAAACTACTGTATTATGCGGGGTCGCTTTACATCCCAGCGCCAGAAACATCAGATAACACAATACATTTGCCCGATGCTGCTGTAATGCTGGGCACCCTGTCTGCGACGCTGGGTCAACATTATTCAAACCAAAATCCTTTAAGCTCCTAACCACAAATATAATTGTGAACATCTTTTTCTGAACACTTGCTAAAGACAAAAGTACTTAACCTAAGGATCTGAAACGCTATAGTGCACATGTTCATAAAGACTGGTGTACAGAAATGTGAACTGTTTCCCACACACATCACACCTCTTTCACCTAAATAGGACACCAACTCAGGCAAAAAGAACTTAGTAGGCTACGGCCGACGGCCGAGTCTAATAATAGATTGCTCAAATTACATTGCAGATGTGGACTCAGACCAAGAGCGTCGTCTTGCAGACTGCAGAAAATGGATGCTGATCAACGGGTCGTTTTCCAATGTCCATGACGTCACGCGGCCAACTCGCTGCACGCTCACCAAGTATAGCAAAAGGTGAGAAATAATTTTTTATCACGCTGTTATGCAATATAAAAATAATTGGAAATGTTGGCCTAAGCTTCAACTAAGTAGTGGCTAAACTATATCGTTTATGAAGTCACTTCGGGTCAAGTATTTCAGTATAGAGCTGTCTGTACTTGGCGGTGGCATGTGTTGTTGTCAGTCACATGACGAAATCAACCAATAACCACCCGTCATTTGTTTTTATGAGGGATTAGTAACTCATAACTCACATTATTTTACAACTTTCATCTATGTGTGTTAATGATCAGACAAATTTGCTGTGCATACGTGATCAAGTTGTACTGCCTAGTAACGAAATGAAGTGTACGCAACAGATAAACACTGCAAAATCCCTAAGTCACAATTTGGGGGATATATCAGTGTTTGTTTGTCAACCACTTTAATAGGAGGCTATAATTTATTAATTTGGTTGACGAAACCATGTTAACAGGATTTAGAAACCTTTCTCTCGGCAATGATCTGCAAACACTATCTCAGAAGACCGACCTCGTTCAACGCAATGACACAGTTTGGATTTCTGAATCGGGTGTGGTCGATTTAACCCGTTCAGCGAGGGGACCGTCGTTATACGTCCGAATCTGACGTATAAAAACGTCATATTCTGACGTATAAAAACGTATTTAAATGAATCGGAAAGAAGTAGCTAAGACATTTATGATGATTTAAATCGAACAAAACCTTTGATCCCCATGGTTTATTAAGAAATATTTCAGTTTTGTAATAGGAGAAAAGTATATCACAATGTCATCATTATATTATAGGCGTGCACGCTTGTATGTGGTGATCTCACCGAACAATTTTCGTTTGTTGTAAACTTACTTTTCTCCCTTTCAGAGTCTACTGTTTTCCTAGGGCGATATAACACAGTGTTTTCTAAATTGTTCATCGTGTGTATTTTCTATTAGAGAGATCAACCAGTGTATTATCCAGAAACGAAACAAAACCAACGTGATGTTCATCGGAGACTCGCGATCCAAGTCCCAGTGGGAAAGAATGGTGGGACACTTCAGCAGAAACCCTAAACTCACGAAGATTAAAAATGGAGTGTTCTATAACAGGTGGGGTCGGCGCCCTTATCTGGTAAGTCGAATTGTGTGTTATGTCTCTGGTGGTGAATGCTACATTCGTGACGGGGATGGGGCCCTGGTGCAGTGGCTAAAGTTGCCTCCATGGAAAGTCGGAGATCGCGGGTTTGAACCCCACTCTGGCCTTCAAGTTTCAAAAAAGCAAAATTTTCTTTCCCCGTAAAGATTCAAAATTGTGGGGAGCCTCCGTGACCGCTACCTCTCGGTCACGAAGGCTCCCCACAATACTGACTTTCACACGTGGATGGGAAAGAAACATTTTTTGATTCTTTCAAACCGCCGAGACCTGGAACCGAACCCCGAACTCTGGCGTGAAAGGCAGCGGTGCTAACCACTACCCTAGGGCCCCCGCACAATAATTATTGTAAGGTTTAATGTTGAGCCAACATTAATCCAACAATGGGCCAAAGTCCAATGTCTACTGGGAAATAACTGTGGAACTGTCGCAGACCAAATAATTAAATGTAGAAGTAGTTGATCCTTTAATGTGACCTATATATAAATCTCTCATCTCCGATTCACCCATCAAACATTACCCCTGCTGGCTCTACCACGCTGGTCACGTTTGAAAAAACATAAGCTACCCCCGAACTAGTCCGAAATGACGCTTTCACTGTTTTGTATCGCGTCGTCTGTTATTACGGACTACCCCCGAAAGTGACACATCTGAGCTCGGTAATGTAGTAATCAATGTCATCGCCTTTCAAATGAATGTGTCTATGTAGTTTGCGAGACAAACATAACGACTGACATTATTTGCATTTTAACCCTTGAAGCCCTCACGATGCATTAAAGCATCATTTTACATCCCTAAGAACAGACTTGATGTTCTCAGGACTAGAGGTTTTAAACAGAAAATTCCCATGAGACTGTTTTACCAATACATGGAAATTTTCTGTAATTTCACATCCACTTCAAATCATCTTCATCCACTACAAGTCGAGAATTACGACAGCAATTCGCAACCTGTAGTAGATGAGGAGGACAACTGTAAATTCAGGCTTGAAAGGGTTAATTAATTGATACTAACAAATGCAAGAGTGAGCAAAGGTGACGATGAGCCAATGTTAACTTAATGTTGGGCCAGCGTCGTAGACGGTAGGCCGACAGTACGGTAATATTGGATCAACGTCTCCTTTTTGCTGGTGAGTAACTCGTGAGAGTATCTTTTTTTAAATACCTTTATGTCATTTTTAATGTGGAGAGCGTCTTGTGTCATAAAAACTCAAAACACAGAATGGCACACGCAGGCGCGGATCCAGAGGGGCGGGCCCACCCGTATTTTGAGTCAAATTATTTAAAAAGTCCACTAAATATGCCTAGAAACTCGTCCCAGAGCCACTTGCGCCCCCTCCTTTTTTAAATCCTGGATCCGCCCCTCACACGCAGGTTTCTATATGACTAACTAAGCGGTATACGAATCATACATGCCTGAATACACAGACGGCTTGGGATTCATGTTATGCGGGGGAACAACAACCAGCATGCTGGATTGCAAATATTCAAGCATGACGGGGGGTTTTAAGGTCAAGCTTACATCCTTGCAAACACGATTCATTAAACCAATGCTATTTTGATGTTGTCCAAATGCTAACAACGGTGGACCAACAGTGAACGGTGTTTACCAATAGCAATGTTTAACAATTTCAATGTTTAGCAATACCAATGTTTAACAATATCAATGTTTAACGATAGCAATGTTTAACAACATCAATGTTCAACAATATCATTGTTTAACAATGTCAATGTTTAACAATATCAATGTTTAACAATATCAATGTTTAACAATATATATCAATGTTTAACAATATCGATGTTCAACAATATCGATGTTTAACAATATTAATGTTTTACATATCAATGTTTTACAATATCAATGTTTAACAATATGAACAATATCAATGAATAACAATATCAATGTTTAACAATATCAATGTTTTACAATATCAATGTTCAACAATATGCATTTATAACAATATCGCTGTTTAACAATATCTATGTTTAAAATATCAATGTTTAACAATATCGATGTTCAACAATATCGATGTTTAACAATATCAATATTTGACAATATCAATGTTTAACAATATTAATGTTTAACAATATCAATGTTTAACAATAGCAATGTTTAACAATAGAAATGTTAAACAATACCAATGTTTTACAATAGCAATGTTTAACAATGTCAATGCTTAACAATAGCACCGGCATTGGTCCTATTCTCAAAAAAAATTTAAACAAAAATATATTAAATATTATTTATTTCTATTATTATATATTTGTTTTGACACAGACACTGTTTTGTGACTTTCATTTGTAATTATTTTTGTCATTTTTTCGTGTTAATTTATATTGTGTATCGGCGCTGGCGCTGTCTCAGGTTCTTAGAATGTATATATGCTCAATACAAAACTCGCTACATATAGGTGCCAGAGGCACTATCATGTTATCATCAATCGTTTTTTATCTCAATGCCTTAGTGCGGACATACTGTTATCAGTTTGGTATTTTTACTTTACCACTTTTACTGTTCCAGCTATCTTATTATTTTAGTCTGAATTCTCATTTAAATGGCCATACTGGCCGAAAAATGACGTGAAAAAGATATTTCACTTACTTAGTTAACAATAGCAATTTTTAACAATATCAATGTTTAACAATAGGAATGTTTAACAATAGCAATGTTAACAATGTAAATGTTTAACAATAGCAATGTTTAACGATAGCAATGTCTAACGCGAATGTATGCTACATTCAGCATGTTGAATGTCTTTCAAGCATTCACAAAACTTTGAACCAATACTGGTTTTATGTTTGCCCACCGTTTTCGACGTTGGTCGAACATAAAATCAGCATTTTTACAATGTTTCGTGGTCATAAAATGACCAGAACGCAGCGGGAACTCATTAAACGTACTGGGAACGCAGCTGGAACTTGATTAGACGTGGCATGGTCGTCATGGTACCCGCTCGTGTGTTTCACGAAATACACCTCTACATTGTATTATTTTCTTTTGCGCCAGATATATCTGTACAACCCAATGGTGAACAACCTTATGTACGAGAGAATGCTGAACATGGTGAAAAACCCATCATCGAGACCTGAACTTATAATCATCAACAGCTGCACGGTAGGCATGATACGTTACATACGCTGAGTGACATGCTGAGTGACATGCTGAGTAACATGATGTGTGACATGCTGAATGACATGCGGAGTGTCATGCTGAGTGACATGCTGAATGACATGCTAAGTGACATGCTGAGTGACATGCTGAGTGACATGTTGAGTGGCATGCTGAGTATCATGCTGACTGACATGCTGAGTGACATGTTCAGCTACATGTTGAGTGGCATGCTGAGTGTCATGCTGAGTGACATGTTGAGTTGCATGCTGAGTGACATGTTGAGTGACATGCTGAGTGACATGTTCAGTTACATGTTGAGTGGCATGCTGAGTGTCATGCTGAGTGACATGCTGAGTGAAATGCTGCGTGACATGCTGTGTGACATGCTGAGTGACATGCTGAGTGAAATGCTGCGTGACATGCTGGGTCACATGCTGTGTG
>OZ024917.1:20721565-20909065 GCA_964017125.1 Flabesymbios commensalis
CGAAATATTTTCTCGTACAGAAGAAAAAATATTTCGCACAAACAAAATAATAATGTTTCGTACAAACGAAATAATATTTCGTCCAAACGATATAATATTTCGTCCAAACGAAATAATATTTCTTACAAAAATATTATTTTTTCGTAATTAATATTTCGTACAAAAGAAATAATATTTCGTACAAACGAAATAACATTTCGTACAAACGAAATGTTATTCCGTACAAACGAAATAATATTTCGTACAAACAAAATCATTTCGTACAAACGAAATAATATTTCGTACTAACGAAATCATTTTGTACAAACGAAATATTATTTCGTACAAATGAAATAATATTTCGTGCAAACGAAATATTATTTCGTACAAACGAAATAAAAAAAATCACCACACTTAATGTCCCTTTATGGGCTCCGTAGTTATCCATGCGCTGGACCTGTAGTTGTACACACTGCAATAAGTGTATGGAATTTTAAAGTTGTTTCATTTATAACGAAGGTTCAGTGGACTGTGTGTTTTCAAATTACTTTCAATTTTGATGTTGGTCCAGCGTTGTGACTAACATAAAATATCCTGCCCGAAAACACGAGATGTCCACAAAATGCTGGTAACTTAATGCTGGGTCACCGTCTATGTCGTGTAAGTCTGGATATTGGTTGTTGAGTTCCAGCGGCTTAACCCTTTAACCGCCAAATTATTCAATCTGAATTTTCACCCACTTGAAGTTGTGTCTCGCTGACGCGATCCACAACTTCCAGTGAGTGAAAATTATTCAGATTTGACAAAATGGAGGTCAACTGTTTTCAAATATTGCTGATTGATGTCACATTTAATCTTTAACATGTTTAAAATTTGGTACTAAATATGCTAATAATGATTGTTGGGTTCCAGCAGCCAGATGATGCCAGCCCTGTGGTAGCAGTCAGTAACAGCGTGACATGGCTAAGTCGTTAGAGCCAGAGACCAAACCTGTCATCAGGGGTGACCAGTGTTTAGGATGAGTTCTTCTCCAGGACACAGGATACCGTGGATACATTGATCCTCTATTGTTTCACTGCTGGCCCACATTTTAACGATGCGGCGGAAAATGAGCTTAGGATACTTGAATGTAGCTTAAAATTAATGTTTCTCATTCTCATTAACCTATTATTGTCGTAATTAATCGCGGTCCTGCATTTCCCAAGGAAAAAGTACACGTTTTTGTACCATCACAAACTGTGGCTGAAACCAATAGTTTCAGTCACAGTTCGGGCTATGAGGGCCACACACCTAACAGGAGACGTTCACCCAATGTTGATTTGACGCTGGTCCAGCGTCTGCGGCGCTGGACCAACGTCAAATCAACATTGGGTGAATGTCTCGTGTTAGCTGGGTGCTGTCTCCTCTCCGATGGGGGTCATATAGGGTCACCAATGGGGTAATTTATGACCCTCTGACGGGGTCATAGGTTTGGGTCGCGGGTCTGACGCGTGGGCAGCCTTGACGGCTTTCTGCAGAATGCCTCTCCAGCGGACGACAATCTGAATGAAAGAAATTATCACCAAATATTGATGCGCCATTGTCTACCTTAGTAAATTTGGAGTGTCAAGCCCGCATATAATCATTAGCCCCAGTGGCTGAAACAGGTTTCAGCCAAAGATCGATCCCGTACAAAATCGTGGGACATTTCTTTGGGCTGTCATATGTAAGACTTCCTCTCGAATAATCAGGTCGAAAATAGTTTTTTTAGAATCAGTAATATTTTAGTTACATCCACGCATGCTAAGCTCAGAGGTAGCACAGTCATTAAAAAGCTAATGCAATTTTTTGGATCTTGGGTTCCAGATCGCTCTCTGTTGCGCCATGTTGAATGTATCGGGTAAAGTAAATACATGTACATCAATCCACGGCCTCGGATAGCACGACATGGCTACCTATGTATTAGCTGAGAAGACTAAAAAACGTGATTCACAGCTATTTTTTAAATCTGACTTCCATTTTATGAAATTCTGGATCGACCCCTGAGAAGTGGACCTAATGGGCGGAAATCCCGGCGTGGCCGGATGGCTGTTATCGTGGTTGTGTATGTATACATGCAGTGCGCAAAATTGTTCAAATGTTTGGAGTGTGCACATGCATACCCAGCGAACACAAACTATTTGTATACCATCTATATAACATTGTATAAATGTCATACAAATGCTTTGTGTTTGCTGGGTATGCTACTGTTGACTATAATAACTCATTGAAATCACTCGGCAAGAGTATGGCATAGTCCCGTTGAGCAGAAAGGGACGTAAAGCAGTATTCACTCAGTCTATTTGAATTATTACGATTATTTATAATTACGTGGAAAACTATACGAGTGTGTGAGTGTTTTGCCTACCAGCCATGCGAATTCAGCCCTCACAGCGCGGGGATCGACTTCAGACGTCAGAATCTGACGTCTATAGACGTCAGAATCTGACGTCTATAGACGTCAGATTCTCACGTCTGAAGTCAATCCCCGCGCTGAAAGGGTAAAACACATTTATAATGGCCGTAGAACCCATAACATAGGTATTCAAATTAAGCGGAAAGAGCTAACTAAGACATTCCTGATGATTTCAAATTGGAAAAATAAAGTTTGTGTCTTGTTTTATATAAAAATATTTCAGCTCTGTATAGGATAAAGCCCAAGGAGCTGTACATTCTTAGCTGTAGATAAGGACGAGGCCGAAGATCGAGGCTTTTTTCACAGCTAAGACTGTAGAGCTCCTGGGATTTTAACTGACTTAAGACCATAATGAGGATCCCTCATAATCAACAACTCGTTCACACCTGACTGATTATAGCACCATATGCCTACCATGATAATCGGTCTGTAGGCCTACTTGATCAACAATAACTTTCCATTCCCGGCTTAGAATGTAGTGGTCGGACAAAAAAATAATGTAGTGGTGTGTTTTATTTAACCTTTTAACCGCCAAATTATTCAATCTGAATTTTCACCCACTTGAAGTTGTGTCTCGCTGACGCGATCCACAACTTCAAGTGAGTGAAAATTATTCAGATTTGACAAAATGGAGGTCAACTGTTTCCAAATATTGCTGATTGATGTCACATTTTATCTTTAACGTGTTTAAAAGGTGGTACTTAATGTGCTAATAAAAAATGAAAACACGAATATATGCGGCACCGGCGGTTAAAGGGTTAAGGGTTTAACACTAAGCATATTATTTTCATTTCCTTGCAAAAAGAGGAGAACGTTTATCCCAGCAAACACGACACATCTACCCAATGTTTGAGCAATGTTGGGCCAACGTCTTAGACGGTGGGCCAACATTGCTCAAACATTGGGTAGATGTGCCGTGTTTGCTGGGATTTGTCTGTAATATCTGAACATGTCTTTATCGGGATGAGGGGAACCTCCGTGACCGAGACGTAGCGAGCTCGGCCTCAGACCGCCAGGGTTCGAGTTTCGAATCCTGTGTCTGCTTACTGTCCGAGTAAGCAGATACTGCCTTTTGGCTTTGCAGAACAGCATTCACCTTATTGAACATTGAACCAATGTTGGGTTGATGTTGTTCCCATCGTCTGCGACGCTGGCCCAACATTAAACAAGCATTGTTTTAACGTCTGTTGTTTGCTGGGGGAGAATCCATCAGCTTTGGTGATCGCCCTCCAAGCTTCAAAAGGTTAAACGCTATTTTATCGCCCTGATAAATTAAACAGTCAGTGCATGCGACCTTTACACCGGAAGTGATGACCTTTCCTGGCGGCGCAGGCGCAAATTGCTTTAGCACGCGCAGTCTTTTCCTTTAACGTGGCAAACATGGGTGTGAGCTGTCCAAACGAATTTCACTCTACTTAATGGCAGACAATCTGCCCAGCAAACTATATCAGCGTTAAAAATGTTCCTGGCAAATACAATATAAGAGGCTGAAACAATTTTGTTTTAATGCTGGGCCAGCGTGGATGTTAGGCAGGCGTCGCAGACCATGGCCCAATATTGAAACAACATTCGCCCAACACCTTTTGTCGGATCAATATAATTACAACTATAACATTGAAACGGTGTATTCTGTATTAGTCCCAGACATTCCAAAACTAATTAAGTCGCAGTATATGGGAGACAAAACAGGTTGGGTAAACCTGAAAAAACGTATCTCGACGACCGGGAAATCGATAAGTAATGACTGATGAAAATGCAGTTTTGATTGTGATGATTTTTGTCAGCACATCTAAAACGAATCGCCATATCTATTTCTCTTTGAGGAAAATTGAAAGACAGTCCAGAGCATTAAGCTTCTGTCTGTAGGGAATTTGCGAGAGTGACTTCAGAAGCTCCTAATTTCCGAAGTTGCGATGTTCCCAGAATGGCAAATTTGACAGAGAGATCAGGTTTGGGTCAACTAAGTAATGTTAATTGTTTAGTTAAATGAGTGAGGAACACTTCGTCTATCTTGTTTACCAAGGCCAATGCCAAGGCCGAAGGCCGAGGCCTTTTCCACAGCTAAGAATGTAGAGCTCCGAGGGTTTTAACTGATTTAAAACACATCCGACCATAATGAGGATCCCTCATAATCAACAGCTCGGTCACACCTGACTGATTATAGCACTATAGGCCTACCATGATGATTGGTCTTTAATTAATTAACAATAACTCTCCATTCCCGGCTTAGAATGTAGTGGTCAACAAAGCAAATAATGTAGTGGTGTGTTTCAGCAAAAGAGAAGTGGTACGTTGTAGCTGGCCGCTATTTCGAGCAAAAATCACGATCGTGGTATGCCATTTATTGGTCTTTTATTTTGATTGGCCATGGCTCTTGAGGGTTACTAAAACTGAATAATTGAATGGTGGAGCCATGAACACCACTGTAAACCGGGAAATTATTGAGGCCCGTTTTATATTGGCAACGTTGATGGGTTGAGAAGAAACGCCAATGTTTCTCTCGACCAAAAACAGTGGTCATATGAACAATACTCATATCTGTTTAATTTCAACAGAAATATTTCAAATATTTGCAAATCTTGATGTTTAGACACACATTTCATTCCTAATAACAGTGATTTGGTCGACTAATAAAACAGATTGAAAACGACAATAGTCGTGATCAGTTGGATGAGGATTGACCGACAGTTACACAGTCTGTCACATGACGTGATCAGCTGCCAATCGCTGCCCGTCATTCATTAATTATTCAGATTGGGGTATAACTATTTTATCATACTTGAAATGAAATGAATGGGGTTTTATTCCACCTTTGTGCACATGTAGGCTAAACTAGGCCAGGAGAACCTCCTGAGGATGGTGAGGTGAATGAGATGACACTACCCTCCAGACACAGGATTCGAAATTCAGGCTCTGACGGTCTGAGGCCGAACCCACTACTTCTTGGTCACGGAGGATCCCCACAATATGGAATCTTTACGAGTGAGCGGGGAGTAAACATTTTTTTCTTTGAAACTTGAATGCCAGAACGGAGTTCGAACCCGCGATCTCCGACTTTCCAAGCAGGCAGCTTTAACCACTGCACCAGGGCCCCTGCCTTTTATCATACTCGAGCCGTGCTGTGTTATTTTCCCAGTGTTTCGGCTTTTTTCAAATGACCATGCTTTCCTTTTTAAGCTTTGTGAATCGGTACCTGATTTAACACCCAATACGGACAGTGGCCAAGTGTGTCCACGACACTGGCCCAACATCCTCAAGTATTTAGACGTTGTGACGAATGCGGTGTGAACGTTGGGCTATATCCCATGCAGTAAACAAGAGACGTTAGTCCAATGCTGTTCTAATGTTGGGTCATCGTCTTCGACGATGACCCAACATTAAAACAGCATTGGGTCAGCGTCTCGTGTTTGCAGGGATAAGTCACCCACAGTTCAGTGGGTTACCTAGCAACAAGCCGTCTCACACCCCGCGTCCCCATAACATTCCGCCCTCGTGTCAGTCCACCGCGCTGTTATTGCGTCACTCGCAGAGAAGCACGGAAGCGCACGGAATTGTTTTCTCTGTCGTCATTTCCTGTGGACGCTGGGCCAGTCCCGGACAATGGAGCAGCAGTCAATCAGCAAAAACCGCAGCCCCCCCCCCCCCTACGCAAAAATAACCCGTGCAGTTTATCAGTCGATCCCTGATGCAAACAGCTGAGAAAAAGTAGCGATACTACAACGTTGTGATCCAACTTTCAATCAACTTCAAGTATAGGATAAAGCCCGAGGAACTCTACATTCTTAGCTGTGGAAAAGGCCGTGGCCGAAGGCCGAAGCCTTTTCCACAGCTAAGAATGTAGAAAAGAGTTCCGAGGGTTTTAACTGACTTAAAACACATCCGACAAAAATGAGGATCCCTCATATTCAACAGCTCGGTCACACCTGACTGATTATAACACCATAGGTCTACCATGATAATTGGTCTGTACTTGATCAACAATTACTCTCCATTCCCGGCTTTGAATGTAGTGGTCGGACAAAGAAAATAATGTGGTGATCTGTTTTAATAACGTCTTAGTATATAAAAATAAACGAACGCTCCATCAAAGTTCAATCAACGTCACCGACATCACCGACGTTGTTAATTCAACGTCGTTACTTGTGTCGTTACTGCTGAGAAACAGTAACGATACAATACAGCGTACAGTAGCGAATAATAGCGTTTATTTGACTTCCAGTTAAAAACATGCAAAAATGGTACATTATTATTATTATTATTAATTGAGTATTTTTTTTTAACATGTTATTAACTTTGGTTGACGGGAACAGGTCGAGACGACCTCTACAATGCCTGTCAACCATATTAGTGCATTTAAAAATATATAATAAAATAATATGACAGTATAATATAAAAACAACTGTTCACTGGCTATAGGTGTTGCCATTCTTATCAAGTAAGGCAACGTCATATTCAGTGTTTAAATTAGCAATGTTTTGTGTACATGCTATTTTCAAATATGTACATAGTATAGATTATAAATTGTGCGATATGTACACATAATATAAAAAAAAAAACAATTGTCTGTCATCTGTTTCCCGCACCAAAACCAGAGATAAAATAGCTACACTGTGCTCTACACCGCGTAGCAAAAAAAGACACTCTGGAAAGCGTAGAAACCTAATTAAAACCGCTAACTGGTTTAGTTGTTTATTATATAAAAGGACATACAACTAGGGTATGTGTAATAAAAACTTATGGCACTCTTACTTTTAACATAGGCCTACATACATCCTTAAATAAAAGTAATACTATTAACCTAGAATGCATTTACTGACGTCAGCTCATATAGCCGTCGAAATATGCGTTGATGACAGTGATTGAACGTTGATACAACGTCGTAGCATCGTTACTTTTTCTCAGAAGCTTACCACACGTGATAAAGTGTGGAGGGTATATTCTTTAAAAAGAAGCAAAGAAAAAATGTCCATTAAGAGTTGAATAGAAATCAGGCCATGGACAGAATACAAACCTGCAAATGGAGGATGTCATTGTATTGTAATCCATCAGGGAGAACGTTGCTGTATACTATTATGCAAGGTTAAAATACAGTGAGTGCTGACTTGAATAGTAATCTGTTACTGTATTCTGGTTTTGCATGGCAGTATTGTCAGTGGGTAGGCTTAACCCTTTAACCGCCAGTGCCGCATATTTTCGGGTTTTCATTTTTTATTAACACATTAAGTACCACATTTTAAATATGGTAAAGAACACATGTGACATCAACCAGCAAGATTTGGAAAGATTTAACCTCCGTTTAGTCAAATCTGAATAATTTTCACTCACTTGAAGTTGTGGATCGCGTCAGCGAGTCACAACTTCAAGTGGGTGAAAATTCTGATTGAATAATTTGGCGGTTGAAGGGTTAAGCTACGTTCACATACACGAATACGAGCGGCAAAAATCCATGTAACGATGGATGTCGTATGTGTGTGCGATGTCGTACAAGGAATTCCATATAGAAGATATAATTATTTTTGCCTAAAGAGCCGGAAATATTTTAAAATCGCTAATTAATTTAAAAAAATCAAAATAAATTGCGAAATACTCTGATTATTATATATTTTATAGTTTTTTATTAGTTTTTAAATTCTTTAACATATTTTTCCCTCAATTGAAAATAATTTAATTATTTTTTAGATAATAAAAAATATATGGAGTAATTTTTTTAATTAAAATAATATTTTATTTATTGTTGGATCTTTTTTTAAGCTGATTGATATAAGAAACATAATTTAAAATCGCGTAAAGTGAACACCGGGATTAGCCATGTCTGGCATCGTTGCCTTATTCACTTATTTTCCGATGTCGTGTTTGTATTAGTATTCGAGTTGTATGTGAACGAATAGTATAAACGTACTGAGGCCGAACAAGCAACCTCACGGTCACAGAGGATCCCCTCTAAATTGTAAACCTGAATGCAAGAGCGGGTGACGAACCCGCGAGCTCTGATATTCCAGGCAGGTTGTGACCGTCGTCAGGATATGGCTTGAATATGGTGGACATGTTGTATTGAGTCACTTAGTTTTTACAGAGAATGATCTGCCACCTTATTATATAGTGGATCATTTCTCTTTTCTCCCAAAGTGACCCAACATTAAGTGTTCATTTGCCGCATGAGCCCGAGTTATGGAATATGATGCAAGGCTGCAGCATAGGAGGAGCCAGCCAGTTGTTTAAACTAGACGTGCACAAGTGAAGCCGGCCCTGTGTGGTTTTATAAAGTAAAGCATTCCAGTTATCACATCTTATGGCAGCATCACAGTAGTTGGCCCTGAATACCAGACTATTCCACGGCCCGAGCTCAGTGCAGCTTTGGAACCACGGTGAAACCACGGTGAAACCACGGTGAAACCACAGATATAGTACTAACACCACGGTAAAACCAGGGAGATAGTACTAACTCAATGGTGAAACCACGGAGATAGTACTAACTCAATAGTGAAACCACGGAGATAGTACTAACTCCATGGTTTCACTATGGAGATAGTACTATCTCCATGGTTTTACTATGGAGATAGTACCATCTCCATGGTTTCACTATGGAGATAGTACTATACCCGTGGTGAAAATACGCCGTCTTCTCATGTCAGGATGGGGGAGGAAGTTTTATTAGTTTGTGACAGAAAATATACCGCGACTCCTTTTCTTCCTCTCCTTATTGCAATATAAAGATGTCCCACTGAGCATCGCTTATAATCATCTCTGGCCACCCAGCAGACAGAAGACATCCACCCAATGTTGATTTAATGTTGAGCCACCACCTACGCCGGTGGCCCAACATCAAATCAACATTGGGTTAACGCCTTGCCATGCAAAGCCAAAAGGCAGTATCTGCTGACTTGACAAGTATAAGCAGATTAGATGATGCCTTTTGGCTTTGCTAAGCAGTATCCAAGCAAACACGATACCGGTATATTGCTTCAATGTTCGAGTCAATGGTTGCCCGCCGTCTCCGACGCGAGCCAGTGCTGACCCAACATTGGTCCAGTATCTGGTATTTGTTGAGACAGATTTCGCTCCTGTGACACGTCCTTACAAATGAAAACGCTGGCCTAACATTGCCAGCGATGGGCCACACCTCAGGTGGTTTCTCGTGACTGTATTCAATCAATCAATCAATCAATTAATCAATCACTTTGAACCACATGGAACCAATGTTAGCGTAATGCTGGTCCAAGGTCGCAAACGGTGAGCCAGTATAGACTCAATGCATCTTTACTGGGATGCGCATCAGTTCAGTATTTTAGTCCTGTCCTACCATGGTCCTACTGAGCAAACGACGTCATTGACGTTGATTCAACATTCGCAACAACGTCGTGTGCCCAGTGGGGCTGGGCCTGCCGTTTATAACACAATCGAAGCTCGCTGCATAATTCACTAATTTACGGTACAGGGGGTCGTAAAATTACGGTGCAACACCGGTAGCTGGGGAACTGCTGCTCACCGTAAAAATTAAGCGCCGTTTTTGGGTGAATCAGGCGCGGAATTAAAGCGGGAACCGCTCGACACGTCTTGAAGACGTTAGAAGAACTCAGTCGGCGGTTGCTCCTTTATTGAGAGCATCGATCCCGACAAAAAACGCGGATCTCGCGAGCCTTCTGCGGGGCAAAAAACAACCCCCAATCCATAAAAGCCGCCCTGGCAATTAACAGGGGGGAGGAAGGCAACGGCTGGGTATTGGTCAGGGCAATTAACGGGCCACGGACTCAGGGGCGACCGGCAATTCTCTCTAATGAGAAATTACACAGCTGCTGAGTTTCGTTAACCCTGGGTGAAATCACTCGTCAACCGTCGCAACGCACCACGCACGACGTGTTAGACCAGCGCCGGTTCAATGACGGCCCGACGTCTGTGACGTCGGGCCGACATTGAGCCGGCGCTGGGCGGCTTTTCGTGATTTATGGACTGCGGAGAGGGTGTCCCGATGTGCGGCAACAATTAACAGGTCCTATCAGGAGAGGCGCCTGTACTGCTCTCACGGGAAAAGTGGGCTAAATGCTGGCACAACGGCGGGCATGCAGCAGCTTAAAAATATTACTTTGGCGTCGTCCCGGACAACAGTGGTATATCGGTGTGAAATAAAATGAGTAGGTATGTAATAAGAGTATATTATTTTATGTTAGTACAAAAACTCTGACGTCAAGCTGGTAATGTGAGGTGTGACGCCATTGATGTACAAAAGGAAGAGAGTCGGTAACAAATTATCTTAGCTCTATGGTGTGATATTTCCACTCAGCAAAACAGGGAGCGTGTTGTGACCCAGTCTCCTTCTCAGGGCCAAACTAGCACTGACGCTAGTGGAAGGATAGTGGACCTGATGAAAGAGAATGGTTGTGACCCAGCAAACACAAAAGATTTGCATAACATTTGTACAACGTCGGCCCAACGTCTTCGACGTTGGTACCACATTGCTCAAATGTTATACAAATATATTGTGTTTACTGGGGAGGCGATAATAAATTGGAAGTTATGACCTAATCTCCAATTCCCTACATGAATATACTGGTTACGATAGACTTAACCAGCAGCATAGCTTTTAAGATCACCTCAGAACACTGTCCCAAATCAGATTCTGCTCTGTTCTATCGTTCCCTTGGATATGAAAGGGTGTATCTGCCACTTCACGAAGTGGCAGATACACCCTTTTATACCCGGCGGTTCACGAAGTAGCAGATACACCCTTTCATATCCAAGGGGACGTTCTGTCGCGCAAAGCCAAAGGCAGTAGCTGCTTAGATTGTACTTGTAAGGTAAGCAGATACTATCTTTTATCTTCGCAGAGCAGTGTTTTGTTCTGTTCTGTTCTATTCAAAACCAACATTAATATATTATATTAGTGATTGACACTGGTCATCTAAGACCAGGACGGGACTCTGGCTAAGTGGTTAAAGCTGCCTGCTTGGAGAGGCGGAGATCGCGGGTTCGAACCCCATTCTGGTCTTCAAGTTTCAAAGAAACAAAATGTTACTTCCCCGCTCACTCGTAAACATTCAATATTGTGGGGAGCCTCCGTGACCAAGAGGTGGCGTGCTCGGCCACAGGATTTTTAATCCTGTGTCTGGAGAGCAGTGTCATCTCATTCATCTCACCATCTTCCGGAGGTTCTGCTGGCCCAGTTTAGCCTGAGATTACAGGATGGGACGACCACTTGATGCTTGTGAGATGACACGTCCCTGCGACACAGAAATGGCAGTCTGTGGCCGAGCAAGCTACCTCTCGGTCACGGAGGCTCTCCGCAACACTGAATCTTTACGAGTGGACGGGAGAAAACAATTTGCCTTTTAAAACCTAGACTTGGGAGCCGAGCCCGTAAGCTCCGATGTGACAGGCTGGAGCGTTAACCACTACACCAGCCCCCGCCCTTTATTTATTTGAGAACGCTGACCGATAAATTATTAAGTATTCTAGCAACAGTGTCAGTTATCCCACTCCGCTGCACATCCCAACAAACACGAGACACTGAACCAATGTTGATTTAATGTTGGCCCAGAGTCGGGGCAGTGTTTACTGTGATCCCGAGTTACTGGGCCAGTATCCGCGGATAAAGCCCAGATCTGGAGCAGCATTGTCCTTCGTTGGGAAGGTCCCGCCCGAGATTTCGCAACCAGGACTCATAACTCCCCTCGTCTACCGATGCCACCACTCGGCAGTCCAATTAACCTAAGAATTACCGAAGGATCGCAGCAAGCGTTCATCAAGACTCCCCGGCGGAATGGTAAGACCCTCCAGACAAACGGCGGCTCAATGTTGGGCCAGCGTCTACGACGCTAGACCAACATTAACCCGGCGTTCAGCCATCTTGGCTTTCCTTGTCCGAGACGCGGACAGTCCGTAGGGTCATCCAACCAGATGTATACCTACGTCAGAGCCTCGTTTTAATGCCGTGGGAAATTAACCCAACAGGGCTCGGGGGACTCCCCCCGAAACAGCACCCGGATTCGGTGGAGCCTATACACTGCTCTGTGTAGGGAACCTAGTAAAGGCGAATAGTTCATTCGGTTACAGCGTCGAACCCATCGACCCCAAGCTAGGGACTGATTTGATCACATTCTCTGTCTTGTTTACACTAACGGGAGTGCAAAGTATGATGGGCACACACATTTACTTCACCTCTGAATCGTTGCTACTGTCAAGAATGATGAAAATAGTGTGCCGACCTAATATACCGACACTTAGCGTCCAAGAAAACATTATGTTGTGCGACTTGTTTTTTGAGTTTATCTATTGGCAGATGCTATTTTTTTTATAAAAACTACAATTACCAAAGAGTTGTTCACTGCCGCCACAGAGTTCAGTGACCTGGCCACGTCATCTCTCACCAGAAATATCCATTGCTGGCTAAATCCTTAACCCTTTAACCGCCAAATTATTCAATTGAAATTTTCACCCTCTTTAAGTGAGTGAAAATTATTCAAATTTGACAAAATGGATGTTGACTAATTTCAAATCTTGCTGATTAATGTCACTTTTTATATTTAACAGTTTAAAAGCTGATATGTAATGTGCTAATATAAAATGTAAAAAACGAATATGGACGGCACTGGTGGTTAAAGCGTTGAATTATTCTGTATACATCATGGAGATCAAATAGTGTTTTCAATTTGAAATCATCATAATTGACTTAGTTAGCTCTTTCCGCTTCATATGAATACATATGTTATGGGTCTACGGGTTAGAATTTTTTTACACTTGCAGTGCGGGGATCGACTTTAGGCGTCAGAATCTGACGTCTACAGACGTCAGAATCTGACGTCTAAAGTCGATCCCAGCACTGTAGGGTCAATGCTGGGCCAGCGTCCTAGCGCCACAGTAAATTATAGCTTTACCGGCATCAACAAATGTGCATTTAAATGAATAATTTATTTCACTGATATTACATGATTTGTATTTGTATTGTATATTTTAATTAATAATAATAATAATAATATATAGCTGTACATGTATCAAGACATCGGGCATATTTCAACATTACTTAATTTCATTGCAAAGGCTGGGCCTACCTCTGCAACAGCAAAGCAAGTTGTTTAAATATTAGTCCGGCATCGGAACAATTCAAACAATGTAGGCCTACTGGGATCAAAAATAATGTTTTATTGTACACGGATTTTTCAATTTTAAAGCATCATAAATGTCTTAGTTAGCTCTTTCAGCTTCATTTGAATATCTATGTTATGGATATACAACCATTATACATTTTTTTAATTCTTTCAGTGCAGGGACGGTCGTTATATGAATACTTTGTATAAAGACCCCGCACTGAAAGGGTTAAGGGATTATTCCCCTGTGGGCCCCTGGTGCCTGGTCTGCGTTGTGACAACGTCTCAGAGGTTAAAACAGCATCTGGCCCCCGTTTGGTATTACCTGGGCGGGGGCCCTAGGGTAGTGGTTAGCACCGCTGCCTTTCACGCCAGAGTCCGGGGTTCGGTTCCCGGTCTCGGCGGTTTGAAAGAAACAAAATTGTTTCTTCCCCATCCACGTGTGAAAGTTAGTATTGTGGGGAGCCTCTGTGACCGAGAGGTAGCGTGCTCGGCCTCAGACCGCCAGGGCTCGAGTTTCGAATTCTGTGTTCGGAGGACAGTGTCATCTCAATCATCTCACCATCCTCAGGAGGTTCTCCTGGCCCAGTTTAGCCTATATGTGCACAAAGGTGGCCTAAAGCCCGATTCATTTCATTTGGTATTACCTAAGTTGTCTGTCTGGTGGTCAACAGTTTAAATAGATGCTAATTTCGAAACGCACGGGTCAAGCGGTCCTCGGGGAATGGGAGCAGTCTTTGTGAATTCGTAAAAAGCTCGTTGTGTTGATGGATTACCAAGCATAGTGCTGCTCATATTTTTAACTTTGCACTGCAGCTGATATATAGTGTCTTTGTTAAGGCTACATTTGAATAATGTAACTTTTCGTTAAGAAACTGTTTTAATTTAAAAAATGTATATTTAGTCGTCAGCATCTGACGTCTGTAGACGTCGGATTCTGACGTCTAAAGTCGATCCCCGCCCTGTAAGAGTGCAAATATTTATAATGGCCGTAGTCTCGTCGACAGAAGCTCAAGGTGAGATGTCAATCGTTCCTCAGGGAATGGGAGCAGGGTTTGTTAATTCGTAAAAAGCTCGTTGTGTTTATGGATTACAAAGCATAGTGCTGCTCTGCAAAAAGACAGTATACATTTTTAACTTTGCACTACAGCTGATATATAGTGCCTTTGTTTAGGCTACATTTCAACAATGTAACTTTTCGTTAAGAAACTGTTTGGGCGTATATTTAGTCGTCAAATCTGACGTTTGTAGACGTCAGATTCTGACGTCTAAAGTCGATCCCCGCTCTGTAAGAGTACACATATTTATGAAGGCCGTAGTCTCGTCACTCATCAGAATATCAAGGTGAGATGCCAAGCGATCCTCAGGGAATGGGAGCAGGCTTTGTTAATTCGTAAAAAACTCGTTGTGCTGATGGATTACACTGTAAAGTGCTGCTCTTCAAAGCCAAAGCAGTATTGCTGCATTTTCAACTTTGCACTGCAGCTTTGTCTTTATTTTCGTCATTTGTTTTCAAATTTAATTTGAGAAATATACATGGCACCCACACCAGAGGACTTTGGATCACACTATAATTATGTTGACTTCTAATTTATCTCTTTCTGGGTGGCGAGTAGTCTGGCCTCGTTGTGTCTTACCATAGAGATAGTAGAGGCCTCAACCATATCCATGGTAAGACACATGTGCTTCCATTGGGTGAGCATTACTCATATTGCCTTAATTTGGGACTTTTGCAAACTTTTAATGTTTAAACACTTATTTCATTCTTGATAACTGTGATTTGATCAGCAATTCCCCGCAAATAAAAAGTGTTTTGCACTTAAAACGGTAAGTCATTCAACCCTTACAGCGCGGGGATCGACTTTAGTCGTCAGAATCTGACGACTAAAGTCGATCCCCGCATGGTACCAAATAAATATACGTTACCGCTGCGCCATAAAATCCTTGTTCAACCCATGTTCTCATATAAAGTTTACAATAAAGCTTCAGACTGATTAACCCTTTCAAGCCTGAGCTTATTGTCATCGTCATCCACTACAAGCCGCGAATTGCTGTCGCAATTCTCGACTTGTAGTGGATGAAGATGACTGGAAGTGGGTGATAGATTTAAAAAAAATACCATGTTTTCGTAGAACAGATTCATCGCAATTCGCTTTTCAAAACCCATAGTTGTGAGAAAATCAAGTATGTAATGTTTTAAACGATGTAGGATTATGCTTCATTGCATCGTGAGGGATTAACCCTTTAACCGCCAAATTATTCAATCTGAATTTGCACCCACTTGAATGAAGTTGTGTCTCGCTGACGCGATCCACAACTTCAAGTGAGTGAAAATTATTATTATTTGACAAAATGGAGGTCAGCCCTTTTCAAATCTTGCTGGTTGATGTCACATTTTATCTTTACCATGTCAAGCGGTCCTCGGGGAATGGGAGCAGTCTTTGTGAATTCGTAAAAAGCTCGTTGTGCTGATAGATTACCAAGCATAGTGCTGCTCTGCAAAAAGGCAGTATATATTTTTAACTTTACACTGCAGCTGATATATAGTGTCTTTGTTAAGGCTACATTTGAATAATGTAACTTTTCGTTAAGAAACTGTTTTAATTTAAAAAAATGTATATGGTCGTATATTTAGTCGTCAGAATCTGACGTCTGTAGACGTCAGATTCTGACGTCTAAAGTAGATCCCCGCTCTGTAAGAGTACACATATTTATGAAGGCCGTAGTCTCGTCACTCGTCAGAATATCAAGGTGGGATGCCAAGCGATCTTCAGGGAATGGGAGCAGGCTTTGTTAATTCGTAAAAAGCTCGTTGTGCTGATGGATTACACTGTAAAGTGCTGCTCTGCAAAGCCAAAGCAGTAGCTGCATTGTCAATTTTGCACTGCAGCTTTGTCTTTATTTTCGTCATTTTTTTAATTTTAATTTTGGAAATATATGGTACCCACACCAGAGGACTTTGAGTCACACTATAATTATGTTGACTTCTAATTTATCTCTTTCTGGGTGGCGAGTAGTCTGGCCTCGTTGTGTAAGACCATGGAGATAGTAGAGGCCTCTACTATTACCATGGTAAGACACATGTGTTTCCATTGGGTGAACATTACTCATATTGCTTAACCCTTTAACCGCCAAATTATTTAATTTGAATTTTCACCCACATGAAGTTGTGTCTCGTTGACGCGATCAACAAATGGGTGAAAATTCTCGACTTGTAGTGGATGAAGATGACTGGAAGTGGGTGATAAATTAAAAAAAAAATACCATGTTTTCGTAGAACAGTTTCATCGCCATTCGCCTTCCAAAACCCTCAGTTGAGAGAAAATCAAGTATGTTTTAAATGATTTAAGATGATGCTTTAATGCATCGTGAGGGCTTAAAGGATTAATAAGGGTTCACCACCTAGTTTTGTCTTGGTTTCTTATCAATTTAAACGTTGCCTGGTGCATCAACAGTCATTGAATACATTTGTCTGAGCCTGAGTCTGAACTATTATTAGCCTCATCCAGGAGGGTTATATTTTTGGTCGTGATAGTTCATTTTCCTGTTTGTTTGTTTGTTTGTTTGTTTGTTTGTTTGTTTGTTTGTTTGTTTATCGTCAAACAGGATTACTTAGAAAGTAATTAATTTGCAATAACTTACCAGATGTGTGTCTCGGACAAAGGATCGGTCCATTAAATTTGGGGGATGATCCGGATCAGGATCCTGATCACTGGATCCGGATCAGGATCCTGATCACTGGATCCGGATCAGGATCCGGATCGCACAAATTTGCATGAACCTCTTTTCAATCCATTAATTTTAATTAACTTTAATTTTCACGCTACTCCAATCCAGAACTTCAATGGATGGAAATTAGGTCCTCCTCATATTTGTTGAATTTGAGGCCAATCATTTGCAAATCATGATGTTTAAAACACATTTCATTTCCAATCACAGTGATTTGATCGGCCAGCAAAACGAAACAAAACGACTATAGGCGCGCTTATAGGGACAGGCCCAGGCTTCTAATTTTGGACAACCATGTGAAAAATAAGAAATATGGGAATTTCGTCTCTATATCTAGCCTAACTGGTGAATGCGCAGCAGAACAATTAAAAAACTTTCTCAGTTCTAGTCTATGGACATGTTTACATCATATGGTCATATTAAAAAGCCAAAATAAAATCACCGATTTTTTTATGATTTTAGCCTGGGCATGTCCCTTTAACGTGACACTTTATTTGATGATTACACTATGCGGTGAAGCCGCGCACACCTTGAGACACGACTCAATTCATCAGGTTCAAAACTGTTGAGTTGCGTTTTTCGTCATTTGAAGCTGGGAATTACGTTAGCAATTCCAGCTTCAAATGAATGAAAAACAGAAGTTCTATTTCTAAGAAGCAAATAATCCAGCAGGACAAGCGTTCATTTACAAACACCAGGCGACCATGTCGGCTGTTTTGCGGGTGCACCCCTCATATCACACATTCACTGGTCGGATCAATCGGTGGGAAAACGCGCGCCTCTTCTCCCCGGGGGAATCACGGCAAATCCCGGACTTAACCGGGCCGATTAGGCGAGATGCAGTAATTCTAACCATTGGAGCCTCGGGCCAGAACCACGGACACCAGCTGAGATTGATTAAAGGAAGTGGGTCGCATCGACCGCGCAGGATGGAAAATGGGTAGTTTCACCTGATGAGTTGTGTTTCGGTAGTGAAAATGACCGATCGTCACCTTTTTCATGCTTACAGTGATATATTTCCCCTAAGTATCTTTATTCCCTTGCTGTACCTATTACTCCGCCATTTTAGCCCTTACCCTTGTATAAACCATGGAGCCCAGAGGGTTTTTCAATTTGAAATCATCATAAATGTCTTAATTAGCTCTTTCTGCTTCATTTGTGTACCTATGTTATGGGTCGAGAATTCCGACGGCGATTCGCGGCCAAATGCTAGGCATTTATTTTTAACCCTTTAACTGCCAAATTATTTAATTTGAATTTTCACCCACTTTAAGTTGTGTCTCGCTGACGCGATCCACAACTTCAAGTGAGTGAAAATTATTCAGATTTGACAAAATGGAAACAACTCTTTCTCAAGTCTTGCTGGTTATAATGTCACATTTAACCTTTTTACCTTTTTTTTTATCTTTAACATATTTAAAATGTGGTACCTAAATGTGCTAATAAAAAAACTGAATATATGCGGCACTAGCGGTTAAAGGGTTAATAAATTTTACTGACTACAGAATGAATGGTATAGTCCATCACAATGAGGGAGGACACTCTGAGCATTTGAGATATCGAGTAATTCATAAAATCGGGATATATATTATACGTCAGTAAAGTAACTGGGTACTAGGGAGATTAACCCTTTCACCGCCAAATTATTCAATCTGAATTTTCACCCCCTTGAAGTTGTGTCTCGCTGACGCAATCCACAACTTCAAGAGAGTGAAAATTATTCAGATTTGACAATATGGAGGTCAACTGTTTTCAAATATTGCTGATTGATGTCACATTTTATCTTTAACATGTTTAAAAGGTGATAAAAAATGAAAACCCGAATATATTCGGCACCGGCGGTTAAAGGGTTAAACACGTGGAAAAAGTCTAAACATTCTCTTTTTTTCTCAGTAAATCATATCAGATAGGATCAGTGGGCCCTGTCAACAATAAAATCTCTTACATCAGATACACGGACAGAAATAGCCTGATGGCGGGCTATGTAATTATAGTTGACAGAATTGGCGTGTTGGGCTCGTCATACACTGCCCGCCGTAGACACTGCTACTTCGCATGTTAAAATTTGCAGATGGGTGACGTCATATGTCCCCCACTGTAAATTTCAAGTATTGTAGTAAGCGTGTGATTGGCAGGCTGTGTTGCTAAAAGTACCCTGATCGGCTGGCGGAAATATTTTGGAGGGGGGGGGAGTGGGTGTAGACAGACACCTGTGTGGAGCCCAGCAAACACGAGGATTTGCCCCCCCCCCCCCCACCTACGGCCCTGGACCAATATTGAAACAACATTGGGTCAAGTCCTGGTGTTTCCTGAGAGAGCTGTCTGCATTTTGATACATGAGTACCGTCTGTGTCTGGTTGGAACAGGCTGCACAGTGCTCTGTGTAGGCTCGTCATGACCAGGGTGGCTTCATACAACTGCCGCGTTTTCAATAAGAATAAATGGGAGGGCAGGTGCAGTGGTTAAAGCTGGAAAAGTCGGAGATCGCGGGTTCGAACCCCACTCTGGCCTTCACGTTTCAAAGAAACAAAAAGTTCCTTCTCCGCTCACTCGTAATGATTCAATATTGTGGGGGACCTCCGTGACCAAGTAGTAGCGTAGTCGGTTTCTGACCGACAGGGCTCGAATTTATAATTATGTGTCTGGAGAGCAGTGTCATCTCATTTATCTCACCATCTTCATGATATTCTCCTGGCCCAGTTTAGCCTATAATTATGTGCACAAAGGTGGTCCAAAACCACATTCATTCCAATAAGAATAAAAATAGGTGTGGACTCTATTTTATCTCAAAATCAAACATATTATACCATTATGATCATCTTTGTTTATTATTGCAATATTACAATGTAATTATCCTTTTTTAAGGCAATTTCAATCGAAATTTTCGGACCCTGTAGCTTGTCCGTCAGGGCCATATTGTTTGCAGACGAACTGACATTGGGTAGGGCCTAATGCGAGTAATTTTCGGAGGTATATCATCCTATGCATTTGTATGTGGAAAAACAGTTTTTTTTATATTCGTGATTGTCAATATTTTAAATTCCACATAGGAGTACAGTGGCTTTGTTTGAATTGAATCTCCGGGAAACGACGACTGCGTACGATCATTTGCAGCCACCACACGCAAATGAGATCTATGGAATATCAATAACGACATCCAGTAACATCCATTTGACAACAAAACTTCAGCATCCGCTCTTTTACCCACTACTGCTTCTTAGCATACTAGTGTGCACCCGCTACCAAATCCCGCTATCAAATATGTTGGCACCGCAAACCGATTTATGTTAGTGTCAAAGCTGGGATGATTTGTGTACCCAAATACTTAAATTACTAGTTTTATATTGTAGTCAACATCTTAAGACGTTTGCTCAACCATGGTCCACCACCTAGCTGCAAATTAGCCCTTTATAACCACCAAATTATTCAATAGGAATTTTCACTCACTTGAAGTTGTCTCTCGCTTACGCGATCCACAACTTCAAGTGAGTGAAAAATATTCAAATGTGACAAAATGGAGGTCAACGATTTAAAATATTGTTAATTGATGTCGTTTATTATTTAACATTATTTAACATGTAAAAAACTGGTTTAATATTTGAAATAAAAATAAAATAAAAAAACGAATCTAGTCGGGACCGGCAGGTAAAGGGTCGAAGGAAGAATAAGTGCGGTAGAAAGGAAAGGTACATCTTGGGAGACACGGGGGGGGGGGGGGGTGCATGGGGAGTCTAGGGCGAGCCCATTTCTACGCAGATTAGGGCTGTGGGAGTCTGGGAAAAGCGCGGGAATAGATAGCGCTGCAGACGCCACCTGCTCTCCTTCTCTCTGGTGGCATAACGTCACATGACCACAGACGCCATCGTCGTCATCCAAGACGTCCGTGCTAGTTTAATCTTTTCGGTGCGGGGGGCGAGTTTAGACGTCATAATCTGACGTCCACAGACGTCAGATTCTGACGTCTAAAGTCGATCCCCGCACTGAAAGAATTGACAATGTATAATGTAATATGGCCGTAGAGCCGAATCTTTGACCTCATTTGGTCAAATCAATCAATCAATCAATCAATCAATCAATCAATCAATCAATCAATCAATCAATCAATCAATCAATCAATCACGGGACATTGACCCAATCTTTAAGTAATGTTGCTCCACCGTCCGCAACATCAATCTACCATATGTTCAACGTCTCGTGTTTTCTGGTGTAACATTTTGACCTTTAACCCCGCCTTGCCTGGAGTCAATCCGGTCTGATTGGCTGTCTACCAGCCGGATCTGGCGGCGGTTGTTGCGTTCAGGGCTTATTCCACTGGTGGATTCAGCATCCAAGGAAAACTTCCCGCTATATACGAGACGACGGTTACGGTTGGACCAGCGTGGCAGACGGTGGGCCAACAGTGACCCAACATTGGGTCAACATCTTGTGTTCTCGCCCAGCAAACACGAGGCATTGAACCAATGCTGTTTTAATGTTGGCCCAGCGTCGAAGACGGTGGGACAACATCAAAACAGCATTGGTTCAATGCCTCGTGTTTGCTGGGTATGACCCACTTTCCCCATCTGATCTGGAGACTGCGGGGAAACCTCCCCAATAAAAAAAGACATTAAACCAATATTGGGTCGACATCTCGTGTTTACTGGAAATTATGTGGGAGACACACCCAACACTGGCTCAATGCTGGCGAGCCGTCTGCAGCGCTGGCCCAACGGGTACCACGGGTCCCATCATCTCGTGCCTTTTTATCCCAGCCATGCAGGGATGTGTAACGGGCTCCCTCCCCCCTCGCCACACAACCTAATAACTCCTCTGCTGTTGACATTACTATTATCCAGTCCAGTGCTTTTCATTTTATCAAACGTCATCGCTTTTCCCCCAGCATAACAAACTGCCCCCCTAACTCTTCACCCTTCACACCTCTTCCGACACGGCCTATTCTGGTTGTATCCTTACAGCGCGGGTATCGACTTTAGACGTCAGAATCTGACGTCTGTAGACGTCATAATAATAATAAAAAGTTTGGTCTGAATTTTCACCCACTTGAAGTTGTGTCTCGCTGACGCGATCCACAACTTCAAGTGAGTGAAAATCATTCAGACTTCACAAAATGGGGGTCAACACTTTTCAAATCTTGCTGATTGATGTCACATTTTATCTTTAATATATTTAAAATGTGGTACTTAATGTGCTAATAAAAAATGAAAACCCGAAGATATGCGGCACCGGCGGTTAAAGGATTAAGGCGGACCGGCCCGCCATTAGGACAGGCTCAGCGTATTGGGACACTCATCTGGGCGGGCCCCTGGTGCAGTGGTTAAAGCTGCCTGCTTGGAAAGTTGGAAATCACGGGTTCGAGCCTATCTCTGGCCTTCAAGTTTCAAAGAAACAAAATGTTTCTTCTCCGCTCACTCGTAAAGATTCAATATTGTGGCCACGGCTACGTGACCGAGAAGTAGCGTGCTCGGCCTCAGACTGCCAGGGCTCGAATTTCGGCGGGGATCGACTTTAGACATCAGAATCTGAATAAGCTCAGGACTTCCATAATATTGTCAGATAAGGCAATGCGATGTATGTCCTGCTTATAATCAGACGAAAGCAAAGACCTTAAGCATGTTAAGATGTTGGGGTTTTTAAATGTGTATTTGCCACCGGTAATACAAAAAATGCATCACATATATGTATCACATAATCATAGATGTAAAATTCACCGGCTATGTTAACCCATTCGGAGCGGAGACCGTCTTTAGACGTCATAATCTGACGCACTGAATGATTTTTTTATAATGACCGTAGACCCATAACATAGGTATTCAAATGAAGCGGAAAGAGCTAACTAAGACATTTATGATTATTTCATAAACCATAAAAAAAATTTGGTCCCCATAGTTTATACAACAATATTTAGGCGTTGTAAGGGTTAACCCTTTAACCGCCAAATTCTTTAATTTGAATATTCACCCACTTGAAATTGTGTCTCGCTGACGCGATCCACAACTTCAAGTGAGTGAAAATTATTCAGATTTGACAAAATGGAGGTCAACTGTTTTCAAATATTGCTGATTGATGTCACATTTTATCTTTAACGTGTTTAAAAACTGAGCAATGTGCTGATAAAAATGTTAAAAAAACGAATATAATCGGCACCAGCGGTTAAAAGGTCAAACAATGATAACATGGCCACTAGAAGCAGATATACAGTGATCATGTAGGCAGGCCTACTGCATTATCAATACAAACCAGTTTGTTCAAAATGTGCTTATTCTATTAAATATCACCATAATCATACAATAAAATATAACCTTAAAAAATTGAGTAACAACAACATGGATCGGACGAGTCACTTCATGAGCTATCACTTTTCCATGTAAAGTTGTTAAAAAACAAGCCTATTGGACAATAATCACAGAGGGGCGGACGAAATGAAATATGTACTTCACGCAACTGACATTTCCCCTGACATTTAGAGGAAGACATGATAATGACAGCTTTGACATCCCATATGGCGTATATCCCCAGATAGAATGCATCTGCACTATTGTTTTCTATTGCGTAGACGTATCATCTTCAGTCACCGCATCCGCTCGGTATTTTAATTCTAACCCGTTCACCGCTAATCTCGACTATTGTCGTTTTAGTCCGTTTTATTAGGCGAACACTGTTATTGAAAATCTTGATGTTTAAACAATGATTTCACTTCCAACAACAGTGATTTGATAAGTTGATAACTTAGCACCAAGCAGTACGTATATATAATTTTTTGAGCGCGAATGTCTCAAAAAAATCAAATAAATAAAAGCAGCAAAAGAAACGCTCAGGGCTTCTCCATTTGGATAGACTGTATCATGAAATTACTCCCCTCGAAAATATCCACCCACCATGCATATACCCCGCCACTAGCAGGAAAAGATTTTAGTTTTTAATGCAAATTTTCACTCTCTTGAAGCTGTGCCTCGCTGGCGCGATCCACAGCTTCAAGTGAGTGAAAATTAGTCACATCTTTAAATTTAAGGCCATGTTTTTTCAAATTTTACAGTGAGATATGAGACGTATTTTCAGATTCAAAAGATGCTTTGTTGGGTGAAAATAAAATAGCTTGACCACATCTACAGTCGTGCTTAGCTTTCAAAAGGTTAACCCTTAAAGCGCTGAAATACTTTCGTATAAACCATAGATACCAAAGGGTTTATCTTCGTTAGCTCTTTCTGATTATTTGAAAACCTATGTTATGGGTCTACGGCGAGTAGAAATATTTTTACTCTTACAGTGTGTGGATAGACTTTAGTCGTCAGAATCTGACGTATACAGACGTCAGATTCTGACGACAAAAGTCTATCCCCGCCCTGTAAGGGTTAAACACAGTCTTTACTACCAAGAACTGTTGATCCACACGGTGATAAAAATGATGGAAGCGACTAGTCGTCCTTGATACACAAAGGGTCGGCGTCGTCGCATAATGCAACTCAAATTGATAACCTTAATGATAACCTTAAGATAACCTTAAGAAGGAAAGTAGACAGGTGTCAGGTTGATGATCGTGACCGCATATTGTTACAACATAATATCTTTTATGTACATCAGTCGCCGCGCGACGTTACATTATTAGTGTGTTCAATTTGTAAAGCCGTCAATTAAAAAGGCTTTGCAAAGGTTAATTATTGACACAAAAATAATGTGAGAGGGTCACATTGTGGTTCTCGCGTCATAAGGGTTAACCCTTATTCTGATAAACTGTTTTGTGTTACTTCTCATTCATTTCAAGCTTCAAATATAAAATATAAAAGTATAAAATATAAAATGAGGAGAAATATTTGTATGCAATAAAAATGAAATGAATCGGGCTTTAGGCCACCTTTGTGCACATATAGGCTAAACTGGGCCAGGAGAACCTCCTGAGGATGGTGAGATGATTGAGATGACACTGTCCTCCAGACACAGGATTCGAAATTTGAGTCCCGGCGGTCTGAGGCCGAGCACGCTACCTCTCGGTCACGGAGGCTCCCCGCAATACTGACTTTCACACGTGGATGGGGATGTTTTGTTTCTTGCAAACCGCCGAGACCGGTAACCAAACCCCGAACTCTGGCTTGAAAGGCAGCGGTTCTAACCACTACCCTAGAGCCCCCGCCCATATTTGTATGCATGGCAAATAGTACTCCCTAAAGTGTCCCTATCATGTATTGCAGCCTCCACTGATAATTCCAGAACTCTTAACGTGTCATAGAGAGGGAGGGGTTAGTGAGGCTACAAATAGGGCTCTCTGAAGGACCCTAGTGCAGTGGTTAAAGCTGTCTGCTTGGAAAGTCGAAGATCGTAGGTTGAAACCCCACTCTGCAGCCTTCAAGTTTCAAAGAAACAAAATGTTTTTCCCCGCTTACTCGTAAAGATTCAATATTGTGGGGAGCATCCGTGACCGAGAAGTAGCGTGCTCGGCCGCATACCGCCAGGGCTTGAATTTCGAATCCTGTATCTGGAGGGCAGTGTCATCTCATTCATCTCACCATCCTCAGCAGCTTCTCCTGGCCCAGTTTAGGCTATATGTGTACAAAGGTGGCCTAATACTCCATTTATTTCCGCTTTGTAGGAGAATATACACTTCGATAACTGAAAATAACCCACATCATGTTAATTATTTTCTGTGGCGTTTTCACTTGTTTTAAAATTTGCCCAAGAACGTATAAATACGGGTCCAGCAAAGCAAGGGTTAATTCGCTCACATTATCAATTTGTCAAAACCAGAAATATCACCAAAAAACACAAGACATCAAGCCAATGCTGTTTTGATGATGGTCCACCATTTTCGACGTTGGTCCACCATTGAAACAGCATTGTACTTTTGATCACTGATAAGTTTTATCTAGAATACAAGAGCGAGCAACAGATCTAAATTACTGCCTGCAGACGGAGGGCGCCATCAAACACAAATCATTTGTAGAACATTTGTACAACGTCGGCAACGTCGGCCCAACGCCTTCGACGTTGATCCAACATTGGACAAATGTCATACAAATGTTTTGTGTTTGTTGGGGAGCCCCACATATGGACAGAGTTTGTCAGTGTTTGCATGTGTCCATTTTTGGTGTCTCAATATTAGTTGAGGCATAATGTAGCCCGACCTTAAACTAATTGCAATACAAGGTTTTTTCTGTTTTGTTTTCAGGGACATGTCCTTTATGACAGAAAAAAAATCCTAAGGAATCCTCCCAGGCGAAATTTGTGAAAATCGCCATAGTTTGATCCTACCCCCAAACCTGTCTACAAATAGGGGGTAGGGTTACGTGAACGTCTGTCGTTGCTATTCTTGTTTACCAATCTACACATGCAATATACCATATAAATTTCCGTTCTAATGATGTATTGCATGATGCAGGGTTTTCTCTACAAATAAATTAAAACATGTTTTTTTATTACAAAATAATCAAAATCGACAACAAAACAAGCTAGTTAACGTGGTCAATGGAAACGACCTAATAAAACATAATTATTGGCCATATCTATATTTAATATATTTTCTGAACCCAGATGTGTATTTGCCTCAAACCGAGTGTTATTTAGATTCGAATTCAACACACACAAATTAGGTAAAAACAAGTGGATAAAAAATTATACACAAAAATTCCGAGAAAAAAATCATGTTTCAGATTTCAGCCCATGGTAAATACAGATATTTTCATGTGAGGCTTCAATATGTTTTCATTAAAAAAATTATAGGACATTTATAAATATAAATAGCCTCATTTTTAGGCATACACACATCTGGGTTCAGAAAATATAGGCCAGATATGGATATGTCGAATAGGTACATTTTCTTAAGTCGTTTTCTTTCACCATGTTGAATCGTTTGTTTTGTTATTCATTTTGCTTATTTATATTAAAAAAATATGTTTGAGCTTATATTGAGAGACAACTTCTTACTCTACTGCAATGTGTGATATATCATAAGAATTTAATTATCTGTTTTATGGTATATCGCAAGTGCAGATTGGTTAACCAAAACATCAACGACAGACGTCTGCGTAACCCTACCCCCCTAATTTTAGACAGGTTTGAGGGTAGGGTCAAACTATGACGATTTTCACAAATTTCGCCTGGGAGGATTCCTTAGGATTTTTTTTCTGTCATAGAGGACATGTTCCTGAAACCAAAAACAGAAAAAAACCATTGTATTGCAATTTGTTTAAGGTTGCCCCCTTTTTTCTCGTAAAATGCCTGGACTATATATAACAGCGAAATAAAAGACGCCGACTAAATCGAGTTATGTCATTTTCCATAGAAACACCACCTTGTAGTCGTAATGATCAGACGCTCTTATCTCATATTTGGCAAGATGAGTGAGTGAGTGAGTGAGTGGGTAAGTGAGTGAGTGAGTGAGTGAGTGAGTGAGTGAGTGAGTGAGTGAGTGAGTGAGTGAGTGAGTGAGTGAGTGAGTGAGTGAGTGAGTGAGTGAGTGAGTGAGTGAGTGAGTGAGTGAGTGAGTGAGTGAGTGAGTGAGTGAGTGAGTGAGTGAGTGAGTGAGTGAGTGAGTGAGTGAGTGAGTGAGTGAGTGAGTGAGTGAGTGAGTGAGTGAGTGAGTGAGTGAGTGAGTGAGTGAGTGAGTGAGTGAGTGAGTGAGTGAGTGAGTGAGTGAGTGAGTGAGTGAGTGAGTGAGTGAGTGAGTGAGTGAGTGAGTGAGTGAGTGAGTGAGTCAGTCAGTCAGTCAGTCAGTCAGTGCCTGAATGAGTGAGCGAACGAAGATGGGATGAGTGCTTGTGAGTACAACGAGTGGGTAGAAATGATAATACAAAAATATAACAGTGCCTTTAAACACATTTTCAGTCTATCAGACTGACAAGGGTAAATACCGCCCATCTCTCTCCTGGCTTTACAACATATCCCAAGCGACCTATTCATCCAGTAATATCATGCAGCCCTACTTAACTGTAGGCCTACTGTTGGAACACAGTATGCATATATTTATCTGTCTTCCAACCAATTAAAATGATGGTCCAATTTCAATATTTTCTCTGCAAAAAGATAGGTGGTACTGAATGAATTTTAAATAATTCGTGTCTAATTTTACCGCGTACAAAACGAGAATTGCAACAGCAATTCTCGTTTTGTTCGCGGTAAAATTGTGTTATTTGACGGCGCTGTGGGCTGAGGAGAGTGGAGCAAGACGAGATCTGTAAGGGGTATCGATAAGCCGGCCAATAGGACGGCGGGGAACAACGAGCCGGTAACCAGAGACGACAAAGATGACCCCGGGGTCAGATCGCCCTGGGTCTCACGTGACTGGTTGCCATGGAGATCACCTACTGGGCTGTTGAGACACGGAGCCGCGCCAACAGAAGCCACAGAAAACATCATATTACCACTGTAACATCACCGGAATACTAGCATATATCCACTTTCAGACATCGTCCAAACTCTTGTTGCAGATGGTCAGTGACCATGGTAAATACCGGTTTCTTTGAGATGCCTCCGCAAACGCAAAACATTTGTATACCATTGTACAGCGTTTATTACATCGTATAAATATTATACCTGTTATACATATTTGCTTACATGCATACCTCGCATTTTTAACATGTTGAAGAGCTCCTACGTAACAACCCTTCGGTGCCTCAAATTGAAATGCCAGTTTTAAAATTGACAACCTACAACCTGAGCAACTCAGGTTACTCATTATTGGAATAACCACAACACGTTCTGTAACTGAATTCCAAGCGGACAAAATAATAACGTCAAATGATTACATGAACGGTCATCATTAACTCAAAAATGAAACATTCAGAATAAATGTTTGACAAAAATGATTCACAATAATATTTTTTGGGCCGAAAACCACCAAGCATCACCCAGCGTCGCAGACGTTGGGCCAGCGTTGGCCCTTCAACCGCAAATATATGTTGAAGTTCCACGCGATCCACAACTTCAAGTCAGTGAAAATTATTCAGCTTTCACAAAATAGAGGTCAGCGATTTCTATTTTTTTTATTCATGTCACTTTTTATCTTTAATACGTTCAAAAGCTGGTATTTAAGTTGCCAATAAAAAATGAAAAAACCCCGAATATAATCGGTACCAGATGTTAACCCTTTAACCGCCAAATTATTCAATTTGAATTTTCACCCACTTGAAGTTGTGTCTCGCTGACGCGATCCACAGCTCCAAGTGAGTGAAAATTATGCAGATATGACAAAATGTACGTGTGCTATTTTCAAATCTTGCAGATTAATGTCACATTCTGTCTTCAATATGTTTAAAAGCTGATATGGTACCTGCTAATAAAAAAAATAAAACACGAATATAAGCGGCACCGGCGGTCAAAGGGTTAAAGGGTTAAGCCGGCGTGGGGCGGACGGCTTCTGCTTGGATGGAATTGATACATTATTTGTGCGATATTACTCAGTGATAAAGCGAAAGAGTCAGTCATACAGATCATGCAATGACTTGCTCCTCAGTCACCTGATCGATTCACCAACCTCCCTCTCCACTCATTTATAATAGAGTCTCTGGCCACAAATATTATCCTTTTTTTATGACATTTGTCCGGAGTAGTGCTTCACCAGTACGGTTTCGCTCATCGTGTTGCGCTAGGCAAGAAACCTCTCACTAACGGTCACTTATTACATACTTTATTTACCAGTGTTCTCCCTTACAACGCTGGAATATTTATGTATAGACCATGGAGACCAAAGTGTTTCTCAATTTGAAATCATCATAAATGTCTTAGCTAGCTCTTTCCGCTTCATTTGAATAGGCTACAGATGTTATGAGTTCAACCTCCCTCTCCACTCATTGAAAATAGAGTCTCTGGCCACACATAGTATCCTTTTTTATGACATTTGTCCGGACTAGTGCTTCACCAGTACGGTTTCGCTCAACGTGTTGCGCTAGGCAAGAAACCTCTATTTTATTATTTTATTTCTGGGACCGTCTTTTGATGTCAGAATGTGACGTCTGTTGACGTCAGATTCTGACGTCTAAAGACGTTCCCTCCCTCGCTCTAAAAGGGTTAGGCAAAACTGCTCACGTGTCACGGAAACATAGGCTGTTGAGACACGAAGCCCCGTCACCAGAAGTCACAGAAAACATCATATTACCACTGTAACATCACCGGAATACTAGCATATAATCCACATTCAGACATCGTCCAAATTCTTGTTGCAGATGATCAGTAAACATGGTAAATTGAAAGGCAGCCGCAGCAAACGCAAACATTTGTATAACATTTATGCAACGTCGGACCAACGTCTTCGACGTTGGGCCGGCGTTGCATAAATGTTATACATGTCTGTTATACATATTTGTTTACATGCATATCTCGCATTTTTAACATGTTGAAGAGCTTCTATGTAACAACCATTTGGTGCCTAAAATTAAAATGCAACTGTAAAATTGACAACCTACAACCTGAACAGCTCAGGTTACTCATTATTGGAGTGACCTCAACCCGTTTTGTAACTGAATTTCAGGCGGACAAAATAATTACGTAAAATGATTACATGAACGGGCATCATTACCACAAAGTGAAACATTTAGAAAAAATGTTTGACACTAATGATTCACAATAATATTTTTTGGGCCGAAAACCACCAAGCATCACCCAGCGTCGCAGACGTTGGGCCAGCGTTGGCCCTTTAACCGCAAATATATGTTGAAGTTCCACGCGATCCACAACTTCAAGTCAGTGAAAATTATTCAGCTTTGACAAAATGGAGGTCAGCAATTTATATTTATTTTTATTCATGTCACGTTTTATCTTTAACAGTTCAAAAGCTTGTATTTAAGTTGCCGATAAAAAATGAAAAAAACCCCGAATATAATCGGTACCGGATGTTAACCCTTTAACCGCCAAATTATTCAATTTGAATTTTCACCCACTTGAAGTTGTGTCTCGCTTACGGGATCCACAACTTCAAGTGAGTGAAAATTATGCAGATATGACAAAATGTACGTGTGCTATGGTACCTGCTAATAAAAAAAATAAAACACGAATATAAGCGGCACCGGCGGTTAAAGGGTTGAAGGGTTAAGCCGGCGTGGGGCGGACGGCTTCTGCTTGGATGGAATTGATACATTATTTGTGCGATATTACTGAGTGATAAAGCGAAATAGTCAGTCATACAGATCATGCAATGACTTGCTCCTCAGTCACCTGATCGATTCACCGACCTCCCTCTCCACTCATTTAGAATAGAGTCTCTGGCCACAAATATTATCCTTTTTTATGACATTTGTCCGGACTAGTGCTTCACCAGTACGGTTTCGCTCATCGTGTTGCGCTAGGCAAGAAACCTCTCACTAACGGTCACTTATTACATACTTTATTTACCAGTGTTCCCCCTTACAACGCTGAAATATGTTTGTATAAACCATGGAGACCAAAGGGTTTCTCAATTTAAAATCATCATAAGTGTCTTAGCTAGCTCTTTCTGCTTCATTTGAATATGCTACATATGTTATGGTTTACGGCCATATTAAATATTTAATTATTTAATTGTGGGGACCGTCTTTTGACGTCAGAATGTGACGTCTGTTGACGTCAGATTCTGACGTCTAAAGACGTTCCCTCCCTCGCGCTAAAAGGGTTAGGCAAAACTGCTCACGTGTCACGGAAACATATGCAACGATAACATCCTATGAACAAGAAACCTTGGTGTCCGCCATTTATCAGCGAGAGCTTCGAAAGCCCAGCTGTAAGCTATAGCGCCGCATACCGATTCATGTCAGTGTTAAAGAAGGAGGAGTCTAGCTAGTCATAATTCTGAATAATTGTGTGTTGATGTCGCCTTATAACAACAGCGACATGTTGACATTATTTAAACGTTTCGAAACATAACATCAAAACAAACAAGTTCTTGACAGCGTTTGCCGTGTCATTTTTTACATTTTAATGACTGTTTGCATGCAAAAAACGTAGCGTTTCAGAAAATACCTTTCCAATTTCTCAAAGCACCATCAATTTATCTTTTTAAAAGACTATGTTCTGGTTGATCACCATATACGTTCAGCCGTTTTTTGTCGGCTTAAGGCATAGGAGTAATTATGTTCGGCTGCATTGGACTGCCCCCTCCCACCAACGTTGAGACATTGTTGTTTTAGCGTTAGCCCACTGTCTGTGACGCCGGCCTAACATTTGATCCGTATCATTCTGCTGTGGTAGGTTTCTTTATTGTTATTATTGCCAACAATCTTTCAAAAAACATTGACCCATTGTTATTCTATTGCTAGCCAATCGTCTGCGGCGGCGGCCTAGCATTGCATTTCCACTGGGTACACGACGATATTGCTACGTAGAATCAACGTTATTGACGTTGCTTCAACGTCGCAACAACGTCATGTGCCCAGTGGATTGACCTCTCGTATCTGCTGTGGTAGGCTTCTTTATTGTTATTAATGCTAACAATCTTTGGCAGAGCAATTTACACAGATTCCCCCCGGCCGTTCCGTGACTCCCCGGGTTACGACCGACAAATGCTTTTTGTGACACCTTTTGAGCGCGAAAACAAATTATTCCCAAGCGAAAAGTAATTGACGTTGACACCTCCACCGAGATGGGAATGTTAACCTTTTGGGCCTGAATTAATATAATCATGAATACAATTTGAAATATTGTTTTTTTAGCATCCGGCTTGGCTTAAAACAGTTTTCTTGAAATTCTTATGAATTTAGAAACAGACTTACATGATCGAATACTGTAAATATTACGTTCAAGTTATATGTTCGTTAAAAATTGCATAAGGATATGTTATCAAGTTATGTGCAAAGAGTCCGTCGAGTGTTCAAAACGCCATTCCAAAAGCAATCCAAAAAAAGCAACCAATCTGGTCCATATAAGATGTATATCAACCGGTTCGAAAATACCGGCGTTGAGTTCGGGCCCGGCAGGTAAACTACCCATTTAGAATATTTCAAAACGAAAAGCAAGATTGTCTAAAAATGGGAAACTTCCATTTAGACAATTTTCAATTTGAGACACTTGATAATCATGTTTAATGGGTGCTACATTATTATATTTGGTAAGCGTAGCAACAAATGATATAAAAAATAAATCAACACCGTGACATTTAAAAAAATATAAAACAACGGCTGGATTCAGTTGTCTTTGTACATCGACACAGCAATTCCTCTAAGAAAAATACCATTTCTGACCACAATGCGCATAAATCAGATGTAATTTCAGTTTAGTGAATACTGTTAACCCTTTAACCGCCGGTGTCGCATATATTCGGGTTTTCATTTTTATTAGCACATTAATTACCACGTTTTAAACATATGTTAAAGATAAAATGTGACATCAATCAGCAATATTTGAAAACAGCTGACCTCCATTTTGTCAAATCTGAATAATTTTCACTCACTTGAAGTTGTGGGTCGCGTCAGCGAGACACAACTTCAAGTGGGTGAAAATTCAGATTGAATAATTTGGCGGTTAAAGGGTCAAAACAAACTCAATTAGTCATTACAATTTTTAGTCACTACGTGTGAATTTGAGGCAGAGTAAAAAGTTATGCACATTTCTTTTTATCTTCATTCACTTTGTGGTGTGATTTTTATCGAACACCCAAGTATAACGCTCATCCCAAACGAAGATTGATAACTTTCAGATTGCGATTCGTTATATAATTTATGATCGTTGTATTTTATTTGAAATATACCATGCATTTAAATGCGAAAGCAAAGCTTAAAAAAAAAATTAAACCTTTCAACGTGTCAAAATCTGACGTCTATATACACCAGATTCTGACATCTAAAGACGGTCCCCACACTTGAAGAATTAATAAATCTATAACGACCGTGGACCAATAACATAGGTATTTAAATGAAGCAAAAAGAGCTAACTAAGACATTTATTTCAAATTGAAAAAACCCTTTGGTCTCCATAATTTATATAAAAATATTTCAGCATTGTAGGGGTTAAGCACAAAAGCCCTTTTTCCACCTCTAAGCGGTCATTTTTTCTACGCTATGCCACGTAGTGTATAATTTGTTACCATTATTTAAAATATTACGTCTGTTGCATAAGTATGCCAAGGGCTTAAGCAGCTGGAAAAAGCTTAAGTACAAAGCTTTTTTTCACATCTAAACGCTCTTTTTCCAGAGTGATTCTGGAAACACGGTCACGTCAAGGTGTCCCTGCTCGCATGTGATGCGTCGTCGTCGCGGCGGGTCCTCAGGCCAGTCTCAGTGATGGATGGTCATTTTAAACTGCCGCCTCTATATTATTCAACGCGCCACGTCGGCTAGCAGGCAAAATGGCGACGTTTATTACAGTCCCGCTTCCTGTGGTTGCCACGCATGCGCTCTTTCATCGATACACGCGTTTCGTTTCCGTCCAGAAAAACAACAATCTTTAGCCTTTTGATGCAAGAAAATGTTTTAAACCATGAACGTTTTAAACCATTCTGAACGGTCACTTTAAAAAACACAGCACATTGGGCCAAAGTGCCGTGTCTGATGAAGTAAAGAACAGTATTGTACAAGCAGGACATCAGACCAACGCTTAGCCTTCGCATCGATTACCCGTCATATCTCTCCCACATTTATCAATTAGCATCGCTATATCAGGTGTGTTGGTATCCAGACGTTTTGGCTCAAAAGCAGCCTCGCTATTGGGCCGACGTAACATGCATTGGTCCAATATTGAGCCGGCGTCTACATGCAGAGTGTCGGAGATGAAGCCTTTGATCTCAGACTTTCTATTATTGTCGCTCAATCCCGGTTGTTTATATACATTACGCCGTGGACAATGCACGCTGGTTACAGCATGCATTGCTTTGTTTGTCATCAAGTCGTCTTCTGCGGTTATGGCACTACACCATCGAGTAGTCGCCCAGGTGACGGCTCGAATCTTCCGATGCTTCAAGCACTGTGCGTTTATGTACCGCACCCTTACATGCGAAAGAGTGTATCTACCACTTCGTAAAGTGGCAGATACACCCTTGTGCTGACAGGCACGTATTTATGAGGTTTCAACCATGCTTTAAATCAGTAGAAATATGAATAAATGTGATAAAATACTTGTTGGTGTTTGCTTAGCTAGTCCAAGGACTTTGGTTAATCCAAGCATTCAATATTTTTTCGTCATTTGTGGCTGTAACTTATTTTGTAATAAACTTCTTGCATTTATGGTTCCCTGGTGAGACCGAATCTCCAATAACAAATTTTATGTTTCTAAAGAAACTATAAAATATTAGTATTTTATGAAATCCTCATTTAACAATTAATTGCTGACTATTAAATTGCAAATAGGATAATATTCAGCTTATTCTGGCATATAAAGACGGTCCCCGCACTGGGAGTATTATAATATTTCTAAAAAACCCTTTGGTTTCCATGGTTTATACAAACGTTGTAAGGGTCAATAGAGCCTCCGAGAAGAGCTTTCGCATTCAGAACGTCTGACATCAAGTGTATATCCCAAAACGACTTGATAATCTCCGCCGAGAGCACGTTCTCACGATCGGGGCGTTCACTCAGCCGCCAATCGCTCCTTGTCTACTCCTTCGAAAACGATCTGACCACTTGTTTCAGATAGCCGTTCGTGACACATAACTTGGAAACACAAGTCACTGGTCCGATGCTGTGCCAACATCGCAGACGTTGGCACAGCATCGGATCAGTGACTTGCTCTGTATACGTTTCGATTGCGTAGTCGAGGATCCATACTCGAGTTAATGTTGTCGTCGCCAGACACAAAGGGCTGCTCACGAACAGCTCATGTGTGATGCCACCAAACGAAGCAGTTTTTAGCAATATCTGCCACCCTACACGAGAAAACCATTTAAATGCTCAAGTACAAGACCACTTAGATATTATTACCAGTAGAAGGACGAAGAAAAAAACATTGCGGTGTGACTTTAATATTAGATGCTAAATGTTTCTTCCCCGCGCATTCGCAAATATTCAATAGTGTGGGGGGCCTCTGTGATTGAGAGGTAGCGTGTTCGGCCTCAGACCGCCAGGGCTCGCATTTCGAAACCTGTGTCTGAAGGGCAGTGTCATCCCATTCATCTCACCATCCACAGTACTAAGAGACGTTCTCCTGGCCCAGTTTAGCCTATATATGCGCAATGGAGGCCTAAAACCCCAATAATTTCATTTCATTTCATTTCTGTTTTTAAAATAGGAGCTATAAAACATTATATTAACTTCGTTGTCGAGAGCCCCATGTTCGGAAGCTATAATGTTCTTTCACTGGTAGAGTTGCCCCCGAGTAAATATCTCATGATTTCAGGTAAAAACTAGAGTGTGCTCTGCTGTACAAAGCCAAAAGGCAGCAGCCGCTTTCTTTTCATGTGATCAGTTACCGCTTTTCGGTTTTGCAGAGCAGGTTGCCCTCTGGTTACAGGCTTCTCTCAACTTTGAAGCCAAAAGCTAGTAACAGATTACTTTTCATGTTCTTTTCAGATCATGAGACGTTCACACAATGCCGGTTTAAGGCTGTCCCAGCATCTGCGATGCTGGCTCAACAGCAAACCGTCATTGTGTGAACGTTTCCGGGAGGAACGGGAGGATCCACATCACTCGCTCACACAGCACATCATAAATCAGTTTGTCTTCAATGTCCTCAATAACGTGGATTCATTCAAATTCAACCCCGTAAAACATAAAACATAGCAGAAGAAGCTGTACACGTAGATCACATCAGCACATAAATATGCTGGGCGGGGGCCCTAGGGTAGTGGTTAGCACCGCTGCCTTTCACGCCAGAGTTCGGGGTTCGGTTCCCGGTCACGGCGGTTTCAAAGAAACAAAAATGTTTCTTCCCCATCCACGTGTGAAAGTCAGTATTGTGGGGAGCCTCCGTGACCGAGAGGTCATTCATCTCATCATCCTCAGGAGGTTCTCCTGGCCCAGTTTAGCCTATATGTGCACAAAGGTGGCCTAAAGCCCGATTCATTTCATTTTTTACATAAATATGCTGTTCAAGGTTCTACGAGGTGAGCCTTCAACCTATTTGTTTTCATTTGACAATACAACAAACCACATTAGAAAGCCACATTTTCTTTAAAGTGCATGTTTATTCCCACCCTAAAGAGGAACCAAGACACTATCTCGCTTGCGCCGCATGTACACTCACGCATTGTCAGGACAGTATTGTATGCGGATTCCTAATCGTTAAAGCGCTGAATTTAATTATTAAATTTTCACCCCCTTGAAGTTGTATTTCGCTACCGCGACCCACAACTTCAAGCGGGTGGAAAGTACTCATGTTTGTTTAATTTGAGGCCAAATATATGCAAATCCTGATTTTTAAACATATTTCGTTCCCAAAGACTGTTATTTCAACGGCTACGAACATGGATTGACCCTTTAACCGCCAAATTATTCAATCTGATTTTTTACCCACTTGAAGTTGTGTCTCGCTGACGCGATCCACAACATCAAGTGAGTGAAAATTATTCAGATTTGACAAAATGGCAGTCAACTGTTTTCAAATATTGCTGATTGATGTCACATTTTATCTTTAACATGTTTAAAAGGTGGTACTTATAATGTGCTAATAAAAATGAAAACCCGAATATATGCAGCACCGGCGGTTAAAGGGTTAAAAACGACTATAGTCGCGCTTAGTGGTGAAAGGGTTCGAAGTAGAGCTACAGAGACTGATAGATGTGTTTCAAATAAATTCCACAAAAGGTGAGGGGGAAGAAGGGAAGTAAATGCTGAATCTCTATAATATTTACGTTTAAACAACAAAATACAGTTGTAAAGTTTTCATAGTGTATGACTCACACTACTCGATAATGACTCACTACAATTCAGAGCACGAATATTATCTAGGAGAGAAATGTCCACGTTTCGGCAACAGCCCCCCTTTCAAAAGAGGTGCTGCTGACACTTTCGCCCTAAATTTTCTGGTGGCGTAATTTCCTACGCCGCCGCGAGCACGTAGTTCAGAAACAAAATGGCGGTAATGGCGAGGAAACAAAACGCACAATGGATTAGCAGGGAATTATCGATCCACACGAGGGCCTTTCATCATCCCTTACCACATCTCCACACAAATCAACGTTTACTGCCAGGGATCTGGATATCTGGGACAAATCCCAGTCTTACCCCTTCCCCATGCAATCAGAGATTGTGGCCTGCCGCACGGCTCTAAACTGTAGTCATCTTTCCGCAGCAAGATTTGGTGAAGTCTTGCTGCAGAAAGATGACTATCTAGGCCATATAGGCCTACTGTAACAACATAATTACATTCTGAACGTAATCAATCAAAAAAACATTTTTCAGAAATGCAGCACAAAATGACAAGATCCCGATTTGTTTGTTTTCTTGAATGGCACTTTTTGTTTTATACTGTAGTTATCTACGTGTAATAATGCAAATAGTTGATGACATAAAAATTTTAATTGCTTATTCTGCAATTTATTATGCAAGATCATAAGTTGCGTCTCGTTGGATGCAACCCACACCTTCAAGTGGGCGAACAATGCTCATAATTTGTTTATTTTCAGACCAAGCAAATGAATGTTGAAACACAAATTTAATTATCGATAACAGTGCTAATAAAATGGATTAAAAACGATATAATCGTGCTTAGCGCTTAAAGGGTTAATACTTATTTAGAAATAAGTTTTCAGTACTTTACAGCCAACTCAGGGAGAACCTGTGCAAATGTATCTCCTGGGTTAACCATTAAAGCGCTGATTATTTTTATATAAACCAAGAGACCAAAGGTTTTTTTATATGAGAAATCATCATAAATGTCTCAGTTAGCTCTTTCCGCTCTATTCGAATATCTATTTTATGGGTCTACGGTCATTATAAATATTTAAATTCTTTTACTACTGTGATTGACTTTAGACGTGAGATTCGTACGTCTAAAGATGATCCCCGCGCTGTATGGGTTAAGCATGTTTTTCTATGAAACGATAAAATACATTTGAGAAGTCCCGTATACTAATATATTAACCACAAACACATTTATTCGTTAAAAATATGGTAAAAAATGTCAAACTTATGGCAAATCTGCCATTTCGGACGCCATCTTGAGTTTACAAAAACGCTCAATGATGCCAGCTCATCAGTTAGATTCTAAATCTATAAGATTTACTCTATAAAATCAGTCAAAATTATCTCGTGGGTTTTATCGCATTGTTCAGCTGTAACAGCTGACTACTGAGCTATATGACGTCACCGCTGTTATGGAAAGCTATTTTGCCATAGTCACTGTAGGTATTTATCAGGGTTGTCATGGCGACATGGTTCAGAGGGTGTGATACGGAACAGCCTAGACGTAATTACCAAGATATTAATTGCTGTGGATGTATTTTAGTCCCACTAGAAAAACTGCCTGAAAAACACTAATCATCGCGAGTATAAATTGATGTCGTCAGGGAAACAATCCCGCTGTATGGAGCAGTGTAGTGTTTTTAGATCAAAATAGCTTAATACAATGCGGCTCTGCAAAGCCAAAAGGCAGTATATGCTTACTTGTAAAGTAAGAATATATTGCATTTTGACTTTGCACGGGAGCTTACATAATCAGGTGATATGCACGGGGATTTTTACTATTTTATAAAGTGGTATACGGAATACGGACCCTGGTAAGGAATCCTTATAGATTCCGTGGCCCTGGCAAAGAGGCATAGCCTTAACAGCAGACTAGAGTATATTACCAATTAGCTCTGAAATTCCCCATTATATTTGAAATATATATATATACGTGTCATTTGATTTCTAAACAATTGAAGTAGTCTATTTTTGTCATTACCATAAATTTTTTTTTTTTTTGGGGTGGGGGGGAGGATCAACATCCCCGATGCAGTGATGCCAGATCAGGGGGCAGATTTCACTAGGCTCGTGTGATTGTTAGAATTACCTATAGCCATGAGGGCCAGTCAAAGTTAAGGTGACTGATAAAATAATAAAATAAAAAGGGATAATTTTAATAACCTATCTTGGCAGTTAAAGGGCGAAGATAGAGACAGCCTCGCGGAGTTAATTTCAAGCAGACAACACGTGACCAGCCGTTAACACAGGGCCTCCCGATTGGCTCAATTGAGCACGCATTCTTACCACGTGATCCGCACGATCAGGCGCGCTCTTTCCGGTTCGTCTGGTAGAAAAGCCCTCTTTTCTAAAACAGAGAATACGACCCTCGCCTCAGCGGTCACTTTCCATCTTCAGGGAAATGGGGGCAATTTAGATCAGAAACACATTGAATTGCAAATACACTGTTCTGTTAACCTCAGGGCCTAGACTACAGTATCGACGTGCAAAGACGAAAGGCGGTATCTGCTTCCTTGTAAAGTAAGCAGATAACGCCTTTTGGCTTTGCTACTTGTAAAGTAAGCACATAGTGGCTTTTTATGGCTTTGAATGGCAGACTGTAGCCATTCTGCTTTCTTTTAGCGCCTGCATGGGCTGCACCTTTTGATATCTAGGGAAGGGAGGGGGATCGGCAAGAAAAAATACGAAAAAAAGTTTGTCGCCACAAAAGACAGAAAAAAAATTGTTGAAAATGTGGGCAGAAAAAAAGTTTGATTTCGAAATTGATGAAAAATATGTTGACCGGAAAAAAACACAAAAAGGTAACGTACATAATAGGGAAGGCATACGACAAAAAAGGTATTTCATTTCTTCGACGAAATATAGAAAAACATTTGTCGGACGTTCATCGCCAAACAATATTTCTCATGGAGGTATAAAAAAGCTTGCTAGCAACAAAAACTCTGTCACACCTGTCCCAGAGATCTAATGGTGCATCCCTAACTAGTTGCTCAAAGATAATATGCCTAATGTCGAAACACTGATAAATAGCGGGACTAAAAATTTACAAACCATATACATTATCAATCACTTGAAGCGAGTAGCGAGACACAGCTTCAAATAACTGAAAAAATAAATTTAATAGGCCAGTACTCTGAAGGATAAGACTATTGTTTTAGTGCCCTCACCCTTTCAGCGCGGGGATCGTCTTTGTACGTCAGAATCTGACGTCCGTGAACGTCGGATTCTGACGTCTAAAGACGATCCTCACACTGAAAGAAATAATATATTTATAATGGCCGTAGATCCATAGCATAGGTATTCATATGAATCGGAAAAGGCTAAATAACACATTTATGATAATTTCAAATTGAAGAAAACCCTTTAATCACCACGGTTTAAGCAAATATAATTCAGCGCTGTACGGGTCAAGGCAACGCCAATGTTGTACTTCATTCTTTGAATGTCTCACAATGACAGCTTTACGAACGTTGTTTTCAAATCGAAACCGATTTTAGCCTCTGCTTTGTTGAATTCAATACTTTTTAGACTTATTTTTATTATTTTATTACTGGGGGATTTTTTATCAATCTAAAGCTGAAATAGCTGATAAAGATAAGATAGATAAGATAAGATTTATTTTAAGCCGCACATAAAAGCATATAACATTAGCTCTAACGAGCTAGTACAAGCGACATATAAAATAAACAATAAATATAACAGCTAAAACAAGCAGGTTGGCTGGCAGGAAGTTAACATGAAATGTAAAAAAAAATATGAAGGATTATATAGAAAAATACTTATAAAAAACAAATAATGTAAATGAGAACATATATGGTTAAAAGTTACATAATCCATTTTGGCACATAAAAGTAGATTACCGATTTTATAAGAAAATTTATGATGTATATGAAAAAATAAATTATATGGCTAAAAGTGACGTAAGAAACTTTTGTCATTTATTATTAATTGCATAACTGTATCACATTTTCGAGGGACCAACATCTAATTTTGCTCTCAATTAAATGAAAAAAAACGTCATTTCTACCTTCAACTGACGAAACATATTTATATTTATAAAACAATTATATTAACTGAGCATCTAGCAGTAGCCTACATCACTCTTAATGAATGGTGATTTGCAATTTCTTACGTTAACTCGTTAACCGCCGGTGCCGCATATATCCGGGTTTTTATCACAAAGGCCCACATTAAAAAGCCTCCTTGGCTAAAGAGGTTATCCCTTTAACCGCCGGTGCCGCATATATTCGGGTTTTTATTTTTTATTACCACAATAAGTACCACATTTTAAATATGTTAAAGATAAAATGTAACATCAACCAGCAAGATTTGAAAAGAGTTGATCTCCATTTTGTAAAATCTGAATACTTTTCACTCACTTGAAGTTAAGGATCGCGTCAGCGAGACACAAATTCAAGTGGGTGAAAATTCAAATTGAATCATTTGGCGGTTAAAGGGTTTATCAAACAGGGCGTTCACATTTTTCACTGTGAAAGTGGCATCAATTTGAGTGGATAATTGAATTGGTAAACTGTAGCGGCGAAATCTCTGGCTCGGTAATTTTACCAGTAGTATTTGTCGGAGGTGTGAGAGTGATGAGTGTGAGCCTGTAATTATACAAAACATCGATCCGACGTTGGATCGATGTTGGGCAAGCGTCACAGTCGGTGGGCCAGCATCAAAACAGCATTGGATGTTTGCAGGAGGTATTTCACGACGGCTGCCGATTCTCTGGCATCGGTAGTTTTCGTGGGCGGCTGATATTCTGGGAGGGCGGCATATGGAGGCCCTGCGGGATATTCACTTGGAGAAATGCTAATTCGCAGGATGACCGGGGGCCGGGCGAGTTAGCGGGTCCTTTTTGTAGAATGCCAGTCTCGCTCCCGCGAGGCAGTCACAGCCTTTTGATGTGCGCCTGGATGCCTCTTCGCTTAATGAACATCGCCGTCCACCGCCGGGGAAAAACAACCAACGCTTATTGACCCTTGTGTGCCCGGGTTTGTGACTTCCCAGTAAACAGAAAACATTTGTATGACATTTGTACAATGTTGGACCAACGTCGAAGACGTTGGTCCAACATGGTGCACATGTCATACAAATGTTTTGTGTTCGCTTAGTTATCAGTCCGTCGTCCCCTGTTTAGTTCGAAGTGAAAAGACGTAGGTCGTCCACAGCGCGCGTGTAACAATACGAGATACTCAGATTGAAAAAATAACAATAATTTGTGCCATATGACAGAGCGAGCGGCGGCAGCCCTGGTGTAATGGTTAAAGCTGCCTGCATAGAAAATCTGAGATCGCGGGTTCGACCCCCGCTCTGACATTCAGGTTTGTAAAGATTTAATATATTAGGGGGACTCCGTGACCGAGAGGTAGCGTGATCGGCCTCAGAGCTTGAGGATCCGAATTTCGAGTCCTGTCTCTGGAGGGCAGTGTCATCCCATTCATATCACCATCCTTAAGAGGTTCTCTTGGCTCATAATTTAGCCTATATTATGTGCACAAAGGTGACCTTAAACCTTTCATTCATTCATTCATTCAGAGCAAGCGTGCTGCAAGTGAACAATTTTTTTAAATAGCAATATTATACGATCCGATAAATTATGTTTTTAGTGGGTTCATCAGTGTTTATGGTGTAGTGGTTCAATATACCTGCCTGTCTCACCGGTATTCAGATGTCACAGAATCTTTATTTTTTGCCACGCTCATCCGTAAACAATCAGTAATGGGTGAAGCCTCCGTGACCGGGAGGTAAGTGCTCTGCCTCAGACCGCCTGGAGGGCAGCGTGATCTGATTCAGCTGACGTGGATTTTACTTTTAGCAAACAAGCTGTTGCTATATTATGTAAATTTTGGACCTGCATTGAATCTTAGTGGAGCCACATACCACACACCTTAACCCTTTTTAACTAGAACGTACCATTGTAATCTAAATCCACTACTGGCCGCGAATTGTAGTGGATGATGATGACTTAAAGTGAGTGGAAAATGAAAAAAAAAATCATTAGGCCCTATATTATTATAATAACACCGCACATGTCAGTTGATATTTTCATCTTGTTTCGGCTGTTGAGCGCCGCGCAAAGAGCACTGCTGCGATTTCGGACACAGACTGCTCCTCAGAAAAATGGGCGTCCTGTTTCTGGTGAACTATAATTCTTCCCCTGCAAATCCAAAAGGCAGTTTCTGCTTACTTGTAAATCGAGCAGATACCGCGTTTTGGCTTTGCGCGGCACCACTACCGCCTTGTAATGAACATGATTTCCGTGTTTCCGCCATTGTCGTGCCTAGACGAATGATCCCAGAAAAAATACATTACAACTATCTCATTAAACACGAGGGTTTGAGCCAATGCTGAGGTGACGTTGGGCCAGTGTCGAAGACGATGGGCAAACATGGAACCGACACTGGTTTACACTTTCGTATTTTAACCCTTTAACCGTCAAATTATTCAATTTGAATTTCCACCCACTTGAAGTTGTGTCTCGCTGACGCGATCCACAACTTCAAGTGAGTGAAAATTATTCAGATTAGGCAAAATGGAGTTAAACTCTTTTCAAATCTTGCAGATTGATGTCACATTTTATCTTAAAGATATTTAAAAGTGGTCCTTAATAAAATATGAAAAACCGAATATATGCGGCCCCGGCGGTTAAAGGGTTAAAGACTCGCACAATAGCAAACAAGAGTAGGGCCTAACTACGTGGCTACTGCTGTTTGACAATGCACTATAGTCATATAGGAATAATATTGTGTTTTTGTCCACATTTTAGTCCAGTATTTATTTTTTTCACAGAAATACTGGACCGAGGAAAAACACCCAGCAAAACATGGTGTCACATTTATAATAAGCAAGAAAATACTGTGTAGTGCATAAGTGTAATCTTTATATTCAATACAACATCATAATAGCTCTGTCAGTTTTTATTCCAGACAAGACGCAATTTTTTTATCGGATGAACTGAAATTACATAATGTCATTTTTTATCACACAAAAACGCGTGCATCGTGTCGAATTTATCAAACTAGTAAAATTACATGATCAGTTGATGAGCTGTTGAGAATAAGAAATGTTGTAATTGTGTTGGTATTATACAAAACAAAATGCCATGTCCTCAAGTCAAGCAGAGTCAACTTTCTAAAAAATGCCAAGGGTTTTTTTTTTTTAATAAGCGTGATGCAGCATTTCAAGTGAGTGGGTTACTGATAATAATATTTCCGCGAAGTCTTCAGTCGTAAAATATTATTTTCCTAATTTCCTTAGAGAATAGCACGACAAGTCTCTTTAAAATTAATTCCATTCCAGCACGCGCCCAGCTAACACGAGACATCGAGCCAATGTTGGGCTGATGCTGGCCCTACGCCTAGGACGCTGGCACAACATCAGCCCAGCATTGGCTTAATGTCTCGTGTTAGCTGGGAGTGCGATGTCTGTAGATTTATTAGTTTAGTTTTTTCCGAGATTTTAGTATTCACCGAGTCTAAAATAGTGACCCATCATTGTGATTTTACATCATTCATTCATTCATTCATTCATTCATTCATTCATTCATTCATTCATTCATTCATTCATTCATTCATTCATTCATTCATTCATTTATTCATTCATTCATTTATTTATTCATTTATACACTTATTAGTTAATTCATTCATCCATTCATTCATCTATCGCTGCTTGTGATATGTTGCCTCACACGTTATGTGCACATGGAGGTTATATGCAATTAGGCTTTCATATGACTACTATCAGAAATGCATAACACTATATAATTATACATTTCCCCAGTTCTCCCACTAAGTTCACCTTTACTGCACTGATAACATTAATCATTGATTAATTAGGAAATGGACCTGTGCTGGCACGCTTATACTATATACCCAGCCACCCAGGCAACAGAGCATGTTTGGACAAACGCTGGATCAATGCTGGCTCTAAGTATATGTTGTTGGCCCAGCATTGACCTTCAGCTTGATATATAATAAATAGGGCTTCCGTACCGTAAGTTAACAAATTTCCCACGCTGTTAATCTCGCGGGTCCGCGAGATTAACAGCGTGGGTAATTTGCTTACGGTAGCCCTACATGTATATTATATATATAAGCCCCAGTCAGATATTATGGTGTATGTGCATATCAGTGAAAAAAATGGGCACACACGCGCTACGGTACTTCCGATATTCCGATTTTCACGCATTTTTCGTGAATAGGAGATTTCGTAAATGTACAGGATTCACCACCCCCGTGATCTGACGGCCGAGTTCGCGCTTTCGGTCATATTACGATGAATAATTTGCAGTGTTTGGATCAACAGCTTTGTTACCTCCGCGCAGGCCGCCAGCCCGCGCATGCGTAGATGATCCGCGCGTTGCTCCGGCCTCATTAACAAATCATCACCGTGGGACTCTCGTCTCCCAGCTGACCCAGTTCTCCGGTTGATGGTGGGCGTACAAAGTGAGATTTGAGGTGCAGCCTGGGAAGAACTGTTAGCAAAGGTTTTTGAGCCCCTATGCCCCTCCCCACCCTGCGGGGGGCTCTGGGAGACTATAAATTGATGTATAAATTGAGAACCAATACATTATTAATCAAATAATTCTCGAATTATATATTATGGGTCTGCAACCATTATAATTATTTTTACTCCTTCAGCGCGGGGACCGTCTTTATACGTCAGAATCTGACGTCTGTAGACGTAAGATTCTGACATATAGATATAAAGTTCTTGATATTAGTGAGTAAACACCACCCTCCACAGTGTGTTACGGACATACAGTGAAGGGCGGATCCTTCCAACTATACACGTAAGAGATCCATCCACATGCCTCTGGAATATCAACAACGACACATTCCGATCGACAGAAAATCAGCTCGGATTGCACTGCGACACTGCATATCGATCGATGTATGCATAAACTCACCTATGTTTTATCATATCGGTATTGGGTTAATTAGGTTGATGCTGGGACGTCGTCGTGGTTTTTACACATCGTGGGCTCTGTCCTATTGTACGTGTCACTCAATGGAGTGAGAGAGAGGAGCCATTAGCTCCGGCACGACGGCATGGTGCGGCTACAACCTTCTAGAGCGATACAAAGTATAATATAATGTTCTAGTTCTATTTTTGCAGACCAGATTTCATTGCAGTGAAGCATCGTAAAATGTGTGGTTAACGCTCAAAGCCCTAATTAAATATAACAAATACAAAGGAATCTTTAATATTTCACCCACTTGAAGTTGTGTCTCGCTACCGCGACCCACAACTTCAAGTGCGTGAAAACTACTCATATCTGCTTAGCCTGAGACCAGACATTTGCAAATCTTGATTCCTATAAAGATCCATTTCCTTTCGAATATCAGTGATACTACCGACTAATAAAACATATTAACCCTTTAACTGCCAAATTATTCAATTTGAATTTTCACCCACTTGAAGTTGTGTCTCGCTGACGCGATCCACAACTTCAAGTGAGTGAAAATTATTCAGATTTGACAAAATGGAGGTCAACTCTTTTTAAATCTTGCTGGTTGATGTCATATTTTATCTTTAGCATATTTAAAATGTGGTACTTAATGTGCTAATAAAAAATAAAACCCGAATATGGACGACATCGGCGGTTAAGGGCTAAAACACATTGCTCTGTCTCACATCCATCTTAGGATGGTGTACTGCTATAGCGTGCTCCCGCAAATAACAAGAAACAAAAAACGCGCAGCTTGCATCTGATGTTTTGCTCTGTTCTTTTTGATAGATGAGGTTGTGATTGAAAAGAGGAGCTGTTTTTAGCATCTCTAACCCCTATAGGTGTCAGAACGTCGCATGAGCCACTCGCATGCGCCTAGCGGGATATATCACAGTACACATGGTACATAAAGTTAAGTAAATCTGTGATTTCATCTAGCCCGTTGTGTTGAACAGTGTTTAAATCTTTTTTGGCGCAAGTTTCCCTCAAACACGTACTCCTGCATGGGGCCCATTTTTTCAAAATCGTGATGGAATATTTCAAGTATACCCTTATAAGCAACCATTGGACGAAGCGTAATAAAACTTGTCATGTAGTTATAAAGTATAACCCTCGTATTTAATGTGGCATAGTTGTAGCAAAGATACTAGTCTGACTGCTCGGGGAATTTATCACAGTAAGCTACATAACGTCACGTAAATATTATGATTTCATCTAGCCCGCTGTGATACCACTAGACAGTATTTTTGGTTATATCCTTGGTTGTATCATTGGTTTTATCCTTGGTTGTATCATTAGTTGTAGACAGACAGAGAGACAGAAAACGTTTATTACACCAAATTATACTCGCCATACTCGCTACGATTGAAAATAACCACTATATATACAGATCATTTTTTTAAAATGTATATAATGGAAATCTCGTGTTTGCGAACTCTGCAGAATCTGGGTTAAATTGCTAACTTGGGTAAAGAACGGTTAAGGCCAGGATTCTATAGGGATTATAGATTCCTTGGTTAAAGGGACACATCCGCGGATTCTAACAACGCTGAAATATGTGTGTGTAAACCATCGATACCAACGGTTTTCTTTCATTTGAAATCATAATAAATGTCTTAGTTAGCTCTTCCCGCTTCATTTCAATACATATGTTATGGGTCTACAACCTGTATTTCAAATATTTGACTCTATCAGCGCGGGGATCGACTTCAGACGTCAGTATCTGACGTCTGTAGACGTCAGATTCTGACGTCTACAGGCGGTCCCCTCGCTGAAGGGTATATGTCAGCGGTATATGCCGGACAGCACAGCACTGGTATGTGGAGTCTCGAGCAGTGAGCCAGCGATCCAGCCACTCAGCTAGGCGTCCCTCTTCGTTTCGTGCGAGCGTATCGGAAGCTAATTTGCAAACGAGGCTGTAGATCACGTGACACAGATTATTAGCGATCTTGGCTTCCGGTGTTATTGACGCGCACGCTGACCCCGTAGTGGTCGCCAGACAATAATGATGATAATCATAATGGCCACTCCAATAACGAGGCTCTAAGATAACACTGATTTTACCTCAGTATAGCGCCTTCTTGTCGCACAGCTTGGGTGTCTTGAAACAATGTACACCATCTTTTGAGCAGAAGTACACTATTGTGCACAGCCAAAAGGCAGTAACTGCATGCTTACTTTCCAAGTAAGCAATTACTGCGTTTCGGCTTTGCACGGCAGATCAAAATTTGTACTTTGATACACGGTGGGACGCCGGCCCCGATTGCTCATTCGAATCGACTGGTGCTTGTAACCTGCATGGAGGTACCAGGTTCGAATCTCGGTCGGGCCGGATATTTGTCATCGTGGTTGTGCATGCATTTACAGTGTTACAAACTGTTCAAAGGTCTAGAGTGTACAGTTTATGGTACTGTGCACTATGAAGAACCCTTGACGTCATTCGAAATAAGAGTAGGGCAAAGTCTCGGCTTCGGGCTTCCTTCTGTCGCGGTATTGCTATGATTGCGCAGAAGGCGACGTAAATCAATATTCACATTCACATACACTGTGGGACTCGATGATCATAAAAAAACAGTAAGATTATGAATTTGCATTATCGTACAGCGCACCATGCAGCTGGGTCGTTATACTTCACTTAACCATAATATCTACATTGCGGCGGACCCCACTCCTGTGTACGCGGACTTTGCTGCGCATGCGTGACATTGTATTGTGCACCCTCAATGTTCACACAGCGAATCATGACGACCACATTAACGGAGAGCGTTGCGGCCAATTAACGCACTCAAATACAGACCACATCTGTTCACTTTCTACTTCTTCCACCAACTTTGATCGCCATGTCCGTAATAATCATATCTATAGCAGTTTTAGCCGTTTTAGATGATTTTATTTCGAATAAGAAACATTAATAGATACAGAAATGAGCCTTAAATTTGCAATGGTTTTGATTAAAATGATCAATGATGTTTAAGGGGCTATACATAGGTCCCTTAGTATTTTTTATCCAAAAATGTGGGTCGCGGTGGAAAGACATAACTTTAAGTCAATGAAAAATACTTTCTATGAAATAATCGTTAAAAATTGCTATTTCGATCTTTCAATTCATGTAACGTTTCAACCACCGGTCCCGATTAGTTAAGTTTTTGCATTGGTAACGTTATATTAAATATCCGCTTATGAACACTTTAAAGATAAAACATGACTCAAACAAACTTCAAAATCGTTGACCTCTATTTGGTCAAGTCTGAATAATTTCCACTTACTTGAAGCTGTGGATCGCGTCAGCAAAATACAACTTTAAGTGGGTGGGAATTCAAATTAAATAATTTGTTGTTTAGAGGGTTTATTTCAAACAATGAATCATCGTGAGAACCGAGCTCCAAATACTGTTTAACCCTTTAACCGCCGGTGCCGCATACATTCGGGTTTTTATTTTTTATTAGCACATTAAGTACCACCTTTTAAACATGGTAAAGATAAAATGTGACATCAATCAGCAATATTTGAAAACAGTTGACCTCCATTTTGTCAAATCTGAATAATTTTCACTCACTTGAAGTTGTGGATCGCGTCAGCGAGACACAACTTCAAGTGGGTGAAAATTCAGATTGACTAATTTGGCGGTTAAAGGGTTGAATGGTCCGGTATTGTCAGGATGGTCATTAAAACAACTCGTTGACGCATAAAACCGCGTTCACAGTATGAGCTGCATGACGCGGTGCGACACGAGAACAACGTTGAAACACTGATATGCGAGGAGCGCGCAGCGCGTGGCCCTGCGCGATATTAACGTCGATACACTGGTCTCAACCATAACTCGACGAGGTCGCCATTAACGTGATCGCCTAGTCACATTATGAAGAGAGAAATAATGTTATTTCTCTGAAAACCCCACACGAGAACAGCGGGGATCGAACACGGGACGCATGCATGACTGGAGAGGCAGTCAGGCGCACTAGACATTGCATTATAAGTAATAAAGTATGTTCACATCATGCGCGGTGCGATGCTGCGCGAAGCGGCGCGATGCGGGGAATAAAGTTGATAAAATTTCAACTTTTCCGGTTAAAGTTGTGGATCGCGGCAGCGAGACACAACTTCAGGTGGGTGAAAAATCGTTGGGTGAAAATTTGGTGGGTGTAAATGTAATTAGGGCTATGATAAGGTGACGATATATTCCTGAAGAAAAGCGCTGGTGAGACTTTTGCTGGGAAATAGCGTCTTGTACGGTATAAACCTCAGTTTACTTTTTTATATGAGACGATAGCCGGGATTCCGCACGGCTATAAACAAACACGTCGTCATGGCAACCTAGGCAGGGTGACATCCACTCGGTAGGGGGCGTCGAGGTAGCCTCGATATGATTGCTGTATTTGGAATAATCACGTAGGTGGCCTACCCTATAAAGTAACACGGCCATCAAATAGTACAACTACACGCCACACGTTGTTCACACGCTGGGTTAATGCTGGGACACCGCTTGGATTGCTGGCTGAACGTTTAGCCAGCATCGCAAGCGCACTGCCGTGGAAAGACAAAAGTAGGTTACTGCCTTTTGGCTTTCTACGGGAGTGTTGTATGCGTGTGGATCAACGTTAGTTGAATCCGGGCTGCGAAAACATGATTTTCTGAGGTAGTAAAATCTGCAGATTACCACAAAACTGTAATCACTGTTCAATTAGGCCTAGCTTCAGTACAATGCAAACCTTCATTAGCTACACAAGTATAAAAGATGAAAGGAGCATATAATTAAAGAAGAGACAATTTTTATTGTATAATATATTGCGATCAAGTGAAATCGTTTCAGAATTCTGCTTTACAATGTAGTTACAAGAAATCCCCAGGAAATTAGAAAACAAGTGCAAAAAAAGTTGACGTCGACTAATCCGCTGTGTTACACCATTAGCATAATGTAATATTCCTCGGCGGCTTCTCATTTCAGAAATAGTAGGTTTCGGATCAAAAATATGGCGGCGATGCCGGCGTTAAGTAATGGCGCTACTATAAAGGAATGCAAGTATGTCCCCCTGGTGAATTAACAATCGATTTGTAGACGCCGCCTCTTTCTCCCCCACCCCACATCACTGCGTGCTAATCCCCCTGATGAAAACAAGCAAAATCGTCAGACGACAAACCAGATGCCGGCCCAGTTCTGGCTCAGGGTCGGGCCTGAGCCAGAACTGGGCCGCCGTTTACTGCACTATAAAGAAGACTTACCTCTCGGACCGGCGAGGACGAGCGAGAATCTCTGGACATTCCACAATGACGTCATCACGAAGGCCCACGTGACGAGAGCTGACTGAGATCTCGCCATTGTTCCGTGTGGGAGCGGCTCCGTTTACTTGCCAGGCGTTCTGATTCACGTGTGAAGGTGCACTGATTCAGCTGCGAAGGTGCGCGGATTCACTGATTCGCTGATTCACACTGATTGAGCTGTGAAGGTTCACTGATTCGCTGATTCACACTGATTCACGTGTGAAGGTGCACTGATTTAGCTTTGAATGTGCGTGGATTCACTGATTCACACTGATTCATCTGTGAAGCTTCGCTGATTTACACTGATTTACATGTGGAGGTGCACTGACTCAGCTGTGAAGGTGTAATGATTCGCTGATTCACAGAGATTCAGGTGTGTAGGTTCTCTTAGTGGTACTGAGTGTATCTACTTTATAAATGTATTTATGTGGAGTTACCACAGCAGCAAACTATGACCTGGTGACGACCAGGTTGTGCTTTGCGACTGCCCTGTATAACAATATGACACTATTTAGTTCAGTGAACGCCACCCTTATATCACCTTATATCACTCTGTCGGCTGTAAATCCTCTCAAAGTCTTGTGGATTATAGATCCAAACGTACTCCTCATTTGCCGAAATTAAACTATTTTTTTTTAACTATACGAATTCGTTCAAATATATTGTTTTTTGTTGTAATATGCTGATAATATTTTTGCATGTAATCCTTGGATAACTTCTTGTGATTCTGTTTTTTTATAGATTGCTTGTATCAGTTGTACACTTTCACTGATTTATGCTGCCTTGTAGATTTGCTGATATTCCTTTTATTACGTATGGTCAGTAGATCTGTAGAGAATGCCGTTATCAGGTCTACTGATTCCACATCTACCTGTTCTGCTTACTGACAGACGTTTGATGTAGTTGGATGCCCTGCAGTTATTGACCAGCTCCGCCCAGCACTTATTTAGCCAGCGAACCAGATCGATGTATAATTCCTAGACTGTATTGAATCCGAACAAGAAACGCAATCGAGCCTTTCAAGGACTGCGTCAGAGCTCTGGGCGCTGTGTGCTGGTATATTTGGATACTTTGATACTTAGTCAGATCCCTGTGTGTCCACACGGTGTTACTTTACCGGTAATTAGACCGCCGTCTGGACCCGAGTAGCTTAATCTGCAGTCCGCGTTAGCAACACAATAGCCACATCTGAAACGGCCCTGCTGAAATGCAGTTAACCAATCTATCCGGACTGGTCAATGTTTAATAAGGTGTCAGGTTGACTCTTGGATGGGTTTACGTGCTGGGCAGTGCTGCTGACGGACTGACAAAGTGACCAGGGCTACAGGTCAAGTCTTCACTTGTGCCGGCTTCGCTGGTTGCAGTTCAGAGAGAATGATGCCACATAGCATGGTCCCCTCTCTCACTCCACTTGCAGTGCGGGCGGCCAAGCCAGCAGGTCATCAAATATTCACACAGCACGGCTGTGTCAGGACCTTTGAAATCCTTCTGAGGCCGGACTGCAGGCCTGCAGCCACTGTATATAAACAGAGAGAGGTCTATAAGCCTCTAATGTCCGCTGTCATAGACTTGGAAGCTTGGTGGGACAAGTAGGACCAGCCTGCCATCAAGTCACTCTGGCGGCAGTCACCTGTCACCTCCAACCGCACAGCCAGAGGCTCCCGTGTCCTAAAACCAAAAGATTACATACTCTGTGTAACTACAAAGACACATATTACTTTTACAGCGATACTTAAACTCTTAATTAACCATTTCAGCGCGGATATCGACTTTAGACGTCTGATTCTGACGTCTAATGTCGATCCCCGCCCCGATAGAGTCAAATATTTATAATGCATGTCGTAGACCCATAACATAGGTAATCAAATGAAGAGAAGAGCTATCTAAGACTTTATGATGATTTCAAATTGATAAAACAACCATTTGGTCTCCATAGTTTATACAAAAATATATAAGCGCTTTAAGGTTTAACCCTTTAAGTGCTAGTCACGTCTACGGCTGTTTTCAGTCATTTAATTTGTTCTTTGAAATCAGAATATTTAACCCTCATACTGAAGGGGTATATATTCGTTTTCAAGCAAATTTCGGACCAAAAAAATCCAACTCAAATTGCTAAAATGTTTTGTGGTAGATGCTTAGGGGTCTTGTCAAGTTAAAAAAAATCCAAAATTCCGAGAAAAACTGGGATTGGCCAGACCATACCCACCAACCCCCTATCCAATCTTTTATTTTTGGGGGAAACATGTACAACAACAAATAACAACACAAAAAACACGAAAAAAAGCAAAATTTCAAAAAAAAAAAAAAATCGAGTTGGGGCTTGACCCACCCACACACTTCCGAGTTTTTCACGGATTTTTGGCATTTTTTTAGCTTCACGATACCACTTAGTTAATCTAATAAATGTATTTTGAAGAGGAAACGTTTTTTTTTAAATATAATTATTTTTCGTCATTTGAAGCTGGAAATCGCTTTAGCAATTCCAGCTTCAAATTAATGAAAAATTCGGTAGCATAAAGAAAAAATGAGCATCTAATTTGCTAGATTATTTATGCAAGCTATGCGTATGTAAATATATTTACCCACGTTAAGTTGTGGGTCGCGGTAGCGAGACGCAACTTAAGGTGGGAAAGTATGAAATTATATAACTTAGCGTTTTAAGGGTTAACCCTTTCAGTGCCGTCACGGATATGATTGTCTTAACACTCGCCCTGTTATAAGCTGATATATCATCCTGCATAATGCAGAGGAACACATTTTTAATATGGAAACATCAACATTAGGCCAGGAAAGGATATACATTTCTAAAAACTTTCAAACCAGATAAATTGTCACTGAATTTGATCAATTAGTTTGGGGAAGATGACTGGCGAATTAAAAAGGCTCAATATGGGATATGCCTACTTTCTAAATTTAAATATTTACTGTTATTTAAATCTGGAAATTATGTTAGCAACAATTTAGCCGAATATACATGGTTAATAACTTTTCTGTGTGTTTTATTTCAATAACGAATTTTGGAAATGAATGCGCGATATATATCAGATTCATGAATATTTGATGCATGCTGCTGCAGAGAATCAAACATATGTTCACCCACGTTGAGTTGTAGAGCGCGATAGTGAGATACAATTAGAATCAGCTGGGTGAGAACTTGTCAGTTGTGTAATTTAGTGCAAAGTCTAATATCAGAGCTAAGACACCATGGAGGACATATTGTATGGTAATGGCGACGCTGGACCAGCATGAAACCAACATTGGGTCAATGTCGTGTGTTTGCTAGGAGTGATGAAATCATACTCAATAATTATGTTGATTATTTGTATTGTTAAACCAATGCTCATCTGCCTGACTAATTATTGTCTACAAAAATGACCACACACAATACAGTTTCTGCTATACTCCAAATATCGGGTTTATCACTCTATTGTATTATGCAAAGGCAAACAACAGTAACGGCTTACTTGAAAAGTAAGCAGTTACTGCTGTTTGTGTTTTGCACGCATGGACAATGCAATCAGCTATTGCTCAATCTTGTCAATTCTCTTGACACAACTTGATTATTTTGCCTAAACTAAACGGCCACAGACAAGACGGAGCTGTTTATAAAAGCTAGAACTCACGATTGCACCATTTAACCGCCGGTGCCGCATATATTCGGGTTTTCATTTTTTATTAGCACAATAAGTACCACATTTTAAATATGTTAAAGATAAAATGTGGCATCAACCAGCAAGATTTGAAAAGAGTTGACCTCTATTTTGTCAAATCTGAATTATTTTCACTCACTTGAATTTGCGCATCGCGTCAGCGAGAGAGAACTTCAAGTGGGTGAAAATTCAAATTGAATAATTTGGCGGTTAAAGGGTTAAAACATTTCGCACGATTTCTACGCAGGATATCCAAACAGAGCCAAGCAGCGGGAACGAAATGAAATGAAATGAATGGGGTTTTAGCTCAATTTTGCGCAAATACTGTAGATCTGGTAATATTCGCGAGGTTTTCATTTTCGTGAATTTTGCGAGAAGGACAAATTCGCGAATTCTAGAATCGCGAAAATTATTATCATAATAGCGCTAATAAAAAATGAAAATTCGCGAATTCTAAACGTCGTGAAAAGTCCCAAAATCATAAATGCGCAAAAATTTAAACACGCGAAATTTACCAGATCTACAGTATAGGCTAAACTGGATATGGAAAACCTCCTGAGGTTAGTGAGATGAATAATATGACACCGCCCTCTAGACACATATTTCAAAATTCGAGCCCTTGAGATCTGAGGCCGAGCACGCTACCTCTCGGTCACGGCGGCTTCCTACAATATTCAATTTTGTCGAGTGAGCAGTGAAATAGTTACTTTGAAACTTGAAGGCCAGAATGGGGAAGAAATATTTAGTTGTTTTGAAACTTGAAGGCCAGAGCGAGGCTCGAACCCGCGATCTGCAACGTTTCAAACAGGCAGTATTAACCACTGTACCACAACAACCACCGCTTGCTCTGTCATATGGCTCAAATTATTGTTATTTTTTTCAATTTGAGTATCTCGTATTGCTACACGCGAGCTGTGGACGACGCACGTCTTTTCACTTCGAACTGATATAAGCAGTGTACGCCGGACTGATAGCCCAGTGAACACAAAACATTTGTATCACGTTTGTACAACGTCGGGCCAACGTCTTTGACGTTGGTCCAACATTGTACAAATGTAATACAATTTTTTGTGCTACTGGTAAGTCACAAGCTGTACGCCTTTGCACGGCGGATCACTCTATGACCGTGTGGTGGACGGTCACACAATGTGAGTCTGGTGACCTGTGTCCGGCTGAGAAAGACCCCTGAAAGGCTAGCCCTCGTAAAGAAGCCCTCTCTTAAAAACACCTGTGAGTGCAAACAACACTCGGTCAGTGCGCTATAAGCGACACAGCGTACCAGAAGTGCTTCTTCTCCCGGGATGTCACAAAAATCTATTAGGAAGCCTCGCTGGGGCTTTGTCGGTGTCCGATTTATCTCAACTTCTGTCCGGGTCAGTGATGGACGACTTCTCATGTGACGGCCGCTGGTCGCCAGTACTGTCCGGTAATGGAAAACAGCAGTAACTGCTCACTTGAAAAGTGAGCAGTTACTGCTGTGTGCCAATACAGGAGAGACGAGGCCGGTCATAAACTCAGTCAGTCAGTCAGTCAGTCAGTCAGTCAGTCAGTCAGCAGTCAGTCAGTCAGTCAGTCAGTCAGTCAGTCAGTCAGTCAGTCAGTCAGTCAGTCAGTCAGTCAGTCAGTCAGTCAGTCAGTCAGTCAGTCAGTCAGTCAGTCAGTCAGTCAGTCAGTCACTCACTCACTCACCCACCCACTCACTCACTCACTCACTCACTCACTCACTCACTCACTCACTCACTCACTCACTCACTCACTCACTCACTCACTCACTCACTCACTCACTCACTCACTTTAAACAAAATAAACTGTTTCTTCCCCGCCAATCGCAAAGATTCAATCGCAAAGATTCAGCGGACACTATCCTCTGGTTCATTTCACCATCTTCAGGAGGGTATCGTGGCCCAGTTTAGCCTATATATATATACACCAGTTGCCGAAGGATCCATCCAATACATTTTTGAAAAACAATAAACACATCGATAAAGCAGCGATACAACCTAAACAGACACTAATTTAACTCTTACAACGCTAAAATATGCCTTCATAAACCATGGAGACCAAAGGGTGTTTTCAATTTAAAATCATCATAAACGTCTTTGTTAGCTTTTTACGCTTCAATTGAATACCTTATTATGGGTCCACGGTCATCAAAAATATTTTAATTCTTTCAGTGCGGGGACCGTCGTTATACGTCAGAATCTGACGTCTACGGATGTCAGATTTTAACGCATTAAGACGGTCGCCGCGCTGAAACGGTTAAAAGTTATTTGCCGCAGCTATAATATATGTTTTCACCCACTCGAAATTGTGGGTCGCGTCAGTTATATATTACGTGGGCGTTGAGCATGTTAAGTGTATGAGCATTATTAGGATTTGTCAAGAATGACACAAAGCCTGCCTTTTAAAACTCGAAAATTACATGTTTGAACGTCAAAAATCACTATTTAAAGTTCAAATGGTTAAAAGCTGATTTTTGTGCTTTTGGATGTACCGAATAAAAATTGCCGTGCTGAATTCTCAAATAATGTTTTTTTTCATTCATTTGAAGCAATTTCCAGCTTCAAATGACGAAATATATTAATTATGTAACATGTTTTTGCTCTCAGATTTGAGCATCAAACGCATGCTATTTTGTATGGATATAAGTGGCATTCACAATCGGTTTGATAAACTGTTTGAAAACATATACTGACCCAGATGGGCAAGGGTTTCTCGTAGAAAAAATGACTATTTTAGAATTCCGATTTTGCATTGCTGCATGCGCTATAAATTTATCACCTACTGAAAAAATCAGAGTGACGCATATTCACAGTGACACATATATACCCCCCCCCCCCCCTTGGATATGAAAGGATGTATCTACCACTTTACAGAGGACCAGATACAGCCTTTCATATTCAAGGGGACGATATATTATGTATGAGTCACTGGCTGATAAATTGTTCATCTGCCATTCTGCTCTCTACCGCAAGCATTTTTAACCCTCTACCCGCCACGTTATCGTATTTATATTTTCCACCGCTTAAAGTTGTGTCTCGCTAGTCGCTACCGCGACCCACAACTTCGAGTGGGTGAAAATGACTCATATTTGTTTACTTCCAGACCAAACATTTGCAAATCTTGGCATTCAAACACGTATTTCACTACCCATAACAATGGTTTGATTGGCTAATAAAATTGCCGACTAAAAACAATTGGGTCGTGTTTAGCGCTAAACCCTTAACCCTTTAAGCCCCCACGATGCATTAAAGCATCATTCTACATCCCTGAAAACATACTCAATTTTCCTACAACTAAGGTTTTTAGAACGAAAATTTCGATGAAACTGGTTTACCAATACGTGGTAATTTTTTGTAATTTTCTAACCACATCAAGTCATCTTCGTCCACTACAAGTCCAGAATTGCGGCAGCAATTGACGGCTTGTAGTGGATGAAGATGACAATGATAAATTCAGGATTGAAAGGGTTAAAGCGCTGACATATTTGTAAACAGGCCTTGGAGATCATAGGGTTTTTATAATTTGAAAGCGTCATAAAATGTCTTAATCAGTTTTTTGCTTCGTTTGAATACCTATGTCAAGGGTCTACGGTCTTTACAAATATTTTAACTCTTACAGTGCGTGGGTCAACTTTAGACGTCAGAATCTGTCGTCTACAGATTCATTCATCATAGATCACGAGAAAATTCGTTTGAAATTGCTTTAGCCCTTAAAATGTTAAATTGTATAGTTAATTTTTTTATTCACTTGAAATTGTGTCTCGCGACCCACAACTTCCAACGAGTGAAAAATTACTAAAATATAGGCCTACACAATTTGAATAAACACATAATTATGACAATCTAGCAAATGTGATGCTCATCAACCCTTGAACCGCCAAATTATTTAATCTGAATTTTCACCCACTTGAAGTTGTGTCTCGCTGACGCGATCCACAACTTCAAGTGAGTGAAAATTATTCACTCACTTGAGGTGAGAAATGGAGGTCAACTGTTTTCAAATATTGCTGATTGATGTCACATTTTATCTTTAACATGGTTAAAAGGTGGTACTTAATGTGCTAATAAAAAAGGAAAACCCGAATATATGCGGCACCGGCGGTCAAAGGGTTAAGCATAATTTTCCCTTGAAATGTCAAATGAACAGTTACTGAAAACGGTCATAGACATGACTACCCAACAAATACGAGGCATTGACCCAACGTTGATCTAATGTTGGGCCAGCGTCGTTTACGATGGGCCAGCATTAGGCCAATATTGGGTCAATGCCTCGTGCTTGCTGGGATAACACTTATTTCGTCCCCAGTAACAGTGATTTGAAACAAAATAAAACCGACTATAGTTAAAGCAGCTCCTTGGGATAACATCAATGCTTGTTTTTAGCGTTGTAATGAAGTAGTGTATCCCCCAGATCATGTTTTTTTCTTTTTTTCAGAGTTTTTGGATTTAAAAAAATATTTTTTATCAACATTTCTATGAATCCTCTTAAAACCCAAACAAACATTCTGTACACACAAACACTTGCTAAAGGACGTTTGAATGTTCCTACAGGATTGGGCCAGATGTGGATGCCGTCGGCCCAGCGTTGGGCAGACAATCAGTGTTGCAGGTGTGTCCCCCATGTCCTGACTATAAGACACCAATTAGCGGCAATTGCTTTGATCTGATCCTCCAAGACGTGAGAATATGTGGTGTAAAGTGCTGTATATTGCTGACTTGTTTTGTTTACATGGCAATATACAACCTGGAAATATGACTATTTCACTCTTTTTCGGTGCTTTAAAATTGTTTTTTGACTTTTTTGTATTTCTAGTTAAGATCAATAGGCTATATAGTTTCATATAAATTAAATTGTCAAAATTGACGAAATTGAAAATGTCTCATCCCAAGGGGTCCTTTTAAATTATCAATTAAGCAGTTCCTGTTTTTACAGGGGGGGAGGGGGGCAGTGACTTCATCTAATCAAAGAGTTTAGAACAATTGTTATAGACTCTTTGACGTAATCTTTGTCCCCTCGAAAGTATTTTGTTAACAACCTACCTGGTGTTATGCGTTGATTGCAAACATTTTTTTTCGCTGATTACATACATCCAAAAGTGACAGCACTGCTGGTGAAAAACAGCATCAGGCAAACGGCAAACTTTACCTTGAGGTGTGGGCCGAGCTGTGCTCCTCTCTATTAGCTTCGGGTGTGGTCCGAGTTATCCTCCTCTTTATTAGCTTCAGGGGTGAACCGAGTTATCCTCCCCTCTATTAACTGGGATGTTGGCCGAGCTGTGCTCCTCTCTATTACCTTGAGATGTTGGCTGAGTTGTGCTCCTCTCTATTAGCTTGGCTTTGGCATGCGCTGCAGGAGAGCTTCAGGGCTGCAGGAGACACCAGCGGTGACAGAGGTGGTCTGCTCAAGTGCCGGATCACTCTATGGTTCCTCCCCTATAGAGAGCTATTGTTTGCTGATGACTGCCTGATGGTGCTGCTCCGCAAAGCCGAAAGGCAGTAGCTGCTTACTTGAAAAGTAAGCAGCTACTGCCTTTTGGCTTTGTGCGACAGAGTTGTGGTGTGCGAGTGGAATGCCGTCACCAGCCAGCGGCGACAACAGCAATGCCGCGCGTCAAATCCAGAAGGCAGTAACTGCTTACTTGAAAAGTGAGCAGCTGGTGCCTTTTGGTTTTGCAGAGCGAAACACCAAGCGGCAAAATGCAGCACGGCAACTCACGAGCAAGCGACAGGGATAAGCTCGATGGACAGAACTGCAATTCAAGCGATGCCGCCGCGCAAATACGGCTGTCTAGCCGAAACATTATTGTTTAATCCTTACAGCGCTGAAATATTTGTGTATGAACTATGGAGAACAAAGGGTTATTTCAATTTGAAATAATCACAAATGTCTTAGTTAGATCTTTCCGCTTTATTTGAATACCTATGTTATGGGTCTGCGGCCATTGCAAATATTTTTACTCTTTCAGTGCGGTGATCGACTCTAGACGTCAGAATCTGGTGTCCATAGACGTCAGATTCATTCGCGCATATCATTATAAAGTTAAGAATAAGAACGTTGGTCCCTTTTCAAATAATGTGACTCTTTGCAGCAGCCTCGGTAGTGAATATTTCAGATATGTACATGTATATTATTTTGATATCAATTTAAGTTGCTTCTGTGATGATTAGTTGTTGCAAAAAAAATAAAATTAGGAAAGATAAAGTTAACAACAGGAAGTCCTAAAGATAGCAGTAACAAGGCTCTTGGCTAAACAACGTCCTGTTTTTTTCTAGACTTCTCAAGGGAGGGTGAGGCAACAACTTATTCTTGGCTAAAATAAAAAAACGTCAGTTTTACATGACTTTTTCATTTGTTATATTGAATGAGAACATACTAATGGTTAAAATAATATATAGGGTTATTTACATTTCTCCACTTAAGGAGTGCTGGGAGGCCTGAGCGTATGGGTCATAATATGTGAAAGTCTGACTGGGTATTATGTGTGGTAAGAAATAAATAGTATATTTCGCGAAAACTATTTTTAAACATATTGCATATAATAATAATATGCTCTTGTCATCGCATGCTCTCGTTAAAGTAGCTACATTTTCTTTGAAAATTTGTTTAATATATACTAGTATTGTATATACAAAACTGACCTTCTTGTTAGTGATATTTTGTAAAAACATGATATGTTATTAAAATCATTTTGATATAGAAAGGCAAACGGAAAAGCCGACACAGCGAAAGCAAAAGATGAACTGGACGCACGGCCAGATATTGAATAGCAATTATTGAAAATGAAATGAATCGGGCTTTAGGCCACCTTTGTGCACATATAGGCTGAATTGGGCCAGGAGAACCTCCTGATGATGGTGAGATGAATAAGATGACACTGTCCTCCAGACACAGGATTCTAAATTCGAGCACTGGCGGTCTGATGCCGAGCACGCTACCTCTCGGTCACGTAGGCTCCCTACAATACTGAGTTTCACAAGCTGATGGGGAATAAACATTTTTGTTGCTTTCAAACCGCCGAGACCAGGAACCGAACCCCGAGCTCTAGCGTGAAAGGCAGCGGTGCTAACCACTACCCTGGGCACCCGCCCAGCAAATATTGAACAAATACACTGGTGCATGATATCCACTAGCTAAATAGTATGCATTTATTTAAGTCCTAAAAAAATAGTTTATTTCAGTAAACTCTCAACTGAATTTTTCAACAAAAAAATACCAATATAGAGGCGAAACTTTAATTTCTCCAATAGTTATTTTAGAAAATTCCATTGATATCACAGCTTAAATTTCCAAGTAAAAAGATCAGCATTTACAGGGATTTAGATACAATTTTTTTTAAATCATAACGAATATTCATTATCTTAATGTCTCCACAACATGACCTAAGGCAGATTCAAACTAAGTAGGCCCACATGATGTATGATGATCAGTTATATTTTACTACATGTATATATGTATATATGTAGTTTTACTTACTTACTACTTTACTTACTTACTAATGGTTTGACTCGTTTGACAGCTTTCCAAGGTAAGTGTGCCTTTCGTGTCATGAATCGGGGGCTACGTATCCAGCTTTATACAAAATTCATATCTTCATGTCTTCGTGTAGCACTTCTTTTGTATAAAAAATGTATGGTATACTCTGAGAACCAATTATCACTCATCCTTGATAATGAAAAATAAAAAATATATATATATTGTTATGATTCTTTCAACATTGAATTGTCCATTAATATTTTTTTTTTTTGCAGTTCTAAGTACTGGTGCCATTTTTGTTAGCTTGAAACTAATGTAAGCTGTTAAAATACGGTCGAACCAGGATTTGTAGAACGTTTAAAAATGCCATTGGAACATTTAAAAAAAATGTATCTCTGGACAAAATCGTCTGCATATATACGGTCTTCAGAGGAAGTCAAGATGCTTTGTGATGCCGCCCTGGGTGATCTATCGTTTGGCGATATTATTTCCTGTAGAATAGTATATGTTATTATTTATTATTATTTTAAAATCTTCCCCTAACATTCAAAGTGTTGTTTGTGCCGCTGGCAAAGGCAACACTTTGGTTGCTAGGGGAGGATTGAGTGTCAAGGAAACGTAGATCTACTGAGTTTTGATATCGCAGCAGGCAGTGGCGCAGAAAACAGTAACTGCGGCAACGTGCAGCAAAGGGTGCGAAGCCATCACCCAATATACACCAGACCCAATGCTGACCTAATGCTGGGCCAGCGTCTACGACGCTGGCCCAGCATTACGCCAGCATTGGTTAAATGTTTGCTTGTCAGTATTCAGCATTGAGCTTTGGTCTGAGACAGAAGCCCTGCGTGAGGATAATACTCAATGTTGAGTGCCCCGCAGAGCGTAAAGACAGTAACTGCCCACTCTTGAACAGTGAGCAGCCACTGTCTTTGACTTTGTGCGGCAGAACACTCAATGGTGACAGCCAATAAAGCCTGCACGCACGGCTCAGCGCCCCGTCAGTGTGCCATTGGCTCTGTCTGTGTCCTGCCACGCCACGCTCCTGCAGCGCAATGAAGCCCCGCGCCTGCAGAGGCCTCCGAGCAATGTCTCCTCGCGGACACCAACCGCGAAGGTCAACAAAGCCTCCCCACTGCCAGACATAACGCCCGGCGCTCTGCTTATAATTCCATCTCTGTGTCTTTTGTCGTTGCCTTTGACATGTCAGACACGCGTGCAATTACTGCCCACGTCTAACTCTGAATCTCTAATGCGGCTCTCGGTCTCATGTTACGACCTGTAAAACACTGGTTCTCGCCGCGCTGCTGCGTAATTCCCTGACTGACCGTGGGTGAGTTACTGCTTTCGAAAAAAATATATAAGTCTATATACATCTTAAGTTTTTTTGTGGACGTGAATCTCTACCGATCTCACGCAAATTTGAAGACAATAATGATTATTCCAGTGTTCCATCTGGAAGCTGGGCAAAATACATATGCAATGGCAAGACTCATAAGACGGTCCACATTATAGGGCCAATGTTGGGCTGACATGAGATCGTCACCTTTTTGTGAAGATGTGAAAGCTCGGAAAAGCTCCCATTAATATAGGACTTTCTGCGTGATCCAGAGACAAAACAATATCTGTAATGGGCTCATTTTAGACTGGTTTCTAATTTTCAAATATAGGGCTTCAGCACTATTCGCCCGTGCACGGCTGGAAAAAAGTAACTGTTATCTTTTCTAATAAGCTGTTACTGCCTTTTGTCTTCGTACGGCAGTATCGATGTCATCCAAACGATCCCGCTTTTCTAGATTGATTCTCGCGCACGCTAAGTCAGGGATTTATTTCTCAAATTATCTAATCGGTCGCGTATTATATTTGATATTGATAGAATTCTCCCACAAAAACGAAACATCGGATATATTATTTCCACTGCTGGACCGACGTCACAGACGCTGGTCACCTTCACTGGGCTGAAGTTTCGGAATGACTGTGCACGTCACGAAGGCTGTCGATTATGCTGGGCGTGTTTGTTAAGATGCCATCGCCTCCCCCCCCCCCCCCCATAATCTCTGATTTATCTTTACATCTGAGCCCGACCCTGTTTTCTAGACAGTCTGGTCATTTCCTTTGCAGTGTGATATCAAAAAAGCTGTGAAGTGGTTTCGTTATTTCTTTTGTTGTCAAAATCATAGGACTCATTTCATTTGGACCCTTTGATATATCCCTTTGATATATTACCGCCTAATTTTGACACAATCTTTGTAACTATATTTTCGTTTGCAAATTTTGTCCTCAAGACGCTCAAGGAAAAAAACGTTTCTTATGACAATGTATGACGTCTAGGACCTAAACTCCGACACCTTAAAGTGGAGGCGATAAATAGTTCCATAGTAAATATGTTATTTTATTCATTTTTTTAAGTATAATTCCTATTAATCAGCAAACAGTACATATGAAAAGGAATGAATGGTGGGCAGTAGATGCATTAACAGCCTGAACCGGTTCCCCGAAAGCGACTAGCACATATCTTATGCGAGCGACTGGTCGATACGATCATTTTATGGTATGTCCCTGTATTTTAACTAAACATGTCCCGTCGAAAAAATTTCGCGGCCTGTGACAAAATCCAGGCTTCCTCATCAAAATCTCGTTCTTGAACCGAATGTTACCCTAATACTCAAAGAATGTAGCTATTAATGAGAAATTCCTTGTTCAGGATAAATATTTACTGTAAAATGTTTGTATTTATTACGAAGTTGGTTGAATAATATAAATTTAGAAAAATGCGCCTAAATGACTCTGCCGTGTAACGCCAAAAGGCTGTTACTGCCTTTTTGCAAATCAATGCTAGAAATGGTGGCCATCTTAGATTGCACAATTTTTTATTAGAAATTGTATTTATTTGAAAAAAAAATATTCTAAGGCGAATTAAGGTAAAAAAGTGTGCCTATTACAGCAGATATCATTGTTTTATTAATCATTAAAATATAATTATTTTTTAATGAATTGGTCGCCATCTCGAAAATAGCGGCCATTTTGGATTCCACCATTTTATCATTTGTCTACATGTTTTTTGTATGTGTCCATATGCAGCATAAACTTTATACATTCAATTTTAAATTATATTTAAGGATCACAATATTTTTTTTTAATTTGGCCGCCATCCTGAAAATGACGGTCATCTTGGATTTCTTCACCCTGGGTCCATGGCTAATTTCAAAGAGTATCATCTCAGCTAACTTTCTGCAAATGTTGGTGCTTTTATCACTAACTGAGGTTTTCTTCTGATTATTGCCACAAATCTGCTGCACTATCTCGACCAATCGCAAGCATAAGAGGCTTTGAGTATACCGACGCTGCTAAATACATAGAAAATAGACAATTCACATTTTCAATGAAAAAAATCATTTATTTCAAAGAATATTTGAAATCCAGTTCAGCAAATGTATGTAACCAACTACCAAAAAATCACCCAACTCATTTGGAACAAACTGGACAAATTATGGAAGATCAAAAACAACCATATAATTATATAACGGATAAACCGGAATTGGAAGGAAGACACTAAACGGTGAATATCAGCAACCAGTAGCATTCAAAAATGCCAAATTAGGTCAGGTGAACTTCCTAAGAATGGTGGGATATGAGTCCGATGTTTATTGCCCTCCAAATACAGGATTCAAGCTTCTAGATGAGGGTCTGAGCTATAGAGTCTCCCCGAAATATTAAATGGATAGGACAAAACTGAGAAAAAAACATTTCTTTGTTTCCTTGCCATCAGGAGGGAGCAGCGTGTCGAGCTCTGCGTAGCAGGCGGCAGCGCTATCCACTGTGATTCAATATTTGCCCACCGTCTGCGACGCTGACCCAGCATTGAACCACCACCGGGTAATGTGCTCTGATGACGGTGATACAGGACTCCCCCCTTCTGCATCGTATGGCAGGATCATTTTATTATTTTCCAGATCATGAAACGATGCAGCAATTATTATTGACAGACAGATTTGTCACCAGAAGCCTCTCATTTTGTCCGCGCTTGCTGCAAGAATCGAATCGCCAATATCCTCATTGCAGGCCACACCCATCCAGACCGATACCCAGCAGACTCGAGACATTGACCAAATGTTGATTCAATGTTGGGCCAGTGTCGAAGACAGTGGCCCAACATTGAATCAACATTTGGTCAATGGATAATGTTTGCTGGATAACGCCTCCCAACGTTGGTCTCTATATCGGGCCAACCTCGTCACTGGATACCCAGGTAGCCAGTGGAGACCATGTACAACCTCTGAAATCCCTTTTCCCCTAAAGATGAGAAGGTCTATCTACCGTTTATTATAGCGCAATAGACGACCTTTTGATCCTCAAGGGGTGCCTTAATGAGTCTTGTCTCACGCACGCAGTTGATGACGATCAACCTTAAGATACCTTAGCCATGTGTTGTGTCTACTGATAGGCTGGCGTTGCAGGCGGTGGCCCGACATTGAAACAACATGGGGGTCAACGCTTAGCCGTTATACATTTAACAGTGCCTCTGTTTGTCTAGCGCTGTAGCTCGCGACCCATTATGCTTAGAGAGCCATTATAAAACTGTGATATTGGTAGATTTAATCGTTTAAACCAATAGTTGAGGTTCCTATTCTAATATTGTAATTCTTAAATAATGTCTATTAGTCCGGTAGCAAAGTGGGGGGGAGGGGGACCCTGCATTGTTTGTTATAAAGCATTTCTTTACATAAATTGAAAGATCATATCATCCCGTTCCAGAATCCGCTGTGTGTAATCACTACACCCGCTTGGATTTTTCAAGATGGCCGCCATTTCCCAAGGTCAAATGTCAAATGATTTTTCAACAAATAAAGCTATTTACTAGTGTAATACCTCATTTCTACGTAATTTTGACTGGAATTTTCTTTTCTCAAAATTATTTTGATGCTTGAAGGTCATGTCCAAGGTCAAATGTCAACTTGATGGAAAAATTTGCAAAAAATATGTTTATGTTATTATTTTGATGATTCAAGGTCACAGTCAAGGTCAAAGGTGAATTTGGAGGTAAAATATGCGAAAGTATGCTTTTTAGCAAATACAAATAAGAACACGTGTAATACGTCATTTTTATTTGATTTAGACTGTAAAATACGTTTCTGGTATTCTTTTGGTGATTCAAGGTCATTTTTTGAGGTCAAAAGGTCAATTTAGAGACAAACTTGCGAAAAAATGATTTTTTAGCAAATACTTTTAAGGAGGAAAAAGAGTAATACCTCTTTTTGATGTGATTTTGACTGGCGGTCAAAAGGTCAATTTGAAGGTAACATTTGCGTAAATACAAGTAGGAACAAGTGTAATACCTCTTTTTTGGTGTTAATTTTGACTAAATTAATTTGACAAAAAGTATGTTTTTAACACATACAAATTGGAACAAATGCAATAACTCCTTTTGGTATGATTTTTACTGGAAAATCATTTTATGGTATTGTTTTGGTGATTCTAGATCATTTCTAAGGTCAAAGCAAAGAAACATCAGCTAGAATCATATTTTATAGCTTAGTCTCCTGTAGACTGATCGAACTGAATTCACTGTCTCTCTTATCTATCTAAATAAACAAGCAAATAATTTTGCATTTATATACGGAATATTTATACTTATGATTTAAAATTTCTAACATAAATATTAATTGATCATTATGATAGGGTGGATAAGATTTATTTTTTGATCCACAATTAGTATCATTGTTAACATTAAAAATAGGGGTCTATGAAATATCATGCATATCACCGGAATTCCGTAGAATGTTCTCATCAAACATTATGCAATTTTGAAGAGATCCACTGTAATCATGGTGTAATAGATATCTTGTTAGGTCATGGCACTGAGGCGGCCATTTTGTTCACCTTATGGCCAGCATCATTTCGATGATATCTAATATTATTTTCTAATTACACCATCATGTTAGGCGTACCTGCAAGCCCTAAGGAAGGCACCAAACTCATCGTTATACACATTTCTTCTGCGGTCATCATCGCTCTCTGACAATTTTTTTGCTTGTCTCAGTTTTACCACATGTACCATCTCTGTTCACTTCAGTGCCGCTTGCTCAATCGCAGACACTGCTAACATCATTAGCTTCCTGCCAATAATCACCGCTGTCTGCGGTTTGGCGCATCTGACAATTTTAACCATCATATCCTTGCCTTTGGTTTGTCCATTCCTACCATCTCCGACTGGTGGCTATTATTTGCAAACCCAAACAAAGATATCAGTGCTTAAGCCTGCCCCTCCCCCGCACTCATGAATCAGTGAACCATCCCTGAAGACATTTTAGATGCCACAATAATTTTTTATTATGGTACCTTGCTGAAACCAATTGGATATGAAAACCTATGGTTGACATAAAATCACAAATGTTTCCATTGTGTCGAAAATAAAATCAAGTCACTGTTTAAAAATTGAAAATCTTGGATTTTACTCACAATGCAATATCTAAACAATTTTTGTCGCGCCACTGTATGCTATACCTGAAAACACTATGGTAGACAACAAAAGCATCAATCTACCTATATTCTGTCGAAAATTATGCTAATTTATTTTTTGACATTTTTGACGGCCGTCTTGGATTTTACCCACAATGGATTATCTCAGGTATTTTTTGCAACATCACCATGTTGAGCATATCTGAAAACCCTATGTTCGTAGACATAAAAACATGAATCTGCTTCTATTCTGTTATAAATTATATCGATATGTTGGTTGACCTTGGACATTAGCGGGAATATTAGATATTAGTCACAATGAAATGTCCGAAGAACTTTTTTGCCACACCACTATGTCGGGCATATCTGAAAACTGTATTGTAGACATCAAAATCATGAATTTTCTTCTATTTTGTCGAAAATGATATTAGTTTATTGTTTGACCCTGCACAAATGGCGGCCATCTTGGATTCCAATGCCATTTTGAAAATTTCCTTGGCCAACACATTTTTTTCTAAAAATCTAATTTTAGAAGAATATCTGTACCAAATTCCATGATTTTGATAATCAATTCCACTAAGATCATCGAAATACGTTACACATGTATATTGATCAAGTTTTTCGAGCTTTTGGTAAAGACAGCCATTCAGAAAAAAATACAGCCATATTGAAAAAGCCAAAAAGGGGTAATGCTATAAACACACAGCGGATTCTAGACCTTTTAATCTGGAATCACCAAAATTATAAAATAACATATTCTCCAGTCAAAATCACCCCGAAAACAGATATTGCACTTGTTTCTATTATTTTGCTAAATCATATCTAAAAATCCTATGGTAGACATCAAAATCATGAATCTGCTTCCATTCTGTCGAAAATTATATCGATATGTTGTGTGACCTTGAAAAAATAGCGGCATATTAGATTTTACTAACACTGCAATGTCTGAAGTACTTTTTGTCACACCACTATGTCGGGCATAGCTGAAAACTCTTATTGTAGTCACCAAAATCATGATTCTTTTTCTTCTATTCTGTCGAAAATGATATCAATTTATTTGCACAACTGGCGACCATCTTGGATTTCAATGCCCTTTTGAAAAATGCTTGGCTAACACATTTTCTTGAAAACTTATTTTTGAAGGATATCTGTATCAAATTTTGGTTATCAATTCCACTAGGATCATCGAAATACGATATACATGTAGGCCCCTATATTGACCATGATTTTCGAGTTTTTGGTGACTGTGGTGTAATGTTGACAAGCAGCCTATTTTCTACTTTGTTATCTTGAAGATGACCTTGAATCACCGAAATAATCAAATAAACGTAGTCTCCAGTCAAAATCACATAAAATGTTCGCAAATGTGACCTTTAAATTGACCTGTTGACCTTGAAAATTCTCCAATTAAAATCTTATACAAATAACGTATTACAATAATTCTTGTTCCTACTTGTATTTAAAAAAAACAACATTTTTTAGCTATTTTGACTTTTAAATTGACCTTTTGACCTTGAAAATGACCTTATATCATCAAAATAATATTATAATTGAATTCCCCAGCCAAAATTACACGGAAACGTGGTATTACACTTGTCACAATTTGTTGAAAAATCTTATTTTTACTCATTTGACCTTGAAAATGACATTTGACCTTGATAATCACCTTGAATGATCAAAAGAATATTAGAAACGTATTCTATAGTCAAAATCACATAAAAATGACGTATTACACTTCTTATTTGCATTTGCTAAAAATATTTTTTTCGTAATTTTGACCTTCAAATTGACCATTTGACCTTGAAAATGACCTCAAATAATCCAAATAATATCAGAAATCAATTATCCAGTGAAAATCACACAGAAGCGAGGTATTACACTACTAACTAGCTTTATTTGTCGGAAAGTCGTATTTCCACTCATTTGACCTTTGACCTTGAATAATGGCGGCCATCTTGAAAAAAACCAAGCGACGGTAATGTTTACACACAGCGGATTCTGGAACGGGAAGGTAAGGACTTTCAATTTATGTAAAGAAATGCTTTATAACAAACAATGCAGGGTTCGGGGAAAATCATGCTCTGTGCTACCGGACTATATGGTCTATTGTAAGACGCATAAAATTAATCCCAATAGCTCCATACATCTATACGTCTATTAATGAGCGACAATGCAAGTTTTGATATTTGCTATAATCATGTCCAGGTGGGCTGGCATTGATAAATGACCTTAGTAAATCCACGATTAAACCATGCATATATATGCCCGGGATCGGACCAGTTCCTCAATTGCTTTATCTTGTTATATCATCTAGATCTATGGTTATATAGATATCCTGATAACTGTAACATCTGCTAGATGTGATAGCAGTTTGCTTACGAAACCAACAAACAAAGATAGATATCTAAGTGATTTCTTGGCTAAACAATCAAAAAATTAAAAGTGGTCCAATCGGGGAATTTGTATTTTTGAGTCTTGGGCAATTGTTTGATATTAAAGTTTTTTTCTTTAATTTTAGTGGTTAGTAATGACTGAAAAGTATTACAATTCGGATATGGAACGAATTTTAGAAAAAAAACAGCGGTGGTCCAATTGCGGTCAATCGTAAAAAATATGTTTCCTCAACATCTGGTGTATACCTTAAAAAAAACATTCTTCAATATTTTAAATTTTCTTTGCGAGCTACACAGCCTCTGTTTGTTGGTCTAATCCCGACAACTCTCCTCTACCTACCTTTATATTGTGCATGACAGTTACAACAATACCAAAACAATACCAACAATACCAAAAGTTGGGCCTAGTGTCATATTAAAAAGCCAATCTTGTCGGTCACAAAGGCTCTCCACAATACTGAATCTTTACAATTGAAACATTTGTAAAATCAGACCGAGGGGACGGATCCGCAAACTACGGCGTGACAGGCAGTTAGCACTAACCACTACACCAAGCCCCCCGCCCTACGCCAAGATGTAAGTGGATGTAAGTACAGCATGTAAGGCATTAGCCGTGGGGATTATCTACTTGTCAGGACATTCACACAAATCTATATCATTGATCCGTAAACGTCGATGAAGAGCTCAGAGATTTATGCTCTGCAAAGCCAAAGGGCAGTAGCTGCTCACTTTTCAAGTGAGCAGCTACTGCCTTCTGGCTTTGCAGAACATGATTTCAGCGCCCCTCTCCATCACATATTATCGCTCACTTCTGCGAATTTGACTCCTCGAGCACTGACACCATCCCCACTTGGTGACACTCGACACACCGACAGCAGCCTTCTATTGTTCAATGAGTTTATCCTGACAAGGAACGTCATAATTAGCTGCCTTCAACTACATGTCTCAACCCTTTAGCCGTCGATTATATTCGTCTTTTCTATTTTTACTAGGAAATGAAATTCTAGCTTTTGAAAATGTCAAGGATTAAACCTGACATCAATAAGTAAGATATCAAAATATAGTCACTGACTTGATGTTGTGGATAGCGTGTTACAATCAATAATGTAATAAACTCCCGATAACTAAATGTGACCCGCCACGCGAAAAGGGCTATTAGGGCAAAATTTTTAAAATTGATTTTCATTGTCAATATGATAGTCTTGTCCATCCTGTTTGGATAACTGAAAGAATTTTTGAAATATATTCATAACTTTTTGTTTTATGACATTTTTTAAATTAGTTATGTAATCATTAAATTAAAATTTTAAATGACGTCATAAATAATTTGCATAAAGCCGCGGGGAGGTATCTTCTCGCGTGGCGGGTCACAAATGTAATAATTCCCCTTAACCCTTAAAGCGCTGAATATTTTTTTTATAAAAAAGGGTTTATTTCAATTTGATATCATCATAAATGTCTTATTCAGTTCTTTCCGATTCATTTAAATACCTAAGTTATGGGTATATGGCCATTAGAAATTTGTTTACTCTTTACAATCTGACGTCTACAGACGTCAGATTCTGACGACTAAAGTCGATCCCCGCGCTGTAAGGGTTAATATAGTAAAATTAGCCAATAATGTAATAAACAACCTTCCGATAATGTAATCAACTTTTAATTGATCATGTTCAACGTCTTGTGTTTGCTAGATCTATGATTTATACTGTCTATAATACTACAAGAACGGTCCATGGATGTATGTACATGTTCAATTCTTCAATTCTTACCTCCTGACCACAATAACTAGTGCGATCTGAGAGAAATAAAAGGAAAATAGTCCAGACTATTTTGAACCTATTTTCTTCCCAAAGACCAAACTTTACTTGATACATCCCAAGCACTTAGTTGGGCGAGACCTTAAGAGCAATGTTTATTTTACACATAATTTTCATTCATGAACCACTATGGAAGGACGAATTTCTGAACAAATTGAGCTGTTTTAAGCGCTTTGTTCAGTAAATGTGCCCACAGTGGCCTATTTGAATTGGACATGGCATACCGACAAACACGCCATTTTCCATATGTTTTCCAGAATAATCAATGGGAGACACATCCATAAATTTAGACAAGAAAATTTCGGCCTTGAAAAACAATTATCTAAAACGTGGGCAATATTTTGATCACCGTGGTTACCCAGTTGTTGCTATGGGAAAAAAATCTGCACCCAATGTCATAAACATAACATAACAGTTTTTTTCATTTTATTTTCATTAATTGTCACACGACTCATGTGGCATGGATAGGCCCTATATAAAAAATACTGCAGATTTGTACTGTTACTATGGATTTTCGTATGCATTGAAATATAAAAAATCAAATATTGCTTTTTTCGTTATCCTTTTTGTTTTAAAATCATGAAAAAACGTGAGCGTGAAAGGGTTAAATAAGAAAGTAGAGTACCATACTTTGGCTGAATTTTCGACTTCGAATAAAAGAAAAAAAATAAGAAAAATATCTTTGAGTAGATCTCCCAGATTGATGTTTTTATTTGCTGAGTATTTACTATACTAATCTACTAATTTCGCAGTTATTTTATGATATAACCTGTCATGCAAAGCCAAAATGCAGTATCTGCTTGTTTTACATGGCCGCCATATTTAGCATCGATTGGCAAAAAGGCAGTAACTGCCTTTTGGTTTATTTTAATATATTCAACCAACTTTGAAATAAATACACTTTGAAAATTTTACATCAAGTATTTCTCATGCAAAATGAATTTGTCATTAATAACTACATTATTTCTCAGCAAACACGACACGTTGAAACAATCATGTTGTAATGTTGGCCCAACGTGCATAACTATAATAAAGTTGTAGTAGAATTAGTTTAAATAAGTTTATAGTCTTGGCTTGTGTATGGTATACTATTGCATCATGTCAAAGAAACGTTTGACAGAAATGTCTGTAGACCAGCCACAAAAGTCACAATCCATGGATCTGTGGATCGGGATAAGTGTATATTTTGTCAAGATAATAAAGACGGAGCTCTGCTGTGGCTTTTGGGGACAAAGCGTTCGAACATAGATCCACTAAAGATTTATGAGAAAGCAGCTTCAGCAATTCAAGAATTTGACAAGATAGAATCTCTACCAATGCCATTGAATATAGCGTTTTTGGACGAAGGCAAAGGAATAGCTCCAACACTTGTTGATAATCAAGCCAAATGGCATAAAAATTGCAGAAATAGGTTCAGTGAATTGAAGTTGGATAGAGATTTCTAAGTCACAAAAACGGAAAAGCAGCGACATTTACACCTATTCTGACACCAAGAAGGCAACAAGGCAGAGCTGTACTTCAAATAATATATCTAAGGAAAGTTGTTTTTTCTGTGATAAAAATTCTGGAGAAATTCACTTGGTTTCTACCATGAATTTAGATAGAAACGTTAGAAAATGTAACATGGAGCTCCAAGACACTGTTCTATTAGCAATTAAACTTGCTGCTGGTGACATGATCTCACAAAATGTATAGTCTATCATCGAGCTTGTCTCGTAGCATTGTACAATAGAGCCAGAGCCAGAGCTAAAAACATAGACAACGATAAGAATCAAGGCCAACAACGGATTGAAGGTATCGCTTTGGCTGAGCTGATTGCTTACATGAAGGATACACATATCGAAAGTGACGCAGCTCCCGTGCTTAGATATGCAGAATTAGCAAGACTATATAAAACTCGTCTCAAACTGTTTGGAGGTGATGTTCCGGGTCGTTTTAATAACACTCACTTAAAAACCAGAATTCTAGCACATCAACAAGATATTTAAGCTTACAGAGAAGGTAGAGATGTTCTCTTCGCATTCAGCAAAGACGTGGGAGCCGCCTTACGACAAGCATATGAACGCAATTTTGATGACGAAGCCTGGATTTTGTCACAGGCCGCGAAGATTGTTTGACGGGACATGTTTAGAACAGAGTCTAAGTTTCAGAAGTCATTCGAAAATAATTGTCAGCAGGAAAGCACCCCATATTTTTAAATCATTAGTAGGAATGATACTAGGAGGATCAAACATTCAAACACAGACAAATAATTTATTTGAGATTCAAGCCGTTTTTAGTGTTGCTCAGTGTATTTTCGATAACAGCACTTATCGTCATCGCAAGCAAGCAACAGGAACATACCACAACACCATGAGAGAGCCACCTCTTCCAATATATGTGGAGCTGTTGTTACATGGTGAAACCCGCAAACGTAGCCTGGTTGATAAATTCTACGACCTTGGATTATGAGTATCATATGACAGAGTTTTGAGCATATCAGCTGATCTGGGAAATGATATATCAGAACTTTACAAATCAGAAGGTGTAGTCTATCCTCGTCAACTCTGACATGGAGTTTTTACAACAGCTGCATGTGATAATATAGATCATAACCCATCATGAAACACAGCCCTTGGAAATCTTTATAGAACAACAATAACTTTATTCCAGCATCCATGCCACACAAATCTCGGCGAGGCAAGGATAATTGAATCACATGTTAGCTCGTCGCACCAAGAAAAACGCCACTTCCAGAAGAGTACACAAAATTGCTCCACCACTGGTTCTGCCCAAGAATAAAGCCAAAGTTCCACGGACTAAAGTGCTCTAATCAGTCATGGCGATTAAGCTGTATCAGCAATGCAGAAGGAACACCGGTAAGAGGAAATACAATTTTCCATGCATATGCCTTTATGTAGGCGCTCTGTTGATTATTTTAGGCTATTCTTATGTGGTTAATATTTGTTTCAGATGGCTGAGTCAAGTACATGAATTCTGCCTAGATAATGATTCAGATGATATGAATCTATCATGGTCTGCCTTCCATGCACATCACGATAAAGGCATCAGTGAATTAAACTTTGCTATTTCATCATTGCTTCCTTTGTTTGAAGAGTAAACTGCATCACCAGCCATGTCCCGTCATTTAATAGATGTCCAGTACTTAAACCCTGGACAAAATCCGGTCATGGCATGTGATCAGCCATTGTTTGACATAACCAAGCAAATACAGTGGATCAGTCTTAACAGTTATCATATAGGGTTAATCTATGCAGTTAAGGAGAGGATTTATATGTTATCATGCTGGGCGGGCTTCATATAGAAATGGCAACCTGGAAAGGACTTGGAAAATGGTTGGACAGCAGTGGATGGACAGCAGCTCTTGTTCAAGTTGACATAGCAGCTCCTGGGAAGGCTGATTCATTTTTAAAGGCGTCGCATGTATACAGAAAAAGACATGCACACCAGGTCACAGCTGCAGCACTTTACACTCTGTTGCAAAAGGCTTACTCGTCATATGTTGAAGAACATAATGATTTTGACCAGATGTTGATATGTTACTGTTAGATGAAGCTGTCATTGTGAATGCTAAGACCTCGTGCAGGGAAAACATTTCATGAATATTCCCAGCAAGTATTCCTTCCTTTTTTAAAGTCTCAGGGGTAGTTGTTATTGGAACTGAGTCCTCGTTAAACTTTTAAGAGAGAATATCATGGGCATGTTTTGTGTACCTAGATAGAAATAATAAAAATTGTTCTTTTTGAACTAAATGTTTTACTGGTAACCGGTAAATATTGCGTCGCCGTAGTAACTATTTTGAAGGCATTTTCATTAACTAACATAATTTGGTGATATATTTTTAATTCTAATTCATTTATGACATCACTACATTGATTTTATAGGCTCATAGGATTGATTTATTGGATTTGTATTCCGATATTGATACCAGAAGACCAGAACTACTGTCGAAATTGACAAATTTGAAAAAATTGGAAATTGAGATTGGGTCCATAGCTAATATGTTTTGGTATATAATGATCTATCAATATGCAAGTTTTGGTACTTTTATCACTAACTGAGCCTTTTTGTCACAAATCTGCTGGCCTATTAAAGAAACAATATGTTTCTTCCCCGATCACTCTTAATGATTCAATACTGTGGAGAAACTCCGTGACCGAGAGGTAGCGTGCCCGGCCTCAGACCGCCATGGCTCGAATTTCGAATCCTGTGTTTGGAGGGCAGTGTCATATCTTTCATCTCATCATCCTCATCAGGAGATTCTCTTGGTCCACTTTAGTATATATGTGCAGTGGCCTAAAACCCCATTCATTTCATTTCATTTACTTCAAACATTGAACTTAAACTGATTTAATATCAGCCCACCGTTCACGACTCTGATACAACTTTAGCCCCACGTTGGTCCTATGTTTTGTGATATCTGACTTTGCAACCACTTTGCCTCTGCTTTGCACCAACCTAAAAGACGTTGGTGCAACGCTGAAACGACACCGTGCTCTACCCAGCAAACCCGATACATTGACCCAATGCTGATTTATAGTTGGGCCGTCCTCGGAGACGGCGGGCCAACATTAACCCAGCATTGTGTCAATGTATTCTGTTTTCTAGGTGCAGCTGTGTGTCGCTGTGCACACAACAAGGCAAATCGGGGAAAGGTATCACGCTACGGCATACCTGTGACAATCAGAAACAAAAGGCGAATCCATAAAATGTCAATAAGCAGAGCAAGCAAATATGGAATACCTATCCAGTCGTTAGTTGAGCGTTGCCCGAGGTACCTTAGCATCAAAACAGATTTAATGCTGGCCAACCATCTGCTACGCTGGACCAATATTAATTCAACGTTGGAGAGACGTTTAGTGCTGAATACCTCACGTTTCTAGCCACAGATTATAAAGGGACAATATTGGACTAATCCATATAATAACTTTATCTCCACCGTCTCTTTCGTAGCTCCGGCAATTGCTGATTATAGATTTCAGGTAGTTTAGTCGTCTCGTCACATTGCGCTCTGCCAGATGTAAGCAAGGCATTGCCAATCACTTGTATTGGAGCTAACTTAACCCTTTAACCGCCAAAGTATTCAATCTGAATTTTCACCCACCTGAAATTGTGTTTCGCTGACGCGATCCACAACTTCAAGTGAGTGTAAATTATTCCGATTTGACAAAATGGAGGTCAGCTGTTTTCAAATATTGCTGATTGATGTCAAATTTTATCGTTAACAGGCCTGTATTTACCTTAGTCATCTTCATCCACCACAAGCCGCGAATTGCTGTCGCAATTCTCGACTTGTAGTGGATAAAGATGAATTGTTGTGGGTGAAAAATTACTGAAAATTGCCATGTATTGGTAAATGAGTTTGATGGAAATTTTCAATTTAAAACCCCTGGTTATAGGAAAAATTAGGTATGATTTCAGGGATGTCAAATGATGATTTAATGCATCGTGAGGGCTTAAAGGGTTAAAAGGTGGTACTCAATGTGCTAATAAAAAATGAAAACCCGAATATATGTGGCACTGGCGGTTAAAGGGTTAAGGTGACGCAGCGACAGCCCAGCAAACACAATGGGCCAACATTATACCAGCATTGGTTCAACGTCTTCTGCTTCCTGGTATCACTCAAATAATATTTCTAAAATATTAATTATTATATTTATATTATTAATAGTAGTAAGTTCGTATGCATATATAATGTAATAAATAAAAAACACACCGACGCGAGCGTAAGTACGTGCGCGGAAATAATTAAATACACCAGTTTATTTTTAACGATATATACCAGCGATATATACCAGCGCGAAGGCGAACGACAACAAAATTAGCAAAACTGTTAGGATAATTTAGAGACTTCGCGCCTGTTTTCGCGCGAGATATACAAGCAAATCACGTCATTACCGCTCTAGCTTCGGAACAGGGGGAAATATGTCGCATTTCGCGTTGGTTTTCGCATTGGTGTGTGGACAGTCAGACGAATTTCGCGCGTGTTCGCATGCTGTCGTCGCATGCATATTTGCTCTCGCGTTCTTCTTAGTGTGGTTTGCGCTTAAAGGTGATCTATCACCCCTTATATAGTATGAATAAATTTGTGACAAATAAATCAAAGTTGCCACAAGGGCACAAGTGTTTCCTTATATGGGGTGATCGGCTATCTTGCGACCCTCTGATTAGGTCACATGATAGCCAATCAACCCATATAAAGACATAATTATTCATACCATATAAGGGGTGATAGATCACCTTTAATGCTGTATTTATTTATCATAGTGTGAAATGGTTTATTTCTTGCTGTTTAAGCGTATACACTTTTAACCCTTTCAGCGCAGGAACCATCTCTAAACGTCAGAATCTGACGGCTTGTTGATGTCAGATTCTGACGTATAAAGACGGTCCCCACAAAGAAAAAGAAAAATATTTCTAATGGTCGTAGACCCATATAATAACATAGGTATCACTTTAAATAAAGCGATAACAGCTAAATGATGACTTCATTTATGATGACTTCAAATAAAAAAAATCCTTTGATCTCCATGGCTTAGACAAAAATATTTCAGTTTTTTTTTACATCCGTGTTATACCGTCCTCACACTGAGCGGATCCGTGTTACACCGTCCTCAAACTGAGCGGATCCGTGTTACGCCGTCCTCACACTGAGCGGATCCGTGCTATACCGTCCTCACACTGAGTGGATCCGCGCTATACCTTTCTCACACTGAGCTGATCCGTGCTATACCGTCCTCACACTGAGCGGATCCGTGTTATACCGTCCTCACACTGAGAGGATCCGCGCTATACCTTCCTCACACTGAGCTGATCCGTACTATACCGTCCTCACACTGAGCGGATCCGTGTTATACCGTCCTCACACTGAGCGGATCTGTGTTATACCGTCCTCACACTGGGCTGATCCGTGCTATACCGTCTTCACACTGAGTGGATCTGTGTTACGCCGTCCTCACACTGAGCTGATCCGTGTTACGCCGTCCTCACACTGAGCGGATCTTAGTTTCGCCGTCCTCACACTGAACTGATCTGTGTTATACCGTCCTCACACTTAGCGGATCCATATTATACCGTCCTCAAACTGAGCGGACCCGTGTTCTACCGTCCTCACACTGAATTGATCCGTGTTATACCGTCCTCACACTGAGCAGATCCGTGTTATACCGTCCTCACACTTAGCGGACCAGTGTTATACCGTCTTCACACTGAGCGGATCCGTGTTATACCGTTCTAACATTGAGCTGATCCGTGTTATACCGTCCTCACACTTAGCGGACCGTATTATACCGTTCTCACACTGAGCGGATCCGTGTTATACCGTCCTCACACTGAATTGATCCGTGTTATACCGTCCTCACACTGAGCAGATCCGTGTTATACCGTCCTCACACTTAGCGGACCAGTGTTATACCGTCTTCACACTGAGCGGATCCGTGTTATACCGTCCTCACACTGAGCGGATCCGTGCTGTACCGTCCTCACACTGAGCGGATCCGTGTTATACCGTCCCCACACTGAATTGATCCGTGTTATAACGTCCTCACACTGAGCGGATCTGTATATACCGTCTTCACACTGAGCGAATCCGTGTTATACCGTCCTCACACTGAGCGGATCCGTGTTATACCGTCTTGACACTGAGGGGGTCCATGTTATACTGTCCTCACACTGAGCGGATCTGTGTTATACCGTCATCACGCTGAGCGGATCCGTGTTATACCGCCCTCACACTTAGCGGATCCGTCTTATACCGTCTTTACACTGAGAGGATCCGTGCTATACCGTCTTCACACTCAGCTGATCCGTGTAATACCGTCTTCACACTGAGTGGATCCGTGCTATACCGTCCTCACACTGAGCGGATCCGTGTTATACCGTCTTGACACTGAGCGGATCCATGTTATACTCTCCTCACACTGAGCGGATCTGTGTTATACCGTCATCACGCTGAGCGGATCCGTGTTACACTGTCCTCACACTGAGCGGATCCGTGTTATACCGTCTTGACACTGAGCGGATCCATGTTATACTGTCCTCACACTGAGCGGATCTGTGTTATACCGTCATCACTCTGAGCGGATCCGTGTTACACTGTCCTCATACTGAGCGGATCCGTGTTATACCGTCCTCACACTGAGCGGATCCGTGTTATACCGTCTTGACACTGAGCGGATCCATGTTATACTCTCCTCACTCTGAGCGGATCTGTGTTATACCATCATCACGCTGAGCAGATCCGTGTTACACCGTCCTCACACTGAGCGGATCCGTGTTATACCGTCCTCTCATTGAGCGGATCCGTGTTATACCGTCTTCACACTGAGAAGATCCGTGTTATATCGTCTTCACACTGAGCTAATCCGTGTTATACGGTCTTCACACTGAGTGGATCCGTGTTATACCGCCCTCACACTGAGCGGATCCGTGTTATACCGTCCTCACACAGAGCGGATCCGTGTTATACCGTCTTGACACTGTGGGGGTCCATGTTATACTGTCCTCAAACTGAGCGGATCTGTGTTATACCGTCATCACGCTGAGCGGATCCGTGTTATACCGTCCTCACACTGAGCAGATCCGTGTTATACCGTCCTCACACTGAGCGGATCCGTGTTATACCGTCTTGAAACTGTGGGGGTCCATGTTTATACTGTCCTCACACTGAGCGGATCCGTGTTATACCGTCATCACGCTGAGCGGATCCGTGTTATACCGTCTTGACACTGAGCGGACCCATGTTATACTGGCCTCACACTGAGCGGATCTGTGTTATACCGTCATCACGCTGAGCGGATCCGTGTTACACCGTCCTCACACTGAGCGGATCCGTGTTATACCGTCCTCCGACTGAGCGGATCCGTGTTATACCGTTTTCATACTGAGTGGATCCGTGTTATACCGTCTTCACACTGAGTGGATCCGTGTTATACTGTCCTCACTCTGAGCGGATCTGTGTTATACCGTCATCACGCTGAGCGAATCCGTGTCACACCGTCCTCACACTGAGCGGATCCGTGTTATACCGTCCTCTCACTGAGCGGATCCGTGTTATACCGTCTTCACACTGAGAGGATCCGTGCTATACCGTCTTCACACTGAGCGGTTCCGTGTTATACCGTCCTCACACTGAGCGGATCCGTGTTATACCTTCTTGACACTGAGGGGGTCCATGTTGTACTGTCCTCACACTGAGCGGATTTGTGTTATACCGTCAGCACGCTGAGCGGATCCGTGTTACACCATCCTCACACTGAGCGGATCCGTGTTATACCGTCCTCACACTGAGAGAATCCCTGCTATACCGTCTTCACACCGAGCTGATCCGTGTTATACCGTCTTCACACTGAGTGGATCCGTGTTATACCGCCCTCATACTGAGCGGATCCGTGGTATACCGTCCTCACACTGAGCGGATCCGTGTTATACCGTCTTGACACTGAGGGGGTCCATGTTATACCGTCCTCACACTGAGCGGATCTTTGTTATACCGTCATCACGCTGAGCGGATCCGTGTTACACCGTCCTCACACTGAGCGGATCCGTGTTATACCGTCTTGACACTGAGCGGACCCATGTTATACTGTCCTCACACTGAGCGGATCTGTGTTATACCGTCATCACGCTGAGAGGATCCGTGTTACACCGTCCTCACACTGAGCGGATCCGTGTTATACCGTCCTCCCACTGAGCGGATCCGTGTTATACCGTCTTCACACTGAGCGGATCCGTGTTACGACGTTCACTAACTGAGCGGATCCGCGTTATACCGTCTTCACACTGAGTGGATCCGTGTTATACCGTCTTCACACTGAGCGGATCCGTGTTATACCATCCTCACACTCAGCAGATCCGTGTTATACCGGCCTCACACTGAGCGGAGTTTGACCGATGGAAATTTTTCGTCGGCAAAAATCGGAGCCCCCAGATGCTTCTTTCTAATAATCCCGTGTTTTGAACTGATTAGCGAACATATATAGTCGTTACCAGAACCCATCCCCTGTATCTATCCCCCTCTAACTACATGACCTCAAGTTTTGTTTAAATTTGTAGACGCCCATTTATTTACAGGGGAGGGGGTTGAGTGCGCATGAAAACTGATAAAAAAACTAAAACTGCTGCATTCAGAAAAGTAGTAGCTGCTGATGACACGTGTTTCATCACAGTAACTTGTTTCTTAACCCTTTAAGCTCTCACGATGCATTAAAGCATCATTTCACATCCCTGAAAACATACTTAATTTTCCTACAACAAAGGATTTTAGAACGAAAATTTCCATGCAACCAATGTTTACCAATACATGGCAATTTTCTTCAATTTTTCACCCACTTCAAGTCATCTTCATTCACTACAAGTCGAGAATTGCGACAGCAATTCGCGGCTTGTAGTGGATGAAGATGACAGTGGTAAACTCAGGCTTTTTTAATATAAAGCCATATTTATTAATTTGAAATCTATATGTAAATAATCATAAATAGCAAATGAAAATTAATTCATTTTTTATATAATTATTAATAATTATAGGCTCCCTATGAATAAGTAAAATGGTAATGGTGAATATCAAATTATCAATATACTTTCATATAATTATATATTTAATTATATATATTCTATTGACATGATGGTGATGGTATATGATATATGAATTTTATTTGGTATTCACCACCAGACTAATAGTCAATGGCTTATAACTGATGAATGGAATAACATATACTTTCTGGCATTGCTCAGCATCAAAGTCAACGCTGGATCGATATCATATACCATCAAACAGGATACATTCAAATTATGTTTGATATTTTTTCACTAACTTTTACCATAACGTAAATTGAATCTATGTAACATTCATTTAAAATGTGTATTGTACAGATTGCAAACTAATGATGTTCACTTTTTAATTTCTTTTGTGCTTAAAAATGTTAAAGTTGTTAGAAAATATCTCAAATTTGGACAATATTAGCAAATTATGAAGCACAAATTGTCATTGTTTTCACAAGGGGTATTGTTAAAATAATTACAATGTGTTTAGATCGACCACCTGCAGTGACATGATTTATTTCAAAAAAAAAGTTACAAATTACTTTTGCATTAAAACAATTAAATGAGAGCTGTGATCATGTATCTCTCTACGAAAAGAAAGGGCAGTATAGTGGTAACATCAAAAATCTATCTCTAATATATAAGGATATATCAGCGATATCATTAAGAATACAATTTGTAGCACCTCACTGCACCTTCTCTAATGATAATATTGCTGTCACAAAGTATGGTGACCAAAAACACCCTGTCAAATGTGAGGTTTATATATCCATTAGTCACGTGTCCTCAGTTTTCAATATTATATAAACACATCTATTTTAGATAAATTGCCAATATAGTGCATTAAGCGCTCTCCACAATATTACTTGGATAATACTGATAAAATGCTGGACCTTGGAGTAATAACTGACTCAAAAATTAATGCTATGAAAACAGCTTCCAGAGCACACACCATGCTTGTCATCATTAAATTGAAAATATGATATGATTCACCAGATTCTATAAAATATCAGCAATATTTGTTCGATCTGTAGTAACCATCAAACTAGTTGATGTTGATTGTCTTTGTAGTACTTACTAATCATAGATCGGTCGGATTATTATCTGTCACCTTTTGTGCCGAAAAGTGACGTAAAGCAATGATTTACTACTACTAAATATATTATCTGTCAAAATAATATTTAATTTTGGTTCCATATTTTCATTCATTCATCTGAGATAACTTTTATATCATCTCATTACATTATTGGAGTATACACCATTTTTTTTTAAATATGTTGAAAACTATTGGTACTGAGGACACATTGGTGTTTCTGAGATACACGCATAGTGCTTTTTAATGCTGTTTTGTAGCCGTATTGGATTTGTATGCTTACATAATGATCAAATCACTTTTATGCTTTTTTCAGTAGATTCCTTCAGTATAAAACTTGTCTCCAGCAAAAAAAAAACTATTAGGGATCTATGACTGCTGAATTGCTTGGAAAGATTATTTTACAACGGGTTCATTTTTAATATGTTCAGTCGTAGCCATTGACCAATAATTAATATTGTTTTGTCAGCCCACATATTACTGGGGATGCATGAGCTTTTTTCTGAATGACCTTGAAACTTTATGGCGACCCCAAAAATCCTTTATCATCCCAACATAAGTACAAAACGTGATATTACATAATGCTCTATTGCAATTTTTTAATTTGGCGACCATTTTGCATTTAATTGTTTTTTTTAATTTTGAATGCTAAATTTCAAATTGGGCACGATTTTTATAAATTGCCACCCACTCGTAGAATACTCGAGTCAATCCAGTAATTTTGGGGTCTTGACCTTTAATAATCCATTAGTGACCTTGACCTGACACTGTTCAAACAGCACCAACCCTTTGGTTTTGACAATAGTTACAAGATTTATCATAATACTGTACTAAAAGGCAGTATAATGCTAACTTCTCAATTAAACAGATTCTGCTGATCAGAAATGACTGCTACACCTGATCAATTTATCCAATTTGAGGGTGTTCTTCACCTGAAATTTTCCATCTGTCAGTCTGAACAAAAATACGAATCAGTTGGAAATTATCCGGTCCGACCAATGTGAGGTCAGCATTTAAGGACAAGCTCCAAATGGATGACAAATTATAATATACATTCGACCATCAAAGGGATATAAGCAATACCCAGCAAATACAGGACGTTGAATCAATGGTATTTCAATGTTGGTCCAGCGTCGCAGACGGTGGCCCAACATTGAAATACCATTGATTCAACGTCCTGTATTTGCTTGGTATTGCTTGGGCTGGAGCGCACACCCTCAGCCTCTGAAAGGAATGCCCACAAGTTATTTACCATCTGCGTTTTCCAACATATAAGCCTAATTATTTCCAGTGACAACAGTTGCTGTCTTGTAGACGTGTTTGTTGTTGGTGCGATGTTTGTGCCCGCAACACCACACACGTGAGAACGAGTCTTTCAACCTTTTAAGCGCCACATATAAAAATACAGTCACTTGAAGTCGTGTCTCGCTACAATGGCTACCGCAACCCACAAACTCAAGTGGGTGATAAAAAAAACTTTAGAATTCACCTGTTGCTCTACTGAAGCATCAATGCTCATTTCCTCTTATTACAATCACACCTTTTGGAACAAACAAAATAATGAATCGGCTACGGAAATAATAAAATAGTAACAATAATAAAATTAATTAACTCAGCCTCTTATATCTATAGAATATACTAGAATCATTTGAAAAGGGTGATTAAACAAGATAATGGAAGAGAGGAAGAAAAGAGAGAGGGGATAATAAATAGGTGGATGAACAACTCTATACGGATCTCACGAATCAGAAGGTCAACCCTGTTGAAAAGATACATTTTCAATGCCCATAATACTTAATCCTAATCACCCACGATTGTCATTTTCATTTCATAGAGGACGAGAATTCTCGTCCTCTATGAAATGAAATTGGAAGCTCTGTGCGTTGATACCTAGCAGTTCACGAGACAATGCCCACGTCATTGACGCGGTCCAATGACCGCGAGGATCGGAGAACCGGTGACAAAGCCCTGGGAAGAAGCCCAGCGTAAGCCGACCGAGTGCTTCTCCCGGCAGATGAAGAAGAAGCTCAACAAAAACAGACTAATTCACCGCATTCAATGCCGGCGATTGTCAGACAGTCGACACGCGGTAAAAACATGAAAGGCGAGAAGCTGATCAGGATAGCCCGTAATTAAGTCACACGATCGGGCACAGAGGCAACGCGGGAACTCATTTCAATTCATTTCCATTGCATTATAGAGCTGGAATCGTAATTTTCAGGTTCAGATTTTCTCCCAGCAATTTCTGAACACACAAAAATGGATGCGAAGCGAATGAAGCGAATTCGAAGTTCGAAATACTTTATTTTATATTTTTTGTGGTTTTCCCCCTGCTTGATGAAGTATTATTTTTATTATTTATTCATTAAAACCCCCACAAGTGAGGAAAACATATTATATTGAATTTTCATACATACAAGCGTATCACAGATAAGAAATATCACAGTATATGTATTAAAAGCGGGGCAATAATTTAGTTAAAATATGTGCGGTAGAGTTTCTATTCAAAAAGTCAGCTCTATACAACACGCCTTGCAATGAGTCTACCACCCCGTCTCTAGCAGGATACTTTTGCGTATATTTAAATGTTGAGAGTGCAGAGAGAAGGGGTGATAGACCCATGTCAAGTAGTCTGCCAAAAAGCGTACTTTTACTGTACTTTCCGGTTAATAAATACTTAGACATAAAAAAGAGCACAGACTCCGTACTGGAGAATTCACTAAAAATATCCTTTTCATCAGGCTTACGGACATAGATTTAATACTCTCTTCAATAGGTAAAATATCAAGAGCCGTCAGCAACTTGGAGTGATGAGAGTACCTACTCAGACCAAGAAAAGCTTTGACAATTGTACCCTGAAGCGCTTCGAGCTTACCATACATTGTTCTATTTAAATAAACAGTTTCAAGCCCGAAAGTTAGAATAGGGTGACATATGGTGTGCCATAAGTGGAGCTTCAGATCAACTGGAAGGCCAGGGTATGGCATACCAATATTATTAAGACCAAAATATGACTTACGACATTTAAAAATTCTGCTGTCGACCTGATTGATGCATTTCCCGTCGCTGGATAAAATCATGCCTAAAATTTCAATATTATCTACGTTGTCAATAGGTACCTGGCCTAATATTGTTGTCTTAAATATTGTTTGCCCATATGATATACACTTAGTCTTTTTGATACCGAATTTAAACCTCCAAGTGTTTGAATAAACTAGACATTTATCTATCATTTTCTGTAATCCAAGAACGGTTGCACTAAATAAATTTATATCATCCGCATAGGCAAATGACTCAAATTTATTTGAGTCTATTCGCACACCATGGTCACTAGTTGATAAGTCAATTAGGAGTTCATTGATAAATATACCAAATATATGAGGAGATAACATACTGCCTTGACGAGTTCCTCGTGTGACATTAAATTAATAGGTTCCCGTTCTGCAAATATCAACCCCTTAAGTGCTGTACTATTATTCGGCATCTTATATTCGTCGATTGGTTTGTGAAGTAAATATATGTTCTGTCGTGCTATCACGACCCACAACTTCACGTAGGGGGAGGGGTAATTACTCGCATTTGTTTAATTAATTTGAGGAAAAAATCAAATATTCATGTTTGAACACTCATTTTACTCTCAATAACGGTGTTTTGATCGGCTAGTAAGACGTATTTAAAACTCCTATAATCGTCCTCAGAGCTCAAAGGGTTAATTAACTTGCCGTTGGCACATACAGGTGTTTTGTCAGCAGGTGACAAAGCTATCCATCCGGATCTAATCCCCAGGCCAACTCCATCCCACCTGGATGCTTCCAATTATATCTCAGGTGGGATCGATGGAGGTGGGTCGCATGCCGTGCGCAAATTCGTTGCGGTGCGCACATAACAAATAAACGTGCGTGTCATGCGTAACACTCACTGACAATACTACTCTGCAAAGCCAAAAGGCAGTATCTGATTACTAGTAAATAAGCAGATACGGCATTTTGACTTTGCACGGCAGAGCTGGCTTGAAACAAGAAATAGATGCAGTTACCGCGTTTTGCTTTTTCAAAAAAAGGAAATTTGTTCGCATCTGACCGAGCCCTGAACAACGACACGACCTACCACCTTTATAAGCTGTCCACGAATGGTACGTGTAAGTATTTTAATATGACATGGAATAATATTTTATATAAAAAATCGAAATCGGCAATTCACAACACCAACACCGTCACATTGACGTACACATTCTGCACCCAGCAATCAGGGTCACAACAAACAATCATTTCTTCGTGAGACTTTGTCACAGACAAAACAACAGGCTTATTAGCCCAGCAGACGCAATACGTTAAATCAATCTCCATCCATGGTAGTAGACGATGGACCAACTTTGATTCAACGTCTTGTGTCTGCTGGGAGACACACTAAGAAGTCGTACACTAAATATAACGACCTTAGAGGAGGGTAGCACCTATTTCGATTCAAAAACCAAAACATGCACAATTACGAAGAAAAAGCGGTGACTTCCGCCTGGCAAACAGGGAGCTAGTTTAACAGTAATCGTGTTAACAAGTTTATATCAGTCTAATCTTTAACATAATTGGGCTTAAATAGTATGAAAATTGGTTGGTTTTGAAATCGACGCCAAATTTCGTTATAATGTAGGCCTACATGTATTATGAAAAAAACTTCATTGAAATCTGCAATTAGCTTGCAGTTACAGTATGGCTTACTAGCTGGCTGGGGGGGGGGGGGTGTCTCTGGTGTCTATAAATGTAACTGAATGTTGTTCTAACATTTTATAAACCTACAGCTATATAGGATTATGATTGTGTAGTTCTATAGATTGAGTATTGCAGCACGGATGGGTTGCGACATTCAATCTATATCTTATCTGTTTTATTTAACCGCCGGTTCCGTCCATATTTGTTTTTAACATTTTATATTAGCACATTACATATCAGCTTTTAAACCTGTTAAAGATAAAAAGTGACATTAATCAGCAAGATTTGAAATTTTTTGACCTCCAGTTTGTCAAATCTGAATAATTTTCACTCACTTGAAGTTGTGGATCGCGTCAGCGAGACACAACTTAAAGTGGGTGAATAATCAAATTGAATAATTTGGCGGCTAAAGGGTTACCTTGACTCCTTACAGTGTCCAAAACTTTCGATGGCAAACAATAACGGCTGTTGGTAGAAAAATGTGTGTTTCATCAGAAATTGCAGGTTTGCAATCGTTTGCATAAGGCTATGTTTTCACTCATTGGTTACGATTTGTAGGGCCCAATTTTGTGAATATAAATTTCCTCTGATATAGATCTCTCATTAATAAAAGCATACGCCGCTATACGGCTATGACCTATGACGAACAGAACGATTGTTTTGTCATTCGCTATTGCGCAGGTGTCGTGGACTTCACTTTGACAAAAAACTTGTTTTATGTCAAATGAGATGTAGACTAACATATTATACAGCTTGATCTTCACACGGCGACACTCAAACCGAAATAAGTATATCAATCCGAGCTTTTATTCTCACGAGCTTGACCAGAAAGGTGATTCGTGTTGGTACAAAACACCTGTAGAAGATAGGGGGGGGGGGGGGAGTGAAAACTGTCTGGAACAAGGATGGGACAGAGGGATTGAAATCCGGCACGCCATTAGCGTGTTTATACAGCGGCCCATAAAAAAGACTTTCATGAAAATCCTATCGATAAGACGTGAAGATATTTGCAGTCGAGTAGCCGTGCAGCAATGATGGTTTGAGGTCAGGCGGCCGTTGAACATTCTTGAAAATGTGTTCATAATAGATGATGATATTTTCAGTCGGGCAGCAGTGTAGATATGTTGGTTTGATGTTGAGCCACCGTCTGCGACGGCGTCTCAACTTCAAACCAACATATGCGGTTGCGAGAGAACACTTTGAAAGAGTGTGTATTACAGAGACTCGGTAAATGCGTCGTTCTCGAAGAACAGAGGATCCGCCGTGAATGCCAGACAAGAAATAGTCGATCCGGCAATCTGGAAGGAAGTGTCGAATGACACCTCCAAGATCCATACCACAAGGCGCGGTGCATGCTGGAGATGCAAGTGGGAGAATGCTCAGCAGGATCACTCACTTATGTCCAGTGTGTGTAGTAGAAATTGTGCATTACAAAAACAAGGCTAACATTGACCAGTTTACACATAATTGTCATTTCCATAGTTACTTTATTATTACCAATCTATCGCCATTGATTATGAATTAATTATTATAAATCATAATTAATTAGATCAAACAATTGTCATTACCATAAACACTGTATTGATAATAATCCTTCGTCGATGATAATTAATAAATTATCATAGATAATATTTTTGTGCTAATTGATATCACAAAGGTGCACAGAGAGGTTAACCCTTTAACCGCCGGTGTCGCATATATTCGGGTTTTTATTTTTTATTACCACAATAAGTACCACATTTGAAATATGTTAAAGATAAAATGTGACATCAACCAGCAAGATTTGAAAAGAGTTGACCTCTACTTTTTCAAATTTGAATAATTTTCACTCACTTGAAGTTGTGGATCGCGTCAGCGAGACACAACTTCAAGTGGGTGAAAATTCAAATTGAATAATTTGGCGGCTAAGGGGTTAAGAAATGATACGATTAGTCTGGGAGTGGTCTAGCTGGATTTTTTAACTCTAAACTAGTTAAAATGGTGTATTACCACAGAAAATTGAGCAAAATTTACCTAATTTACACATTTTCTTAAGTATGACTATATGCTGGCGGCCATCTTAGACGTCATCTTGAATCACAAAAAAAATGACCACTTTTAAACTCTACATCCCCGCTGCTGATGACCCCCAAGAATGTCCCTAGCACCTGGTATCATCAGAAATTATGTTGCTTTTAGTGTATTCCTTACAAAAAACTAAGCCGTTTTTGTTAGACCGGCTGAATGAATACAGGCATTAAGCACGACTATGATCGTGTTGATTCTGTTTTATTAGCAGGTTATTGGGAAATAAATGAATGTTAAACATCACGATTTGCACATGTTTGATCTCAAATTCAACACTTACAAGTAGTTCTCATCCACTTGAAGTTGTGAGTCGCGGTAGCGAGACACAAATTCAAGTTGATAAACAGTTAAATAAGGTAACTCAGCGGGCAAAGGGTTAAATCGATCAACGGACTCCATTACATTAGATCCGTAGATCTGAATATACCCCCCCCCCCCGAATCTACAAATGTATCGAATTATGTTCTTTATCAACGACTTGACCCTTTAACCGCTGGTGCCGCATATATTCGGGTTTTCATTTTTCATCAGACCATTATGTATACCACATTTTAAATATGGTAAAGATTTGAAAAGAGTTGACCCCCATTTTGTCAAATCTGAAGAATTTTTCACTCACTTGAAGTTGTGGATCGCGTCAGCGAGACACAACTTCTAATTGAATAATTTGGCGGTTAAAATACATTTCTGCTGGTTTAAGCACTATTTTTTTATACACTGAATTCAAGGAGTGTATTACTCAGTATTCAGTGCATGGAGGGCAGTGTCATCTCACTCATTTCACCATCCTCAAGAGCATCTCCTGACACAATTTAGCCTCTATGTGCACAAAAGTGGCCTAAATCCCGATGCATAACATTTTAAGGAGTGTATTATCAGATATGTAAAAGTCAACAAAAAACAAAAAACGAAAGATTGATAATCAATATATATCAATATTTAGTGTCCTTAGCGTTGAGTCGTTTAGAAAGAATAGAACTGCTAACAATAACATAATTTTGTATTTGTGTATATATTTTAGGTTTATATACGCTTTCAAGAGTGTCAGTTTTGTCAGTTTTGTATTTTTTCTTATGCATTTCTAATGGTAGCTATTTTATCTCTGGTTTTGGTGCTGGAAGCCGAATGATATATCGCTATATTCATATCTTGGCAATGCATTTTGTTTATTTTTTCAGGTAGTAATCATTTATATTATCGAAATACCCAGTGTTTTAATATGGCAATACCACTTAGCCTAATATTAATTCTGTATGTGATACCATGTCATGTGATTTTAGCAAATTAACCATACATGTACATAGGCCTTAATTATTACATACATTTCTGATTTTGGGACTCTCACGGAGTTTAGAATTCGCGAGTTTTCATTTTTCTTTAGTAGCGCTAATATAATAATTTTCGCGAGATTCTTGAATTCGTTAATTTGTCCTCCTCACGAAATTTGCGAAAATCAAAACCTCGCAAATATTATCAGAATTACAATAATAAATGTTTTATTCACTTTTTACATGTCAACTTTGACATATTATTCATTCGATTAATTAATTGTGTTATTTGTTTTTCAATACGTCGCTAATCGGTTATACTTTTCGATTCTCATTATCCCATGAATTTGAACAATTGGAGTTCAAGTTCAAGTTCAAGTTCAAGTGTTTATTCTTTAAGCCTCACATGGAGGAATACAAGAAAATAACAGTGAATGTAATAAGCAAAACATACAACATAACAAATAATAATGTATACATTATTATACAATCAATTACAGTTTTTTCACTTCACACTTTCTAAAATAATCTTAATGAAATTCGCCAAACTACGTAATTTTGTTTTATCATTCATTATGCGTTTGAATTTGGGTGCCGAAGGGTGTATATGACAATACTTCGGTAGGTATGTGCGTCTCTGATCAGCAAAAAATGGACAGTTAAATATATAATGAAATTCATCACCAATTTCTGACTGACTACATTTAACGCATACTCTTTCAGATCTTGGGATGTTTTTATAAATGCCAGTTTCTACAGGTAATTTGTGATTTCTGCACCTAAAACGACTAAAAACGGTTCTTAATTTCATAGGTAGAAAAGTAATGTAGAATTCTAACGATATATCCGACTTATACATACGGTAATTTATACATTTTGCATTTGATGCTACATCATCTGTCCAAGTCTGAAGGTATTGATCCTTAAGTCTAGTTTTAAAAACTTTTTTAAAATATTCAAGTGTACGGGGTATCTTTTGATCTCGCCAAACATATCCAAACCCAGCAGACAATAAAGTAGATTTGACAAAAGATAGCCAGGGTGAATTATAAATACCTAGATTATACATTTTATACAATAAATTATACATTTTTACTGACAGTTTTGAAACTGGGCCTGAAATAATACGTGCCCAAAATAAAATACATCTTGATGTGTATTCAATATTCAATGGATAACGGCCCAATTCGCCGTATACCATCGAAGATGTGGTGCTTTTATTAACACCTAATATATATTTACAATATCTCAAATGAAGCTTTTCGATGATATCGTTATTTTCATAGGCCCAAATCTCACTTCCATATAAAAGTATTGGTGTGACAAGCTTGTCAAAAAGGTCTAGCTGTAAATCAATAGGTAAATTCAACACTCTAGATTTTTTTAAAAGTGAAAACATAGCTCTACTGGCTTTATTAAAAACATTTTTTTTAGCTTTGCCAAATTTTCCATTATAATTAAATACAATACCAAGGTAGGTGAAATTGTCTATGACATCAATACTTGAATTTCGGAAGTTAAACTTAGGATATTTTCGAACTTCTCCTCTTGAAAATATTACTATTTTTGTTTTGCTGGTATTAATATTTAACTTCCATATATTACAGTACGACTGCATAGCATCTAATGACATTTGAAGCTCTGTTGGTGACTCTGCGAGAATAACTGTGTCGTCTGCATATAAAATAATGTACATTTTAATATATTCGTAAAGATCATCATCATTTTCTGTCAGTTCGGAAATATATGCTAAACCACCGTATTTTGAACTAAGGAAACTTTCCAGATCTGATAAATAAATCGAGAATAACAAAGGCGATAAATTATCACCTTGTCTGACCCCTATCTCTGACTTGAATACATTTGATAATTTACCATTCATTTTTATATAGCATTTGGCATTTGAGTACAGGTTTTTTATTACGCTTAGTATTTGGCCATTTATATTTAAAGATAGCATTTTTGTCCATAAACTAACTCGGGAAACATTGTCGAAAGCTTTTTTGTAATCTATAAAACAACAATATATACGTTTCCGTTTATTGAGATATAAATCAATAAGTGTTTTGAGGACAAAAACGTGATCAATGGTAGAATGTCCTTTTCTGAAACCACCTTGCTCGGAACCAATTAGGCCATAGCCATCAATAAATATGCCTAACCTTTGGTTTAGGACTGACGTAAATAATTTTCCGAAACAACTAACAATTGAAATACCCCTGTAATTATCAGGGTTACATATGTCGCCTTTGTTCTTGTACAAAGGTATAATATTACTGATACACCACTCTTCTGGGACTATTCCCGTTTGTAATACCAAATTAAACAGTTTTGTAAACACATTAATCATAAAATCACATGACGATTTTAAAAATTCGTTTAATACTTGATCATTGCCACAAGCTTTATTTTTTTTCAATTTTTTAATAGATTTTTTAACTTCATCTGGTTCAAAAGGTTTGTTTAATTCTACATTTAAATTGTCAATATTTTTGTTATCAGCTACATCTCCCTCGTCTCTTTTACTGTCATTAGTGTTAAGTTTTTTAAAATGTTCAACAAATATGTGCATTGATATTTTTTTTACCTCTTGTCTAGTGTGATCGTCAGCTGATTTATTTATAATCTGCCAATACACTTTTGGATCAGTCGATTTCAGATTTCGTATTTTGTTTTGCATGTCTTTTTGATATTTATTAAAGGCTTTATTCAATGATGCTTTATATGATTTACTACTAGCTGTCATGTCTGTTTTGGCTTCTTGAGTTTTCTTACTGTTGTAAATACGTCTAGTTTTGGTAAAATGTTTTCTATGTTTTTCACAATCAGAGTCATACCATGGCTTATGATCAAGTGTTCGAGCTCTTTTCTGTTTAGTAGCTCCCCTTTTATTTATTAATTCCAAAGTATCCGCTGTCTCTACTAAAATGTTACAAATACTCTGTGCTATTGCATTAATAGAAGTCTGGTCATCGACACCGCTTCGTAGCATATTGTTAAGCTGTAAATCAATATCATTTATTTTATTTTGATGTTTATGTGACAATTCATGTTTAAACATACATTCTGTTTCTGATTTCCAAGTAGGTTTAATCGGTGCAACTTTATATACTGCATCATCTATTAAATCATCTTTGGTTTCACTATTTGCATTATTATATTTTACGTTGTAAGCTAAAGTACATATAACAGGATTATGAATATCTGATAGCATAGGGTTAAAATCCTCAACTACAAACATTTTCACTATGGGAAATAAGTCATGTGATATAACAATATAATCAACCAAACTAGTCCCTTTACATGTAGTTTTACCAATATTACAATCTTCTCCACACCGTCCATTTGCATATGTGTGCACCAAGGAAAGACATCGCCGCAGCGGGACTCGAACCCGGTACCCCGTGTCGACCACGCTACCAATGAGCTAGCCTGGCGCCACTACCGCGACCGACAACTTCAAATGGGTAAAAATTATAGCATTTTGAGAATAATACAATTCGACAATATTAAAATATATATTTGTAAAAAAAACTTGCTCAGTGACCCCCAGGAAAGCGCTGTTCTTATTTAGCTAAAATAAACAGCAAAACTCTATTTCAATGCTTGGTCTTCTAGTCACCCCCCTGTCTGGGGGGGGGGGGGGTAAAAATAATTAATGAGGTGATTACGTAATATACACGATGCTCACCAAATGTTGTTTCAATTCTGGACGGGCGTCGGAGACACTGTTTCAATATCTCGTATTAGCTGGGTGCCCAACATATTCGATACATTGATTTAATGTTGGTACACCATCTGCGACGCTGGTCTAACATTAAACCGGTATTAGTTCAAGCTCTCGTGTTAGCTGGGTGGGGTCGTTGATGCTATGATTATAAAAAAAGCCTCATTTACAGATAAATAACCATGGAAATAATTAGTCTGAGAAAACTGCCAATCCGTGGCCTTGTTATTCAACCTTTGCGTTCCCGACCCTTATGTTCAAAGGCAGCATATCTTTGACAAGCTCATCTATTGTGAGTCTGATAATACTGCCATACGAAGCCAAAAGGCAGTATCTGCTTACTTTAAAAGTAAGCAGATACCGCTTTTTGGCTTTGCTAGTTTGTGTCTGTGATATCCCCATTTTAAACCAACGAACAGTGTCTGAAATTTGCTAGCCCCTTTAGTTCTATATACGTTTGAAACTAAACATAATGCCACTAAATTTGATGAATATTTTGCGATATAGATGATCAGTTAATGAAATAATGTAAATGTGATGTATTTTGTTCATAAATAAGCTGAGATTTATCCCGCCAAATTATTCAATTTAAATCTTCACCCACTTGAAATTGTGTCTCGCTTACGCGATCCACAACTTCAAGTGAGTGAAAATTATTTGATTTGAAAAAACTCTTGCTGATTAATGTCACATTTTATCTTTAACAGGTTTAAAAGCTGATATATAATGTGCTAATATAAAAAGTAAACAAGAATATGGACGGCACCGGCGGTTAAAGGGTTAATCCCTACAGAGCGGGAAACGACTTTAGACGTCAGAATCTAACGTCTGTAGACGTCAGATTTTGACGTCTAAATTCGATCACTGCACTAAAAGAGTGAAAGTGATTATATTGGCCGTAGACCCATGACATTCATGTAGGTATTCAAATAAAGTGGAAAGAGCTAACTGTGACATTTATGATGATTTCAAATTGAAAAAACCCCGTTGTTCTCCATGGTTTATACGGTAAGATTTCAGCTTTGTAGGGGTTAAATGATACTTTATTTGAAAACTAGAGCTTTATTTGAAACCACCACCTAGATACTTGTTATATTACAGTCAATAATGTGTTATAAAAACGCAGTTTGAATGCTTTTAAACATCGGAAGAGCGTCGCCAACACCTAAAGGGTCCAGTGACTTTTTGAAGTCTACTGCTCTTTGATTAGTCTACGTATTTTGTTTTGCGTGCAGATGCACAGATTTTTCTTCGCTAGTTTTGTTCTTTGACGTGTAAAACTTCATAAGCCAGATTTGTCTGCAACTTCTTGTTGTTCAGAAAATAACTCCAGAAAACACGACACATCGATCCACTGCTTGGTTGATGCTGGGTCACCGTCCACGACTGGACAAACCAAAAGGAGATGATCCCATATTTAACACGAAGTGTGACAAGGCCAATAAATCCGACAGTACAAAGTGAAACAAAGAAACTGACCGTCGACCCCTTAACCCTCAAGTGCTGGATTAATTCGTAAAAAACATCGCAACCAAATATATGTTATGGGTCTACGACCATTGTAAATATTTTTGCCTTTACCGTGCGGGGATCGACTTTAGTCGTCAGAATCTGACGTCTACAGACGTCAGATTCTGACGACTAAAGTCGATCCCCGCGCTGTAAGGGTTAATCCACTCTTTAAATTTAATTAGTTATCTAATTAAATTCTGATGTTGTGTCCTGCTTGATACACACCGTCAAGTGTATACAAGTTATAAGAATTTGTATAATTAAAAGCCCAGTATTTTTTAAATATTGTTCGTCGAAGAAACGTTCAACTTCCAAAATGTCTTAGTTAACCCTTTAAGCGCTATGCACAGCTATGCACATTTTTTAATTCGACTTATCAAATGGACTGCATATGTCAACATATCAATTTTTAAAAACAAATTTATATGAAGGTATAATAGCCTACTGATTTGAACTGAAATATTTAAAAATCATCATTTTCTTTAAAGCGCGGAGATCGACTTCAGACGTCAGAATCTGACGTCTCTAGACGTCTGATTTTGACGTCTAATGACAATCCCTGCACTGACTGTGTAAAAAAATTATATTGACCGTAAGCTACATAGGTATTCAAATGAAGCGAGAAGAGCTAACTATTTTATGATGATTTCATATTGAAAAAAACTTTAGTCTCTATAGTTTATATGAACAATCTGTCAAGGCTTTGAGGGCTATGTATAATTATTTGCGTTGATCAAAAGCCACTGGAAACACTCATCACTCCACTGGATCACGGATCCCTAGCTCCGTGAAACAAGATAAAATACACATGACCAAAATGTATTTACACGTTTGTATGAATTAAATATTTACACTATGTGTTATATTTTTCTTAATTGTATTCGCCGTTACAGTAAATACTAAATACGCACTAAGTAGTCAGTATCCGGTTAAGTCTGTTTTGCTGGGATGTAAAATGATGCTTTAATGCATCGTGAGTACTTAAAGGGTTAACTAACTTAGCGGCAGACCCGGTCTGTCTTCCACATCACATTTCGTGTGGACGCAACATAAGAGCTTGTGATGTCATCATGGTAGCGAAACAGGTTACTGTGCAGAAATGTAGTGTGTCTTATGGTACCCAATCCTAAAACAAACTGGGGGTGGAGAGGGACTGAATTCCATTTAACCCTTTAACCACCGGTGCCGCATATATTCGGGTTTTAATTTTTTATTAGCACATCAAGTACCACTTTTTGAAAATGTTAAAGATAAAATGTGACATCAATCACCAATATTTGAAAACAGTTGACCTCCATTTTGTCAAATCTGAATAATTTTCACTCACTTGAAGTTGTGGATCGCGTCAGCGAGACACAACTTCAAGTGGGTGAATATTCAGATTGAATAATTTGGCGATTAAATGATTGATGACGTATAATTAACGATGTCGTTGTTGTGGGCGACAAAACGACAATGGCTGGATTACATTTGGCCCAACGTAACGGAACGAGACACTCGATTCAAAATTTGACCGCATGGTCATTAGAAACGACCTTGAAAATGTCATAGGATTCCGGGAACAATTCATCTGGCTTTCCATGGGACCCCACCGGCAGGATGTAGGCATCATCCATCAATCACTGTTCTCCAGCTACGAGACACTGGCCCAGCTGCGGGTCAACTGTGGGCCAGCGTATGAGACACTGCTACACCTATGAGGCAGCGGCAGGTCACTGTCTCTTTTGCTTAAAAACATTTTTGTCAAGTTGACGATATTTCCTGCTGTTGACTGGTGGTGTCCAAGTAAGCACAACAAATCGGTATAACATTTATACAATGTTAGTCCAACGTCGAAGACGTTGGGCTGACGTTGTATAAATGATATAACAATGTTTTGCTACTGTTATGGGCTTATGATTGGACAATGTGGTTTACTAACCCTTGAAGCGCCAAGCACAACTATTGTCGTTTTTAACCCTTTAACCGCCGGTGCCGCATATATTCGGGTTTTCATTTTTTATTAGCACATTAAGTACCACATTTTAACTATGTTAAAGATAAAATATGACATCAACCAGCAATATTTGAAAAGAGTTGACCTCCATTTAGTCAAATCTGCATAATTTTCACTCACTGCGAGACACAACTTCAAGTGGGTGAAATTTCAAATTGAATAATTTAACGGTTAAAGGGTTAATCCTTCTTATTAGCCGATTAAATCAGTGTTATTGGGAGCAAAATGAGTGTTCAAACATCAAAATTGGCTAATGTTTCGTTTCAAATTAAACTAAAGTGAGTAATTTTCGCCTACTTGAAGTTGTGGGTCGCGGTAGCGAGACACTACTTCAAAGAAAATAACTTACCAGGAAAAGCGGTGGGGATTTAGATAAGGATACTTAGTGGGCAAAGGATTTAGTAATCCAAACACAAAGCTATAATTATACTCTTATCTTTCTCCACGCTCAGATGTGAGTTGTTGCTCAAAAATGTTTTGATTTCTTAACATTCACAAGCACTACAATGTTTTCACCTAGCAATGTAATACAATGAAGTATAGGGGAGGGGCACATATTTATCATTATCTTCACCGAGTAGACATTCAAAATGGTTTTCGGTGACGTCACTGCGTTTCAATTAGAAGGATATACTATTTGCAGTACCACTGCTAGTATACATGTTTACATTGCAACTATTAAAGTTGACAAAATGGATGCGTTTCCACGACCATTCCATACATAGATTATACACCTCTTCTTCATAATATATGCATTTTATTGATCTTTGAAATCCTTGTAGACATCATCGCACGTGGTTCCTGAGCTACATGTAGCAATGAACAGCATGCGCAACATAATTGGTTTGGCTATTCCCATCGTCAGTATATAATGCTCTGATCCAGAAATGTTTTAAAAACAGAACTTTTAACTGAGATCAAATATATTATTGAGATCCGCAACAATCACTTTAGTACAAAAAAATCACAAAAACTAACCCACCACAGTCCAAATGATATAAGATAAATGATATAAGAAATTTCTCTCATACATATATGATCACTGCGTAAAATGGCAAATATGACAAATTAACGTTACTGGGGTTCATTTTTTGACATGACTAATTCAATATTGATGAATATACACACCTGGGTGAGTTCTGGCTGTCATCGAAGCATAATGTGCTCTTATGACAGGGCCCCTGCCTTTTTGTGATTCTCGCAGACATCACGTATGGGATAAAGCCCGAGGAACTCTACATTCTTAGCTGTGGAAAAGGCCGAGGCCAAAGGCCGTGGCTTTTTCCACAGCTAAGAATGTAGAGATCCGAGGGTTTTACCTGACTTAAAACACATCCGACCATAATGAGGATCCCTCATAATCAACAGCTCGGTCACATCTGACTGATTATAGCACCATTAAGCCTACCATGATAATTGGTCTGCACTTGGTCAACAATAACTCTCCATTCCCGGCTCAGAATGTCGTGGTCGGACAGAAAATAATGTGGTGGTGTGTTTTAACAACAGCTAAACCAAGTTTATGGCACACATTTATGAGAGATTGATTGATTGATGGAACCCTAGCGGCGAAGGCGCTGAGAGCAGTTTTAAGACAATCGGGGCTTACTATAAATACTGCCGGGCAAAGCCAAAAGGCAGCATCTGCTAACTTGTAAAGTAAGCAGATACTGCCTTCTTGTTTTGCATGGCAGAATAGAAGTCCCCATATAGCCAACCATTACATGTTTGTGTTTAATTTCATAACTTTCCTTTACTCTGATATTGTTATCACATATAATGTCGTCCGTTGTCCGTTGCTGTCGTGGTCTAGCTTGTGAAATGTAGTTATTTCAGCATTTTTTAAACTGTTAGCATTTAACGGGTATTTCTTTTATTACAACCTATACCTCTGATAAATGCTAAAAGTTGTCGAGTTTTTCATAATGTCTCATTGCTCTGAAAATAGTGAGATTCAATCTCGGTTATTACGTCATCAAATACTGAGTCTGTCAATGTATCCGCTTCAGTGTCATTTGGAGTTACCGATAATAGCTTTAATAGAATGATTGGCCCCCGAGCCAACACGACAGGGTAAAACCGTGGAATTTTAGCATCCTGTCTGCTGAAATTCTTTGGATAAAACTCCCTGATGCCTTCATTGTATGACTGATAATGGTATTATATCATACAATGAGGGCAAGATCGTTGCGAACAAACGATGAGTTGCGTTTATTCACCCGCACACGGCACCAGCTGTCCGGTTGGCTGTGTCAGTCAATGGGTGGGTTTTAACACTTATCAATCACGACATGGACATTGCCACATATTCAGCATTTACACTGGGAGCGATAACCTCACAGACCTCAAAAAAAATTTTAAGTCAGTTGACAAAGCAGCTCTGACAATTTCCTTAGGGACCCACCCGGTCCAATAACAAAGGCGACGGGAAGGGTCTCCTAAACTTAAAACAATAAATCTAGCCCTAAACTTAAAAGAATCATCCCAGTTGAAATGCCACTTAATATATATCGATGCCCAGCGTCTGATCATGAAAAGTGTTCCTATGTTTCTCAGAGTGAGATTCAAGTAAAAACTGTTGTTTTAAGGTTGTTTTAGTTGTAACTTCTGTCAACCTCGCTGCTGAGTTTTAAGAGGCATAGCGAACAGCTTTCCCTCAGCAATTCAGACAACATAGGTTGCAGTAATATTAGTAGAGGTGCTAAGGCGGTATAGTGTTCGGATTGTGATAAAAGCACCAAATTTCACACACGGGTACACATTGATGTCCTGAATCAGATAACAGGAACACCCCAATCAATTTTGACCCATAAGATATTATAATTTGCATATTTCAAAATGGCCGCGAAATCAAACTGAATCGGGTTTGTTTACATTAAATCTCGATTTTTCCTCTACATTTTGTGATTTTCTTTGCTTTCATGTTTTCTATAATTGTGTCTCAGTATCATTGGATATATTTCTGATGCTTATTTAACTCGAAAACCGCCCGAATTAGCATAACGGTATTATCATATATAATGTTTCATTAGAGTTATAATTCTCATTATAACACTTTATTTCACTGCACACACTACTTAACGATAGCTTAAAAAATGTACTTATTAACATATCCGCCAATTTGGGTAACGAAATTTAAAATGGCCGCCAACAATATCATATTTACAGATTTAATTTAGGCTATAATCTTCAGCTTATTGTACTGCATACACCACCTAATTTGGAGCTAAATATTTGTTAACTAATCAAACATCCGCGATATTTTCGTTATGCTTATGTAAAGCGTTCTGCATTTTCTGACATAAACACATAATGGTACATTTTTGTAAATACGATGCCCGCACAAAAAGCTCGTGTTGGTGTAAATAACATTTTCCACCATCATCAGTTCTATTAGTCAACATTAAAACAAATACGTGGGGTCTACATAGCACATAGTGTAGGTCTAGCTCATATATTCTCATTTAACGCAATATATTATAATATACCTTCTTGTCCAGCTGAGATGCAAATTCTGGGAATAATGAACATTCTACGTTTGAAACTTAACATACTAATTATTAATCCATCCCAAATTCCAGTTATAACAGCCACTGAATTAGTAAAAAAGCCTCAGAGAGTCAGGGGGAGCTAATTTATTATAAACGTATACATAAATAAACTTGAAGTTTTTACTACTATAATATTTTTTAATTCACCAGACAGGGACAGCTCAAGCTCGACGTAAAATATATATAGGAGAAATAACATATCATATAGGAGATAACACGCATCAATGTGTATATCACAAGCTCGTAGCAGGCATGTCTTCGTGAACATAACATACCTTTATCCACTCGTACATAGGTTGTTATGACAGAGAAAGCAAGTAGAAAACCCTTGTGCATGTACACATGTATATTTTTCCTATATGTTCCTTTTGGTAGATATGCAGTGTCTCTATGTACATCTCAGTATCGTCTAGCAAACTATGGAGGCTGGTGAAAGTATCGAGAAAGCAGAAGGCGTGGACAGATACGCGTCAATGAGTTTCAAAAATGCCACAAGAGAAAAAATAGTTATGTTGTGTTATCTTGTGTGCTGACCGTGTTGCAAATACAAATCCACATCTGAAAAAAAAACTACTTTTAAAACACCATCAACAAGGTGTATTATGCACCAGCCTATGTGAAAATCTAAATACATTACAGTAATGTCGATTTGAAGATACTCTTGAATCATGCTTCACATCTCTGACATGATGATGAACTAAAGAAGAAAATATGATTACTAAATACAGATGCTCGTATACGAGTCCTATGTATATCTTTATCAACATGCATATATGTACAGCTCTTATGAATAACATTTAGAAAAATTGAGCTGTGTGGTGTAGGCCTAATCCAACATCTTTCATTGATTTAAACTTCGAAATACATGATCCTAATGATCTTCCTGCTCTACTGCTTAAATCGTTTATACTTATTTTGAGGTCCATGTTTTTGTAAAAAATTCAGAAACTATGTCCAGTTTATTCCGCCCTTCTTTAAAATTAAATTTTGTTTTATTTACATGTCTTTTCAAATATTCACAATTTTTGATTTACCGGCATTAATACGAATGTGCCATTTTTTGACACCAGCAACTTACACAGTTAAGCAATCCCTGCAAGTCTGCTTCACTTTCAGCTATTAAAGCTAAGTCGTCCGCGTATAGAAGATGAGATAATATCATATCCGGACCGATATGTACACCAACAATAAGAGTTTTTAGCTCGTTCGATAAATCATTTATAAAAATATTAAAAAGAGTCGGGGATAAATTATTCCCCTGTCGGACTCCCGATATAGTGTTAAAAGAGCTAGATAATATATTATTAGGCTTCACACACGAGGATGTTTGACAATATAAGGATTTTATAGCAAAATAAAATTTTCCATCAATACCGTTCATAATAAGTTTATAGAGCAATAAGTCACGATTTATCCAGTCGAATGCTTTTTCAAAATCAATGAAGGAGACGTAGGTTGATTTTCGCTGATCAATTCGATCTTGTATAAGATTAGTGATGACGAATGCATGGTCTTCGCATGATCTTCCTTTCCAAAACCGTTCTGTTCTTCACATAGAGCCCCGCATGTTTCTAAGTATTCGGAGCGGCGTGAATTTACAATTGACGAGTAAACTTTAGATACAGTGGATAACAAGCTTATACCTGTGTAGTTTAATGGTCTAAACATATCTTTATCTCTACCTTTAGGTCTCGGCGTGATTACCGCCTGTCGCCATATGGATGGTACGACACTTCAGGTGGGATTATGTCACCACAGCATCGTCTTATATAGCTGACTATTTAAACAAAGCTATCTGGAACTTGCGCAATTTACGTAAAGAGATATTTTGTCCAACACAGATTTGTGGCAAAATATTGTCTATGTTTTTGTTGAAAATTCTAAAAACTTGAAGACCCGATATTTTGTATGTGAAGCCTCGCCTTTTAGCTGTTATAAACTTGAATATTTAGATAATAGGGTATATATAAAGACGATACGATATTATTGAAAAAAGATAATAATAAAATATGCCATAATTGACAATTTTAGTGAAATCACAAGATGTAGTCACAATATTTTCATTCTACTTTTATTTGAGCATGGCGACTATTTTAAAATTATGCTGATTAGGATAACTTACGGATTTGGTTACGTTTTATCTCCAATGTAAAAAATCATTTGGATATGATGTTTGCAGCCATTCTGAATTCCGTTATTCTATTTTGGGCGGTTTTGAGCTTCTTTTATAATCATAAATATATCCAAATATACTAAGATACAGTTACACGAATCATAGAAGTAAATAAAATCACAAAATGCGAAGAACAAATCTAGAATTAATGTGAACAAAAAACATTTTAGTTTTACATTGTGGCCATTTTGAAATATGCAAATTAGGACATTTCACGGGTCAAAATCGCTTGGTGTGTTCCACTTATAATTATGATTTAGGAGATGAAAAGGCGCCCGTGTGTGAAATTTGGTGCTTTTATCACAATCCGAACACTTTGGTGGATTTTTGGACCTTAGCACCTCCACCATATAAATGATAAGCTACGTAGTCGTACAATATTAAGTATTGGTCTTATAACTTGCGTTCAGTTTACGAGCATAGCAAAACGCTTTCTCGCAGAAAATTGGTTGTTTTATGCTACATACCATTTTCATTTCCATATTGTTTCTTGTATTTTTTTAGTAATTCGTCTGGAAAATTATTTTCGTCTCTCTTCTTTATCGTATTATGCAGATCCTTTTGAAGTTTGAATGATTCTGAGTGTTGTTCTGTATAAATTTATTCGCTAATGATTGTAATCGATTTTTTGCATGATTATGCTAGGCTTACATCCCCAGCTAGTACCACTTAGAAGTCTTAGTAAGTTTAATCGTCTCTTTGCTTTGGATATTGCCATTTTTATATGTGATCGAATGTTAAATATTTTTGTGATAGTCACTCCCAGCAGTGTTGCTTCTTCCACATAATCTATTTCTTCTCCGAATAATTGAAACTTGATTTTTTTGTGTTGTCTCCCGTTCTTTTTAAGTACAATTAGCTGCGTTTTTTCAGAATTTTATTTAATTCTCTATTTGGAGCACCACTTTTCTAGAGCCGATAATGTTTTATGGAACCGATATTGAACGTATGCAGCGTTGGGGCCGAATGTCAACCTGGAATATCATTCGCATACATCAAAAATAAGAGTGGGCTGAGGACAGACCCTTGGGGTGTGCCAACATTAAGTTTTACTTATCTAACATTTTATCATTAATTTTAACGGTAATTGGTCTGTCTGAACTAAACGAAGACCTTAATCATTGATTTTTAATTTCGGATATTGATATACATCCCATTATAGAGTTCTCATCGCCCTTTTCATCTACATATGATGCTAGTGAGTTGAAAAGATAGTAATTTCCTGCAATTTTGTCGTCTACTTCTTCTTTAAAGTTATCGTAAAAAATTGGCCCTTTGTGGGTATTGTGAATTCCCCCTGATGTTTCAGCGAACGCTTTAGCTTTTTCTAAATCGTTTTCTGTTGGATTTCCGTATTTTTCATTCACGAGAGGGCTGTTCTCGACTGTGTTGGCTGTTTGAAGAATGTATGTTCCGATTAGATCCATGGTGGGGGGCTGGAGCGGTGGTTAAAGCTGCTGCTTGGAAAGTCGGAGAACGCGGGTTCGAACCCCGCTCTGACATTCAAGTTCCAAAGAAACAACATGTTTCTTACCCGCTCACTTGTAAAGATTCAATATTGTGTGGAGCCTCCGTGACGAAGTAGCTTGCTCGGCCTCAGACCACCAGGGCTCGAATTTCTAATTCTGTGTATTGAGGGCAGTGTCATCTTATTCATCTCACCATCCCCAGGATGTTCTCCTGGCCCAGTTTAGCATATATGTGCACAAAGGTGGCCTGAAACCCAATTCATTTAATTTCCTATTGGATATAGTGTCAATTTCCCAAACAGCTGGAACACAATCTTGTGGCAGCGTTACACAATGGGAAATGCAAACTGAAAAGTTATAAGAGATTTCAAAACTTCTTGTTTGTCCTGATGATAATACCCGTCTCTGGGATTTTGTTTGGATTGAGCTCTGTAGAATAGCACAGACAAACTTTGACGAGATAATTTACTTCAATGGAGCTGCCTGTATCAAATTTGGCAAATTTGCATTATACATGTATCTAAATACACTTCTCTTGTAGCAATATCATTCATTGTCATTGATATACCCATCAATAAATTACATTGATGTACCTGTGTTTTAATAAAGTTTGTGACACAAGTAAATGGTTCATGTAGAAAAATCTACACCCCACTCAAAAACAAGTACTGTAGGCAAGCAATGATATGTCACTTACATGCCATGCCATCTTCCAAACCTTCTCAAACCAGCCGTCGTGTCTGAGAACGATCAATTGTGGAAAGTTTAGGCTAGTACGTTATTCTCATCCTGTACGTCCAGTAGGCCTAATCCTTAACACAATAGACAATGAGCAAAATTGCTTCACTATCAACTTGCTATTTATTATTATTATATATTATTATTATAAATAGATATTGTATCCTGCAATATACTGCAACATACAATATAACACATACCACAGTAAATTAGTTCGTTACCTGGATGCCAACTGGAAATGTCCATAGGCCAAGTGGTTTAACAATAATATTGTACTTCAAGTGACGGATTTTTAGATATTTTCTTTTACTGGAGGTAGATAGTCGACACATTTAATTATATTGCCAAATTGTTAGTTGCAAAATGGAAACCCTAGGTTTGAAAGGGTTAAATATTCTTCAGTCTGAGAGTGGTCTAGATGGACTTACTATACATATTACTAGTTAAAAATACTGATAATGATACTGATATCTGATACTGATACCAACCGATCACCATTAGTAATTATTTATTTATTACATGTATTAATAATAAATAATAAATGGAGGTTGAAAAGCCTTTGGGCTAACAGGGTCACATATTTCTCAGAATTGTCTGCGAGTATTCTAGATGGATTCACAGACCGCGAAACTAGTTGAAATGGTGTATTACAAAATATAATTGAGCTAAAGTTAACCAATTTACAAATTTTGACTGCGTTTCACACGATTATCCTATTCTTTTTCTGAAAGTTTAAGTTGGAAATAACATATCCTATTGTGGTGGGGCACAAAAATGTGACAGAATTGAACTACTTGCGCCTATTATTTCGCTGTTATTTAAATTTAGATGTATGCCTACTGTAACCACTGTATGCTGTGCAAATTAAAGGGTTTCAAACAAATTCAGCAAGGTTAATCAGCATCACAGATATAATATCTTATTATTTGAACAAACAGACAATTGTTCAAAGAAGAACAATTCTCCATTCGAAGCTGGAACTGGCGAGGGCAATTCTGTGGCGAATTCTGCTGTGCAAAGCTAAAAGGCAGTATAGTAGTTGCTTACTTGTGAAGTAAGCAGATACTGCTTTTTGGCTTTGCGTGGCAGAATATATGAAACGGAATACGAGTTAAATGAAATAAATGAAGTTTTAAGCCCCTTTGTGCACATATGGGCTAAACTTGGCCAGGAGAACACCCTGAGGATGGTGTGATGAATGAGATGATACTGCTCTCTAGACACAGGATTCGAAATTTGAGCCCTGACGGTCTGAGGCTGAGCACGCTACCTCTCGGTCACGGAGGCTCCCCACAATATTCATTCTTTACGAGTGAACGGAGAAGGAACATTTTGCTTCTTTGAAACGTGAAGTCCTGAGTGGAGCTCAAACCCGCGATCTCCAAGCAGACAACTTTGACCACTGCACCAGGCCCCCCGCTCAAAAATACAAATCAAGTTCAGCTCTGCCGTGAGAAAAAACGATTATTTGCTATCACGACGTCTCAATTGTTTTTTGAGGGGGGGGGGGGCGCCGTCTGTCATCATAATAACATCTCACGATTTCTCAGCGGAAAATTATTAATTATTATCACGGCGTGAAAATGTCCACTTTTTGTGAACATGGTAAAGGTCGTATGCATTTATGGTGAAATTCCGTGATCACATTAAATAGTGATGAAATTCTTTCTATTAACTCCTGTTTTTTTAATTTCTATCGCAACATGCGGTTACAGGCATGTATTATTATTACTTGTACCCTTACAACGCTGAATTATATCCGTTTAAGTCATGGAGACTAAAGGGTTTTGTTCAATTTGGAATCATCATAAATGTCTTAGTTACTTCTTTTTAGTTCATTTGAAAATATTTGTTAATATATATATGTCAACCCTCCCCGTCTTTATGCGTCAGAATCTGACGTCTACAGACGTCAGATTCGAACGTATAAATTGCGGTCCCCGCACTAAAGGGTTAAAGCAGCCCCTTGGGATGACATCAATTTTGGTTTTACTTCCACACTGAAGTAGTGTATCCCACGGATCATGTTTTTATTTTTTTTAGAATTTTCATATTTTTACAAATATTTTTAATCAACATTTCTATGAAACCAGAAGAAACCCAAACAAACTATTTGTATACCTGAAGGACGATTGAATGTTCTCACAGCATTGGGCCACATGCTGATGGCATCGGCCCAGCGTTGGGTAGACAATCAGTGCTGCAGGTGTGTCCTCCCGTGTCCTGACTATGAGACACCAATTATCCCCCAATTAGCGGCGACTGCTCTGATCCGTCTGATACGTGGGAATATGTGATGGAAAGTGCTTAATATTGCTGACTTGTTTTGTTTATATGGCAATATACGACCTGGAAATACAACTATTTCGCTCTTTTTTGGTGCTCTAAAATTGTTTTTTGACTTTTTCGTATTTTTAGCTAAGATCAGTAGGCTATATAGCTTCATATAAATTAAATTTTCAAAATTGACAACATTGAAAATGTCTCATCCCAAGGGGTCCCTTTAAGATGGTATTATTTTTGTTTTTATTCTCGTGAATAAAATGCCATGATTTCATAAAAAAGGTATAATATCGCCCCCTCCCTTGGATATGAAAGGGTGTATCTGTCACTTTACAAGTGGCAGATATACCCTTTCATATCCAATGAGACGATATATCAAATGAATGATGTTCAGAGCATCCTTATTGTGAGGGATTCGTGGTGATTTTTAATTCAAATCATTTTGTTTAAAATATAAGTACGATGAGGGGTCTCAAAGGGTTACAGTAAGGTCTCACACAACTAATTATTATTATGATAATATAAACTTTTCATGGATACATATTTTTATCCAATTCGAACGGTCTCTGTTAGGGGCTCTCACACATAGCCGAGTTGGACCACGAGCTTAGCCGAGCTGAACTCGTGCTTAACTCGTAAACAACTCTCACAGCTCGTTCTTTACTCTTAGAACTCGTTCTTTGCTCTTAGAGATAATCGACACGCTCGGGGATTGGAAATTTATTTTTGAACATGTTCAAAAATTGTCCACGATCTCTTTCATTTCATTTCACTCGTAATGCACTCGTATAGCTCGTAGATCACACGTAGATGACTCTTAAAGCTCTTAGCTCACTCTTAGAGCACGTAGATCACTCCTGCTTTGCTCTTGAATAAAATGTAAAATGCATATGAGGAGCTGACGTCAATCGCCATATATTGTGCTCAATGCGGCCCAGGATTTCTTGGAAAAAAGGGGTCCATCCTTTGAAAATTCTTGTAGTCCAATACACTGTTTGCACGATTTTGTGCATAAGCAGGACTCCCAACTAAATAGTTCAGTTTTAATCACTGTGTGGCGTGTTGTAATAGAAAAGAGTGTGACAGAACTCCCAACTAAATAGTTCAGCTTTTAGTCACTGTGTGGCGTGTTGCTATTAGGAAAGGTCTTCTTTGGTTAGTTCCTTCATCAGACATTCATATTGCCCATATATAATAGGCGACGAAGCAGCCTACGTCTTGTCCATAAGCGTTTTCTCTTCATTTTTCTCGGCGTTGTTCTTGCTGCCTCTTGTAGAATATTGCTTCTGCAGCAAGAATGACAGCCTCCTCTTCTAAAAGGAGGCTGTCATCTTCAGCATTCATCATTTTGTTAATATAACTTTGCGAACTTACAACTGGCTACTGATTTCAAAACCTTGGACAAAATTATTTGATGGATTTTTAAATGTTATTTAATTGATAGATCCTAGGATGCAGTGTCCTTTATTTAGGATACCACTCGTATATCCCTCGTATGTCACTCCTAGTACACTTGTGCGGCTCGCAGTATAGTCGTACAGCACGTAGGGCACTCTTAGAGTAATCTTAGAGTTCTTAGATCACTCTTGGACGACTCTTGAAACACCTACGTTGAGCTCGTATATAACTCGCTGGTCAATCGTGATTATCTCGTACAACGTGTACATCACTCTTAGACATCTTCTTTTGGGCCAGATCGTGATTCACTTGGCAAAAAATTAGCTCGGCCTTGCTCGGCTCCCAACTCGGCTATGTGCAAGAGCCCTATAAGGCCTGTGGCCTCTAAATTTGGTGTTTACAGCCTCCTTTTTTTTGCTGCCGGAGTCAGTGATACTTTCGGCAGGTGGAAAAATGTTATTTTCAGTGACTCTTCTCTAATAACAAATTGTCAAGCACACAGAAAGTTTTTTGCCCCTATATAATTTTCTATTTTATAGCAATAAATATCGTTCTGGCAGTTTTTGTTACTAAATTAACGAAATTGACATGATGAATGTCCAATAATGTCCAATAATATCGCCGATATAGCGCCATTATAGTTATAAGTTTTTTTTTTTTCCTGATATGATTTATCTCCCTTTATTATTTATACCTTTGGTATAAACATAATTATTTGGATTTCCAAGTAGCAAATAATTATATACCTTTCATTTGTGTGTGTATAATGAAGAGAAACACAATTCTACAAAAATACCATCGTTTATTGCTTAAGATCAAGTTGAATCTGAAAGATAGACAACCGGTAGACATGCTTCCAAGAAAAAGAAAACCATGTTTTACGATAGAAAACAGATCACTTCTCGACATCCAAAAGAAAACAGGGAAAATTCAATTTGTGTTTGTGAGTTTGCTAATCATCAAAATTGAAAAAGGTTTGTCTTCTCAAAACAGAATTGAATGTATGTTCCAGATCACACGAGAAATCCCTATTTTGTATTAAGGTCTCACCACACAAATTTAGAAGCGCAGTGAGAGAGTTACGATATTTTCTTTAAAAATGCTGCGATTTAGGCCTACAGCAGGTTTGTGTTTAAATAGTAAATTGATATCACTTTGTTACCAATTCACTTATATTGGGTGACTATTTCTTACTTCAAAAACATCGAAATCGGGAAAGATTGATATTTAATGTAGTCCCTACGCTGTTAGTAACAAGGTATATGCTGCATTCGATAGTTCCCGTGTTTTGGCAACTCTCAGAGAGTAGATGAGGACCTAACATTTTTATGTGAAAATAAAAAAAAGCCAGACGTTAAAGCACCCCTTCTTAGTTTTTATATTGATAGAGTATGTCCTAACAATTTAAACAATATAGGTTTGAATATGTATTTTCATTTAAAGAATGTTGGGAGGCCCAAGCGTATGGACCATAATACATGTAAGTCCATGGGAGCGGTATTATGTGTGGTGAGACGTTAAGATTAATTGTGCTGAGGTCCCTCATGTTAATACCCCACTTTGTATTTTTTGGGGGTTTCGGTGAATTCCAAACACACGGATTAAATTTTCTTGGATACTTCTTACCTTCCTGACCACAATAACCAGCGGGACGTGGCAAAATCAAATCAAAATAGTACAAACTTTAACCGAATATATTCCAAGTAATTAGTTGGGTGAAACCTTACATCACCTTGAGATACCTTCAACGTTGACATGCTCGGCCGGTATTTCTACGATCATAAACCAAATATAATGTCACTCAAATGGATGAGATAATAATTTCTTAAAAATAGTTATTTGTTGTTATTAATACCTTAATTCTTCAAATCAAATCAGGACGGAGTCCTTCAGTAATAGTTTAGCGTTGCGCCTGTCACGCAGAAGCTCGCGGAAGCCCAAGTATTCTTTTTTCTTTTTCATTTTGTTATTTCTGATACTGAATTTCTTGGATAAACTTATCATAATGCCAGTTCCATTGAAATACATTTAAACTGCCTCAATTCCACGGACCGATTTTACTTCTTTCTGCCATGCAAACCGTCTGTTGCCGCATATCATGATAAAGCCTGGACTGTGAAAACATGTCCGATATGAGTTTGCTATCCAGCCATATTTTGAGCTACACCAACTATCGTGTAAAAATGTCACCACAGTGCAAATTAGCCTGAAACTCAGACTCTCTTTGACAGACCAGACACACATCTATATAATCCAATGTATTCCTGCCAGATTATCACGAAACAGTTATATTTAATATCCTGCACAAAGAGGACATCGTGTACTTATTAAATATCCACAGAATTATAACCTCTTTGAATTTTTTTTTAATTCTACAGAGGCTGGAACAGCCGCATCAAAAATATCATTAGTAGACACCTGCTGTGATTTCGGCTTATTCAGGGTGGTGAAAGAAAATGAAAATGAAAACTTCTATAGCACCTAACACCTCGGAGGGCCCAGCTCAGAGGCGCAATCCATCCTTATCAAATTCCAAAGAATAGTCGAGGGAAATAAGCATGGTCGTCATCAGGAAGCCTGGACACAGAAAAGCTAGAGCGGAAAAGCCAAATCTAAGAAATGCGTTTTAAGCAGTTTCCTGAAGGAAGTAATATTTTAGCTACACGAAGGTGTGCAAGCAGTAAATTACAGAGAGTAGGACCGGAAACAGAAAAGACATCAGCACTAGGCTCGTTTAAAAAGATAAGTCTTGACAGATTGTTTAAAAGTAGAAGTGGAGGGACAGCTATTTATAAATATTGGCAGTTCATTCCATAGCCTAGGAGCAGCACAGGAGAATGCTCTGTCTGCGTGTTTCGTGTGTGTTGTTGGCACAGTCAACAGATATGTATTGGTAGATCTTAGTGTTCTTGGTGGAGTATAAGGAGTCAGCATTTCAGAGATGTAGGCCGGCGATTCGTTATGAAGAGCACGGTATGTTGTCACAAGGATCTTGTATTTTATTCTTCATCTGACTGGTAGCCAGTGTAGATCACGGAGATGAGGAGTGATATGGTCACTGCGTAAACATTTTACAACTAGTCTTGCAGCAGCGTTCTGCGCTTTATGAAATTTATCCGATAGGCCATCAGAAATGGCATAGAGAGAAATGTTACCATAGTCAAGGCGAGGCATCACCAGAGAACAAACAAGCCTAAGTGTCGCCTCTTTTGTAAGACTGAATCTGACTGTTCTAATGTTTTTGAGCTGGAATCATGCTGCTTGCCACATCTGACCTGTGTAGTCATATCCACTTGCACACTAGACATAGTACCCTACTGTGCTGAAGAAAATAATGGTGGTGATATGATGACTAATTATGTTTTATGGACATTTAACTTTAACATGAACATCACCATCCATGCTGTTATCTCAGCTATGCACATCTCGATTCGACGTTAAGCCTCCAAGAAATCCACTGCATCGCCAACCTTAAAGGATACATACAGTTGGCTGTCATCAGCATAGAGATGATATTGGACACCATAGCGACGACATATCTCACCCAGAGGGATGGTATAAATCGTGAATGAAATTGGACCCAGCACAAACCCTTGTGAAACACCAGAATCTTAATGATGACGAAGCTGAGCTGCTTCCATGGCGGTGAACTTTTTGAGATCTATCTTCCAGATATTATTTGAACCAAGACTGAGCTGTACCTGAAATACCACACTGCTTCAATCTCTCCAACAAGAAATTATGATCAGCAGTGTCAAATGCTGACAGATCAAGTAACATCAAGACTGTCGCCTTACTGTCATCCATAGCTCTCAGAATGGCATTTTGAACACGTGTTAATGCCGTTTCAGTGCTATGGCGTTTCCGATATGCTGACTGATGCTTCTCATACAGCTGGTATTGTGAAAGATGAACATGCAGTTGTTTTGTTACAATTCTTTCAAGTAATTTTAAAACAAATCTTAGATTAGACACCGGACGATATTTTTTCAATGATTCCGGATCGGGTGAGGCCTTCTTTAGCAATGGTGTTGTTATTGCTGATTTTTGTGAAGAAGGACATTTTCCAGTAGTTAGAGATAAATTGACTATTCGTGTGATAAGAGGTGATAAAATATCAACAATTGTTTTTAACCATTGCGTTGGAAGTGAGTCTAGCACACATGATTTTGTGGGGCAGCACATGATGGTTTTGCAAATTTCTTCAACAGTTACTGGACAGAAAGTATCAAAGCTGAATTTAGGGTTGGGTTGGATTACAATTGATGATTACGATTACGGTTATAATTTACATGTCATTTTCATTTATCGATTACGATTATGATTACGATTATTCGTCATTATAATTATCGATTACGATTATGATTATGATTACATGTCATTAAAAATTATCGATTACGAATTTGATCACACTCTATTTTGTCGATTACGATTATGATTATGATTACATGAATCATATTTCGTTATTACAGTCACGATTACGGCTGATTAAAATTATCTTAGAAATCTTATTAATAATAATGACACACTATAACAAGCTATAAATAACAACAACTGCAATTAAAATCTATTTTGTTTTATTTATTCATATTGTGTTCAAGAATGTCAGTTCAAGAGACATAAACTATAAGCAAAATTAGGTTTGTATACATATATACATATATACACATTGTACATTCACATTGTCTTAGGCATTTTGACTTTGACATAATTGTCTTTTCCTTCGCATATTGTCTTTGGTACTGTTATTTAGTTAATGTGTGAATTGAAGCGTAAAAACATTAATTCTTCCCAGAAATAAATATTATTATTGTTCCGGGCAGTTTTAATTGACCGAGAACCACAAAACAATAAAGTATTCACTTGAATATAAAAACATTGTTGAAATATCTCGTAAAGGGTTAATCCAGGTGACCACACGACGATGTCAATGGTAATTAACCGTTTGCACTCTGGAGATGTCTGCCTACAGCAATGTTACAACTTATTATTTTATTATATATTTTTAATTCACTAATATGGTTGACGGGTCTCGCAGAGGTCGTCTCGACCTATTAATAAGCAACCAAATTTAAAAAGCAAAGATTACAATGACTTGTACAATTGTTTACATTTTTCCTGAATGCTTGGATGCAATATGTGCTAGGTTTATAAGCGCGGCTATATCCATGCATGATTAGTCATCAATTGTATACCTTCAGTCGATTATAGGTAGGTGCAATGGCTGGGGAGGAGGGGGGGGGGGGTGTAGCATGCCTGGAGACCGAGACCTCCACTAAAATGAAAAAGAACTGAGTCGCTGAGGCCACCTTAAAATTGTTATGTAGTGTTTATGTACAGTCAAATTAACAACATCGGAAACGCATCAAATGTCGATTCTAAGCTGGCCCGATGGCGGTCCAGCGTCTACGGCGTTGTACCCGCGTTAAACCAACACAAGCTGTATGTCTAATATATCAATACATACCTACATACATACATACATACCCTATACATACATGTACACAAATATATACATAAGTACATACATTGTCGAGAGATGAAAATAGACGGGTAAAATATAACGGAAAAGTTTAAGAGCTGCTTTCCAAGTGGACCATAATAAGTAAGGTCTATTCATGGTAAATCCTATTTATTGCCGTGCATATTCTTGGATAAAATTATACCCAGTGCAATAAAGTTAAATATATATCGATATTTGAATTGCTTTGCTCTATGAAAAAAAATATTATAGTCCTAAAGCGAAATATATCAAACTGTTCTAAAGAATTATTTTTTTTAATTATAAAAATCGCTTTAACTGATATATTATTTATTGTGATAATATACTAAAACAAATCGTGATTACGATTTAATATAATCATGATTACAGTGCTTTTAGAATATCGATTACGATTATGATTATGATTACAGGTCATAATTTTTTCTCGAATACGATTATAATCATGATTACACGATTTCAAAAAATATGATTACGATTACGATTATGATTACAGTGTAATCGATTAAAAATCGGACGATTATGATTATAATTGACACCAGCCCTGATTAACTGACCAAGTCTGGTGTATTCACACTAGGTGGTTCATAATCATAATCATCTTGTTTTTGCTTCTCAAGTATCACTGTACGGATGTTAGAAATTTTATCTGAGAAATAATTTGCAAATCTATTTGAAAAATCTTCAGCTGATGTGGAAGATGTAAGTTTTGGCTCTGAATTACGCTTGAAAAGGTGATGCATAAATCGTAAGATTTTCAATCAGAACATTTAATAACGGCATCTTGATAATATTTTGCTTTCGCTTTAGCTAATAACTGCTTCACTTCGCGGCGATTGTATTTGAAAATGTCTCTATCCGTTAGAGTGTTGTGGTCGATAGTATCGAGCGCCGCTGTCTCCGATGCTGGCCCCACATTGGAACAATATTGGGTCAGCGTCTGATTCCTTTATTTTTATGAGGGGGGGAGGTGTCACGTCTGCCGTCATAATAACCTTTCACGATTTCTCAGCCGAAAGGTAATAATTAATCTCGCTGCGTCAAATTTTCAACTTTTTGTAAAGATTGTATGCAATTGTGGTGAAATCCTGCGATGAGATTAAACTAATGATTTTTACGTGTATTCTCTCCTTTTTTATTAATTTCCTGTCGCCATATGCTCTTGTTAGAGCCATTATCAGCTTCTAAGCCCTTCAAATACCCCAACATTTCATCATATCCAATGTAAGCTGTTATTTTCTGCCGCATTTTTTATACCTCGCAGTGAATCAAAATTTTCCAACTTTATAAAATGTCCAAATTAACCATTTACTCCGTTTTATTAGCAGACTACCGTAATATAAATCACTTTGTATTTGGAACAAATGTGTGTTTAAACATCAAGATTTCCAAATGTTTGGCCTCAAATTAAACAAATGTGAATAGCCCGAATTTTCACCCACTTGACGTGGTGGGTCGCGGTAGCGAAAAACAACAACGATCACTATTATAATCGTGTTAAATCGTCGTTACAAGTTTTAAAAATAGTTGACCTTTAATTTTACAAACCTGCCTAATTTTCAACTGATTTAACTTGTATTGTGGATCGCGTCAGCGAAGCACAAGTTTAAGTGACTCGTAATTTCAAACGTCATTAAAACATAAACAAATTTATGATATCCCAATATAGCAACAACACAACCATATTGGACGAGGAGACAGAACGGAAACCTCATATTACTCTATTGTAATTGTTTCAGTTGCAAAATAACAATACTGTATGTGTATACAATGGCGTGGAGAGAACCACGTATGCAAATTGTAGGCCACGAGATGAAATCATAACAGTTACAAAGCATCAAAGTATAAGATCAATTATTTCGACATTATTAAACGTCACAATCCATACAGGTCAGATTCTCATGTCTAATGTCGATCCACGCACCGAAAGAGTAAACTATTTAGGTAGACCCATAACATAGGTATTCAAATAAAGCGAAAAGAGCTAACTAAGACATTTATTATGATTTCAAATAGAAAACAACCATTTGTTTTCTCGGTTCACATACACTTATTTGTTACTCTCCAGGCACACATACACAGCACACGCCTTGAGTGACAAAAATGAGAGCAGTGCATCAGTATGCACCATTAATTTTGTCCGGATGTGAGAATAGCTAGCAATGTGTTATAAATAAGTCAGGTGCATAAATCGGCGCATATAAAGCGTTTGAAGCGAACTAATGCACAGAGCATCGCCAGCTCGTCGCACGAATAAATCAGGGAGTCATTTAACACACCACTATACGTTATAGGTTCACTGCAGATGCATTATTTACACCCTAGATGGTCACTAGATGTGCACTCAGTGCCCTCATTTTTGAGGTATTTTCTAGATGTAAGGCTCAGTCACACACAGTCGACTCACTAACCACGCAATGAGAATTGATTAATTTTCACTAGAGCGTTGGTCGGTCATCAGCACTCGTTACAGATTCGTAGAGCGTGCTGCACTAATGCTACCCATATTTTTGTGTGCACTGCTAGCGCCGAAAGAAGTTACACATGTTTGAAATATTGAACACAAATACGTAGGGCCATTAGAACAACGTCTTATCAACGCCAGTTACGTTTGTTTTGTGTCACATGGCTGCACGTTGAGCTCGTCGGGCAGTCACGGGCAATGCGCGTGCCCTGCGCTGCTTAAACACTCGGAGCAGGCGCTGGATACACCAGAGCTGCTCGTCTTGGGCTCGAGCAGCAGGCTGTGACTGTGTTATTTCTGCAGCTCAACCCTTAGCGCTTGGAAGAACGGCATTTAATTTGTAGTTAGTTGAGGTTGTGTTTCACACGATCCACAGCTTCAAGTGATGAAGATTTAGATGATTTGTGTCAAAACATATAATGTTATAATCAATTTAGGACACATTTGTCTTTTAAAAATGATTACATGAGAATCAAACAAATTGATAAAAGCTAGTATAATCGTCGACATCAGAGTTCTAGAGTTTAATGTGCACTGTATGCGTCCAGGGCGTTAGCAACGCACTGTTCATTCTCCATTTGCGTTGGCAACACGCTGTGCATTCGTTGTCAACAATACGGTCTCAAAATCCGTTTTTTTTACTTTTTCATCCGTGGACTGTGCGCTATTTATATGTGACTGGCACAAACCTCAGCCAACGGAAATACAACGAATATCGAGCGTGTGCTCCACCTGTGCCTATCATTAGACTGGCGCCAGTCTGACGTTCTTCTGGCGTCTACATTTACACGTGGAGAAACGCTCGCATTTTTGGACATGCATCAAATGTATGCAGATGTTTACGCACACGATAAATGAATATCGTTCATCTGGCGTTCTCGTCAAATCATTAACGAATTCTGACGGAAGCCCAGTGAATGACAACGCACAGACAAAAATTGTTCATTTTTTAGATTGTACAGTATGTGTGACACAGGGAAAGTTAGATTATGCCATTTTTTTAAATAATATTTTATTCAAAATAAATTTCATGTGGTGTTTGAATGCGTGCAGGGAGCACTGCTTAATGATTTGGCCATCAATCAGTTCCGTGAGACCATAAGATCGTGATGGAATAGGCACTTCCGGCTGGGTCTGAAACAGATAAATTCTACGCAATCACTGAATACATCCCATTCAGGAACAACTCACTCCGGGATTAAATCCACAGTGCTCTGCGGTGCAAAGCCAGAAGGCAGTAATTGCTTACTTTGCAAGTAAACAATTACTGCCTTCTGGCTTTGCAGAAAGCCAGAAGGCAGTAATTGTTTGCATGGCAAGTACGCAATTATTGCCTTCTGGCTTTGCAGGGTACGAATACGATGCAGTTGGCGCGCCCATGCAAAACTGCACAGATCAGTAATACAACATCAAATGTACAAAATAATGTCTGATACTTAGAATGACTGCTCCACCTATACTGCTCAACAAAGCCAAAAGGCAGTGTATGCTTATTTGTGAAGTTAGCAGATACTGCTTTTGGCTTTGCAGCATATTTATTCGTTTTGAAGGACAGTCTAGCTATAAAAATTTCGTTATTGTATCATCAGCGCTTCATTGCGTTTCATAATTACTTTGAGTAAATCATAACGTTAGTTTGGGGAGATATTTTTCAGAATAGGCCTGCTATAGATCTGGCAATTTTCACGTGTTTAGATTTTCGCGAATTTGTGATTTGGAGATTTTTTACGAAACCTAAAATTCGCGAATTATCAATTTCGCTGATAGGTAGCGCTATAATAAAAATAATTTCTCGAGATTCTTATTCGCGAAAATTAAAAACTCGCCAATATTACCAGATCTACAGTAAATAAATATTTCTGGCTTAGGTCACAGTATGCCAAGCAATGCAATCAAATGTATTCCACCTTTCCAATAATCACTACATAAATGATATATACGGGGTGTGCATTGGTTATAACTATGGATACTGTTGTTCACTCCCATTCTGAAAAAAAGTTAGTATCTTTCTATGAGAGTGCTATCAATAACATTCTAATATGGCTCTGCTCAGCAAACCCAAAACAATTGTATAACATTTTATACAATTTTGGAACAACGCCGAAAACGTTAGGCCGACGTTGTATTAGTATTAACACATGCCTATATATCCACAACAATAATACATTACTTCGTTTTATTTGTCCAGCCCAATACACCCTTTTCAATAACAACACGCTACACAGTGACCAAAGCTGAACTATTTAGTTCAGACTCCTGTTACACATTTTACAATAACAACACGCCACACAGTGACCAAAACTGAACTATTTAGTTCAGAATCCTTACGCACAAACTCGTGCAAAGGGTGTATTACACAAACAGTCATCCTGCTGTATTATATTCTGTGACACTCAATGACCTCGACCTCCTTTGTTTACACCGAGCTGGCTAATACAATGAAGTATGGGGGGAGGGTTCTTATATAACCCTGTTTTCACCGAGTGACGTCACTGCGTTTCACAGAATTTTAAACATTAAGCATATACTTCATTTAATTCATTTTCAGGATTGTCAACCGATATTTGATACAGCGTACAATTGTATTTATTCATAATTCATGGCGGCCAGCATCACCATATATCTTTACATTTGGGGTAAAATTTGGAACTTGTAAACAATTGACATTACTTAAACAATTTCTAAAATGCTACAATTTTCCATTCCGCATCTTCCCAATAGTACAGCTAGTGGACTTGTTTTAATGTGAGCATCAAATGATTTAACTCTTTCAGTGGACCGTCCTTATAAGTCAGAATCTGACGTCTGTAGACGTCAGATTCTGACGTATAAAGACGGTCCCCGCATTGAAAAAAATAAATATTTCTAATGATCATAGACCCATAGCTTAAGTATTCAAATGAACCGGAAATAACTAACTAAGACATTCAAGATCATTTCAAATTGAAAACAACCCTTTGGTCTCCATGGTTTATACAACATATTTCAGCGTTGTAAGGGCTACAATTAACATACATGTATATAAAAAATGGCACCAATACCTCAGTCAACATGACTAGTACGAAGGCCATTTCAACGATTTTCGGAAAATGTCTTGTAATTCTTCCTGGCTGCACAACGCAGCCGTATGACAAAAACCTTCGTATTCCGTTCGTAAGTTCGTCTAAGAACTCTAGCTAGGAACGTTTCACGACAACTCCTAGTCGTAGGGTTGACGTACAATCGCCCTAAGAACTACAAAAGAGCGCTAAAAATTCCATAACTTGGTGAGTGATAAACTCGTATCCTGTTAAGTTGATTTATTTAAATTTTCACCCACTTGAGGTTGTGCATCGCTACCGCGACCCACAACTTCAAGTGGCTGAAAATTACTCACATCTGTTTAATTTGATTATAAATATTTACAAATCTTGATGTTTAAACACACATTTCATTCCATATAACAGTGATTTGGTCGACTTATAAAACAGATCAAAAACGACAATAGTAGTGTTCAAAGACGATCAGATAATGTTTTCCACATAGTTATTTTTATTTCTAACAATCTAGTTACGACGTTGGTAAGGTTGCCGTTTAATTCGCAAGATATGCTTGAAACACACTTGAGAATGTTATTTGATTTTATTCGTAGATAGCTCAAGAGCTCCTACGTTATCCGTTAGGATGCCGCACAAATGTTTGCGAATGACAAACACAATGAGGAACTGACAATTTTCACGGTACTCGTACACGCGCCGTAAGAGCTTCGTGAAAACATCGTACGTAGTGCGCAGGGTGTTCCTAAGATTATCATACGTTCATCCTACGCTGCGGTATTTTCTTGGGGCGTTCGTCTTAGACATGTAAAAGAATGTGCCATGACCTTAAAAACGGAATACGAATTACCTTTTTCTCGAGAAGGCTGCACGAAATGTTCCCGAAATGGTTGGTACGGCGCTCGTACGGGTCATTCTGAACAGACGTTAACAGGAAAGAAATGAAATTGTTCTTACTGTGATCGTAAGCATGCCGCATTGATTCATCTTGCGTTTGTCAATGTCGTACGTATGTAGACAGTCGTACCAAGGAGTCTATGGTCGTACGACGCTTGTCCCAACGCCTCTAGGTGCAAGTACTCACATACTCATGCATCTCGTTGTTTTACTGATTTGTCCACTCATACAAATTATCTGTCGATTTGTCCACATTATTGACCTGTTAGCGGTTACAAAAGTTTTTAAATGCTACACATAGCTTCCTTTTCTCGACGAGCTCTCTTTGAATCAATGTATGTAAAAAAAACAGCATCATTATCATTATCATGATTATTGTTGAATATTTTTCTGAAATCCAGCTTGTTCAGTCATACAGCTGCTTCGTTTTGCACGGTAAACTTGATTATATACAGTTGGTAGATTATTTACAGTTTTATTAAGAAGAGAAAATAATTGTTGTATAATCGTTGCAGTTGTAAATTGCTTTGTTTCGAATTTTCAAGTTTTATTTACGAGATGAAATCGATAGTGATTGAAAGTATAATCTCAGCAGTCATTTTACAACAGGTATTTGTCAGCAGCTACGAAAGTAAAAACGCAGTAACAAGCGAACGAGCGAGCGAGCGAAAGAACAATAATTTCATTGTCATCCTGTCGTACAGTTTATCGTGGTATTTTATGAGTTAGTAGTGTAGTTTACATTATAAGTGATGCTTTTCTTTGTTTATAATGATTGTGTCTCTCCTATTAGGCCACTATGTTTTAGATTGGGCCGCGCATTACCAAAAAAAACATGGGGTTTTTTTTTGCCCAGCGCGCGCAATAGATTGTTGCCGATTTCCAAAAAAAAACATTCAATTTCGGGAGATAAAAATATTTTACCAGCTATGTTTTTTTTTTTTTTTTTTCCGTCGCCCTCATTAACTTTTTTTAAAAAAGGTCAAAAGTTTTTTATTTCGTCACCCTCATTAACTTTTCAAGAAATTTGTCCAGTGTTTTTTTAATTTTTATTTATTATTTTTTATTTCCGCCCTCCCTCATTAGATTTTGGGTTTTTTCTGATCTAAAACAGAGAAATTAAACATAGTGGCCTTACGTATAATACGACAACTCGCGACATACTAAAACTTTCCTAAATCATTTCTGTGCCAAGCAGACTAATTGAAATCGTAGCCCTTTCAGTGCGGGGACCGTCTTTATACGTCAGAATCTGACGACTGTACACGTCACATTCTGACATATTAAGACGGTCCCAGCACTGAAAGAATTAAAATATTTCTAATGGCCGTAGACCCATAACTTAGGTATTCAAATGAATCGGGAAAAGCTAACTAAGTCATTTATGATGATTTAAAATTGTTCTCCAGGGTGTATAATAAATAATTCTGCGTTTTAAGGGTCAACTGAAGTTGTATCCCGCTGAATAAAGCTTACTCACATTTCGTCTTTCCGTATGAAAAAGTTATTCCTTCTAACACGAGCTGTATATATACGTTGTTTTGCATGCACACAAAAAGCCTTGTGTGCATTTGATGAGAGTATATGTCACAAATATAAATATATTTATTTTGTGAATATATTATAATTATACATATTTTTGTTTATATAATAAGATGTATTGTTTGGCATGTACCAATATGTATTAATCTTGTATTAATATGTAATGTGTTTGTTTTGAAGTGATTGGTGCGAATGTTTCTTTTTTACTTCTCAAGATCATTATTGGTGACTTCGAAACAATTCAACTATTGTTGAATGCACAACGGTTGATCGGCCACTGTGAAGCGCATTAACCCTTTAAGCGCTGAAATAGTTTTTTTTAAACCATGGAAACCAGAGAGTTTTTTTAATTTGAAATCATCATAAAAGTATTTCCGATTCATTTGAACACCTATGTTATGGGTCTACGGCCCTTATAAATATGTCTACTCTTACAGCTCGGGGATCGACTTCAGACGTCAGAATCTGACGTCTAAAGACGTCAGATTATGTCGACTAAAGTCGATCCCCGCACTGTAAGGGTTAGGATTACCAGTTTGAGCTGCCTATTTGAGGTACCTTGATCATAGACTTGTAGAACTGCGTTTTTAAATCAGTCATGCTAGCTAGACAGGTACACCAACTTATCAGTAGGTGCCACGTACTAAAGTAGAGACACTGGTGACACGAGCGAAGCAAGACAGGATGATTATCATGATTATGTAGTTACATAAAGACTACCGCTACGTGAAATGTGAATCGGAATTGGTACAGGAGATACACTGGTGCCGGTTGTAGCTGCATTATTCTATTTTAATCAGGATCTTGTACCAGCACTAAATTATCTGTGTAGTAAATACCGGTGTATCAAATCTGTGATAGCCAATTGTCTAAACTTGTAAAACACCTTGTGCTTAATTATGATATCACGTCTGCTTACTGTTGCAAGTTGTATTTTCTACAAACTCACACGTTTTATTTTTAGTCGGCTGCATATATTGTAAAAACCCACTTCACCCTGAAAATGTCACAAAAATCGATATAAGAGGAGCACCCCAATAGATTTTGACCCGTAAAATGACCTAATTAGCACATTTTAAAATTGCCACAAGGAAAATTTTTAATGATTTTTGTTTACGTTAAATCTCCATTTGTTCTCCGTATTTTGTGAGTTTATTTACTTCTATGACTCGTGTAACTATATCTTAATATATGTGGATATATTCATGTTTATTATAGAAGCCCAAAAGCGTCCAAATTAGAAAAATGAAATTTAAAATGGCCGCAAACATCATATTCAAATGATTTTCTCCATTGAACATACATAGTTATGTACGGCCTAACCAAACCTGTAAATTATCCTAATCTGCATATTTTCAAAATGGTTGCCATGGCCAAAGTAGAATGAAAATATTGTGATTACATCTTGTGATTTCCCTAAAATTGTCAATTATGACATATTTTATATCTTCTTTATTAATATCTTATCACCATTATATATACCATATCTAAATATTCAAGTATATGACAGTAAAAGGCGAGGCTTCACATATACAAAGTAACGGGTCTCCGATTTTTTTTAGAATTTTCAACAAAAACATACACAATATTTTGCCACAAATCTGTGTTGGGCAAAATATCGCTTTACATAAATTGTTTAAATTATAGCCAGCTATATAAAGTGATGCTGTGGAGACATAATCCCACCTGCAGTCACGATCACTATAAAAGATCAGCACATGCATATAGACCTATTATAAGTTCAATCTATTTACATTTGAAGGACTCTGGACAACTAGTGGTGTGGGCGATTGGATGCACCTCTGGAAGAGTCATCCAACACATGCACCCGTTTGTCTCCTGTTTTCTTGCCACTCAATGTGGATTAGGACGTTTAAAGGTGATATATCACCCCTTATATGGTATGAATAATTATGTCCTTATATGGGGTGATTGGCTATCATGTGACCCTCTCAGAGGGTCACATGATAGCCAATCACACCATTTATTTATTTATTTATTTATTTATTTGACTTCCAGTTAAGAACATGCAAAAATGGTACATTATAAATATTATTATCATTTTTTGAACATGGTAATAACTTTGGTTGACGGGAACAGGTCGAGACGACCTCTACAATGCCTGTCAACCATATAAGTGAATTAAAATTATAGAATAAAATAATATCCATTGTTTAAAATAGCAAAAACAATTTAAAAATGTACATAGTATAGATTATAAAGTTTACTATTTGTACACATAAAATAAAATAACCGACAATTGTCTGTCATCTGTTTCCCGCACCAAAACCAGAGATAAAATAGCTACACTGTGCTCTACACCGTGTAGCAAAAAAGGACACTCTGGAAAGCGTAGAAACCTAATTAAAACCTCTTAACCTCTTAATTTTAACATAGGCCTACATACATCCCTAAATAAAAGTAATACTATAAACCTAGAATACATCTACTGACGTCAGCTCATATAGCCGTCGCGCAGCCGAAATATGCTGAGTAGTACCACATATGCAATTTTAGACTGGAGGAAAAAAAATCCCAAACTCAAGAAGTAAATCAGTTGATTAGAGATCTTTGAAATTCAGCATAAGGACCCACTTGGTCTGGAAACAAAGGCTACTGAAAAATCACTAAACCTAAAAATAAAACAGAAAAAAGACAAATAATAATTTTGAGGGGAACAGCCATCCATGCCATGTGGTAATACTCTAAGTCAGATCATGACAAGCGTGATCATGTAGAGTGATGTCGGTCTGCTCCGAACAGTATCAGAGACTGTCTCCGGCCTGAATTCGAGCCAGGCAGACAACACAAAGCAACATTCGCAGATTATCGCTCATAGGTCGATCACTTAAGGTACCATTTGTGCTAAATATATAGATATATATTCAATACACGAGTATAATGCGTATCGACAACGGAGCCCTCCGTCCTTAGTCATGAGTGGCTGGTGACAGCTCAAATAGCCGTCTCACAGCCGATTCAAATTGCACAGGTAGTTTAAGACAAGAAATGTTCCGCTATATTCGACAATTCACACAAGCACAAGCCAGGCTCCAGGTACATCGATTATTCACATCAAATAAGTTTACCATGGCGAGATATAATTCATTCAGGTTCTTCTTAAAAATCTGCAAGCTACTAGCATCTCGGATAACAAAAGGTAAAGTGTTCCATAAGCGAACAGTGCGATAAAAATACGTACATTGGAACTGAACAGTCTTGCACAGAGGTAATTTGAATAGAACACCCTGTTGAGCAGATCTGAGGCCATTATGCGGACAAGCTAACTCAAAATTACTAGAGTAATCACAAGATAGTTTACCGTGAAGGTAGCTGTATAAAAAACACAAGTCGATTATTTCTCGACGGAAGCACAAAGGCAAGATAGATAATGCTGTGCATCTTTCGTGATAGGGTGAAACATAATCATTGAGAATAAATTTTGAAGCTTGACGTTGCACCCGTTCTAATTTGATTATGTCTTTAACATGATTGGGACTCCACATCGGACTACAGTACTCAAGAATACTTCTGACATGGGCCAAATATAATTGGCGCTTAACATCAATGGGGCTATTAAAGCCAACAGAACGTTTTATCATTCCTACCATAGAATGGGCTTTTGATGAAACAGTTTTCACATTCTCACACCAAGATAATTTACTAGTGATGGTTATTCCAAGATCATTAAATTCAGTTACTCTAGATAAGATATTATTATCAATGGAGTAATCAAAATCTATTTTTACTTTACGGCATATCGACATGAATTTACATTTTGATATGTTGAAGTTCATTCTCCAAATTTTGCTCCACAGAAACAGTGCATTAAGATCCTTCTGAAGGGAAAGTACATCTTGTCTTGACTTTATATTTCGATAAAGTTTGGCATCGTCAGCATATAATTTCATAAATGATGTACAAACATCGCAGATATCATTTATGTATAAAACAAATAATAGTGGTCCAATAATGGAACCTTGCGGTACACCTGATGTTACAGGTAAAGGTGATGATACCTGACCTTCTATCATAACTGACTGATACCGACCTTGCAGATAATTTTCAATCCACTGCAATAAGTTACTGCCAAAGCCAAATGTTTTAAGCTTGTGAACTATCAGGTCGTGCGGTACAGAATCAAAGGCTTTAGCAAAGTCAAGAAATATAATGTCTGTTTGACTTCCAGAGTCTAAATTTCTACATATATGGGGTGATTGGCTATCATGTGACTCTCTCAGAGGGTCACATGATAGCTAATCACCCTATATAAGGAAACACTTGTGCGCCCATCTTGTGGTAACTTTTATTTATTTGTCACAAATTTATTCATACTATATAAGGGGTGATATGTCACCTTTAAAATAAACATTTAATGTCTTTCGACAGATACGTCCATTTTGATATGTAGCCATTGAGGGAGAACTGTTTCAGATAGAAGTTGTGCAGTCTCGAAGAAGTAATTCTTTTTTTTGTGCGGTATCTACATTACACAGTTCAAACTTTCTAAATGTTATTCATAAGAACTGTAAGTATATATGCATACTGCTAAAGATATTCATGGGAACTCGTATACGAGCATCTGTATTTAGTTATCATATTTTCTTTTTCAGTACACCACTGGTGTGATAATGCTCAGTATCTCTTATTTTCAATGTTCTGTCCACAAACGACTAATCCCCTCCAGATATCACCTACATGTCATTGTGTGTCTCCTATCTACAATTTATCTTGTCCTGTGAAGCATTATTCATGAGCGTCTTCGTGGCGACATTACTGTAATGTGTTTACATTTGTACATGGATCAGTGCATAATACACTCGTTGATGGTGTTGTAAAGTAGTTTTTACCCCCGGCCCGTTGGGCCCGAAGGGGACGACACGCGCCGCCGCCGCCGCCGCACACACTCTTTTGGCTACTACACCGACATGGTTCAACAGATTAAATTCATAATTCATACAACATTCAACCCCTCCCTGCACTTTTTTTTACCCAAGGTCAAGGTCATGGGTCAAAGGTCAAAGGTCAAGGTCAAAGATTTAAAACAAATCTTGTTAACGCGATAACTTGAAAATTGTTTTTGGGATCTCTCCAATTTTTTACGTGAAGTTACCCATGAGTATGGAGATCACATGATTATATTTTCAGCTTACCACCGATAATCAAAATGGCCGCCACCTGGCGACTATTTTTTTTTTTTTTCGACTAAATTGTTTTTTCATAATTCCCTTGAAACCTGGTATAAAGAGGTTTTCAGGGTCTGCGAGTCTGTTGTCATTATTCGTTTTTCGCGTGCAACCGGAAACGAGGCTATGGCGGCCATCTTTATTTTTTAATTACAAAATTCCTTGTTAACGCGATAACTTGAAAAATAATTATTGGATCTCTCCAATTTTTTATGTGATGTTGCCCATGAGTATGGGAATGACCTGATTAGATTTTCAGCTTTCAACCGAAAATCAAAATGGCCGCCACCTGGCGAATAATTTTTTTTTAAAATTTTTTTTGTTCTCGACACCTGGTATATATAAGTCTTCGGGGTCTGTGAGTCTATTGGCATTGTCTATTTTAGTGTGCGACCGAAAACGAGGCTATGGCGGCCATCTTGATTTTTTAATTTAATAATTCCTTGTTAACGCGATAACTTGAAAAATAATTATTGGATCTCTCCAATTTTTTATGTGAAGTTACCCATGAGTATGGAGATGACCTGATTAGAATTTCAGCTTTCCACCGATAATCAAAATGGCTGTCACCTGGCGACTAATCTTTTTTTTTTTTTTCTGAACTCCCTCGAAACCTGGTATATATATAGGTTTTCGGGGTCTGCGAGTCTATTAGTATTGTCCGTTTTCATGTGAGACTGAAAACGATACTGCGGCGGCCATTTTGGTTTTATCAATTTTAATAAATCGTTCTTATTTTCAATTAATTGCCTTGAAACCTGGCATATATAGAGTCACTGCATGAGCCGAGGGGTATTTGAGTTCTTGCACGGTATTTTTCTATTTACAACAAGGTCAGCACACAAAATTACACAACAGAACTATTTTTCCTCTTGTGGCATTTTTGAAACTCATTGACGCGTATCTGTCCACGCCTTCTGTCTTCTGGATATTTTCACCAGCCTCTCTAGTGTCTTAGACGATACTGAGATGTACATAGAGACACTGCATATCCATAGGATGTCTTAGCATATAAGAAAAATATACACATGTGCATGCATTATGGTTTTCTGCTTGCTTTTCTTGTCAGAACAACCTATGTACGAGTACATAAGTTCAGAAAGACATGCCTGCTACGAGCTTATGATATACACATTGATGTGTGTTATCTCCTATAATATGATATGTTATCTCTCCTGTGAACTGTGGTCATTTTAACCCCTAGATAATTTTTTTGGAAAAGCCATTTAATAAAAAATGAGTTCATATGGGTCCATAGCCTGACTAAAAAAAGTTTTCAAAAATTTGTCGCCTACAAATGTCTTATTTGCATATTCAAAATGGATAATCGGTTGGTGCTATAAGTTTTGTGATTCAAGGCCAAGGTCACATTCTGGGTAAAGGTCAAAGGTTATTTCAAGCTCTTAAATGCCATATCTCAATAACCAAATATCATATAATGACAAATAATAGCTCTACACCCAGGTTTTCTGGTATGGAGTGCCGTTAATGCCATTATTTTTGTGATTCAAGGTCAAGGTCATACACTGGGTCAAGGCCACAGGTGATTTCAAGTTCTCTATGGCTATATATTTCGACCAATTATAAAAAAATTGTCGCTTATGAATGTGTCTAATTTGTATATTCAAAATGAAGCCACAAGAACCGTGGAGAAAGTGAAAATCTGCCATATTTCAGTAACAATTTGTCATAATATATAAGCAAATGATGGCTCTATAGGCTACCTAGGTTTTCGGGTACGGATAATCCGTTGGTACCATTGCCATTGAGTCAAGGTCACACCCTGGGTCAATTTGAAAAGTCATGTCAACCAACAGAAAGTGAAAATATGCCATATCTTAGTGACTTGTCATCATAATTGTAATGACAAATAATGGCTCTAAACCTAGGTTTTCGGGTATGGGAAATCCGTTGGTACCATTACCTTTCTTAATATATATATATAAACTATATATATATTTACATACCAGATTTAAGGCACTCATTTTAATAATTAAAGAAAATTCATAAAAAATAATGACTTTTTAACTGAATATTTCATGTTTATGTCTGTATGGTACATTTACCTGATTTATGTTATATATTAAATGGATTGATAAAAATATCTACTGTCTGTTCCGTCGATTTTATTTTTATTTGATTAGCTGCTCAATTATATTAAATTAAAAAATATTTATATGGCAAACTATTTTTGTCTGGATTCTGACAAATGGTTTTAATTCTCAAAATATGATCCAAATTAGCTACAGTGGATATAAGCTGGATCTTTAACATGACACCGAGCACATGAAGTTATGTTGATCCGGAGCTGAGTTATGATCATTTCAGTGAAGCGAATGAGTCAATGTTTTATAAAATTAAAATAAAGAACATTAATTAATGTCATGGCAAACATTTGATTGTAAGTTCTTTAAAGTAAAAGAAATAGTTCCTTATGGCCAAACAGGATTTTTCTGCCAAATCTGGAAATTTTGTATATTTAGTTTTTAACGATTGATTTTATAGCCCAGGATGTCTACTTTCAGAATCTGCCGGATGGACTTTCGAGCGGTTTTTTTAAATGGCAAAAACAAACTAACAAAAGATCTTATAATCACAATCACGTGATATGTCATTTCTGACTAATATTGGGGCGTAGAACCCATTTCTGGCCTTAAAATGATAATTATAGGCTTTAAAGCATCAAAATTTGACAAAAAAAGAAAATTCGCTATTATTAGCCCATATCATGCATATTGCACATTTTCTCAACTTGTACGGAGCCGACATGCGACTCATTTCGTGCAGAGGGGTCACAATTTATTATTAAAATCAAAATGACTTTACATTGATCATATGCAGATCGCGACACTTTGCGACTAATATATTCACTGATATATACGAGAATATTCTCCTCCTCAATGGTAATACCCATTTGTGGCGTGAATGATTCTAGCATTGAATAAGCTAATTGTGACAGAATCGCTCAGATCAGGTGAATCAGCAGTATGTTCAGTAACATGCTTTATATCAGCAAAATATTTCTGTTCAGGTATATTCCGAATAATAAACATTACAAATGATCCGTGTCATTAGACTATATAAGTATAGTAATACTATATCTTTGTTCCCCTTATATTATCTTGGTTTTCTTTGCCCGTATCTACCCTTGCACACATCGTCACCTGCCAGTAAATACGAGTCAATGAACCAATGATGTAGTAATGCTGGGCCAGCATTACAATCGTTGGACCAGCGTCACTCTGTAATTGGGTCAACGTCGCGTGTTAGCTGAGCGTCACCTGTTGTTTATAAGCAATGAATATGCATACTTGTTTATACGGGCGCAACAACCCCTGAAGTACCAAAGGGAAGAAGACAATCAAAAAGTATTAATAACTAACCACCAAACTATTGGATAAAAAATAGAAGTAAATCTCCATCAATATTTATTTTTCTGATTTTAAAGTATGTATTGTTTTTAATAGGATCAATGTCATAATTACTCATCGTAATATGGTGAAATCATACTTGATAGATGGGAAAAGTTCCAACCCCCGATACCGGGGGACAGCACTTTTTCACATTTTGGGTCGATTGCAAAAGGTCTTTGGTAATACTGATATTGTATCAATATGGAGTTTCAATGGAAACTAGTACATTTCCCCAAAATTTCAAAGAAGCTCATGTAAGACCACTCCTGAAAAAAAACATCTCTTCCTAAAAACGAGTCGAAAAATGACAGGCCTATATCCAACTTAAGTTTCATTTCCAAAATCTTAGAAAAGATAGAAGGCAATAGGCTGCAAGCTCATATAAAAAATAACCATCTATCTAATCCATTACAATCGGCTTACAGGAAACATCATTCTACAGAATCGACTCTACTGAAAGTACATAACAATATCATTATTAGTATGGACAAGGGTGAAGTTACGGCTCTAACCTTGCTTGACTTGTCGGCCGCTTTCGACATTAACAGATGATAGACTTTCTGATTGATATGGAATATCTGGCCAGGCTCAAATTTGGTTTTCTTCTTATTTGCAAATAGGCACCAGTCCGTAAAAATTAAAGCCACTTTTTCAGATAAAGTCACACTTTTGCTTTATACACTACATCACTCAGCGCTATTATTTCTAGTTTTGACATAAACCACCATCTTTATGCCGATGACACTCAAATTTACATGTCTAAATCAGTTTCAAACGCGAAGGAATCTCTTGAGAAGTTGCAACATTGTTTAATGGGTGTGTCGGCCTGGATAACAGGATTTAAGCTGAAGCTTCACCCTAGCAAGACAGAATTTCTTCTTATTGGGACAAAACTTCAACGAGAAAAAAGTCTTGAATAATTTCCCATGCTTACTTCTAGGTCAAGACACTTTTCACTATATGCCAGAAAAGGATATCGCTAGATTACAACGCGTTCAAAACTGCCTTGCAAGAGTGGTAACCAAGGCCCCACGATTTAGTCGTTCCGTTCCAATTCTAAAACGATTACATTGGCTTCCTGTCAAGTTTCGCATTCATTTTAAAATATGCCTAATAATTTTCCGAACCCTAAAAGAAAACCAACCAGCATATCTGGCTGATTTACTCGTTCGGCTGAAATGCTCAAAATATCTACGCTCCACTATTTCGAATAGATTTGTTGTTCCTCGTATAAAGAATAAGACTGAGTCAAGAGCTTTCTCTATATCTGGTCCAGCCTTATGGATCGCCCTGCCTTTGCAAATACGCAATGCCAAAACAATCTTAACATTCCGGAAATTACTTAAATCTCACCAATTTGACATGGCTTTCCCACCCTAGTCCCTCAGTAGCCCGGCTCCCTGTTGACGAACCTGCTTTGGCCTCGATTATGACACATGATCACGCTAAGGATTTGTGCGCCTCTGAGCTAGGTCCGCTGAGGATATAGGCGCTATAGAAGTTTTATTGATTGCTTGATTGATTGATTATGTTATGCACACCATTACAATCGTTCTGTTTGGTGAAAAAAAAACATTATTGGCCTATATAGGTATATATATACTACGATGGGGATATATTTAAACGTCGAATAGATTCCTCAAGGATCAATTCTGGGATCCCTTTCATTCATCATCTATATGAATGATATATTTAATGCCATCAATTATTTAAAGCTACCGGTACCCTCTATGCACATGGTAGTACGTTAATTACCACACTAGATATATCCGACAATTCCATTTGGAACTTCAATGTTAACATACATTTTGAGTTGTCCAAAATAAGTAATTGAATATGTTGTACATTATAATGTCTCGGAATAAAAAAATTATGGTTTTCCTAGCGTGCACAGAGATCGTGTAACATTCCCCTAGCGTGTACAACGATCGAGTAACGCTCATCTAGCGTCTCCTCTCACACGCTGGTGTGCGTTGAAAGTTTTGAAACTGTTTAAAACTGTCAGCGCTCATCAGCGTTCATCTGCGATGCACAACGATCGCAAAACGCACACGGCGATAGCATAACGATGATCCAACGATAGTCAACGTTCGCCAGCGTTCGGTTGAGTTTTTGTAGTGCGTTACGCGATCGTTGAGGCTGATCTACTGGCCTTATACATTTATAATGCTTTCAAAATTTAAAAAAAAACATTTGGTCCCCATGATTTGCCATAGTAACCTTACGCGATTTCGCAGCGAAAAAGTATTGATTAGTCTGGCTGAGTCGATACTTAGTCTATATATTTATGGAGAAATTTTATGATGACAGGAAAATAATGAAGTTTTTTTGCATTCACTCCTCTTTTTCATTCCTATCGGCACGTGCTACTTTAATAATCATTGTCAGCTTCTTATCCATTTGCTATCCAATGAATTAAATTTAATCTACGTTACCGCATTTTTATCTTTGCAGGGCAGTATTGTGATCTGTGATTTTCTACCGCAATTCTCACCTCGCAGTCAAGCAAAATTATCCAATTTTATAAAATATCCAATCATAATATGTCAAATTGAAAATTCAGACTTTTTAATCTTAGCCCTTACCACGCTGAAATATGTTTGTATAAACCATGGAGACCAAAGAGTTTTTTCCAATTTTAAGTCATCATAGATGTCTTGGTAAGCTCTTCTCGCTTCATTTGAATATCTATGTTATTGGTCTACATCCATTAGAAATATTTTTATTCTTCCAGTGTTGTTTGATTCTTTTATTGTTTTTATCATCACAATCCATGATCACTATTCTAGTAGCCAATACCTATCAGTTTCTTTGTATCATGGAATTTACTAACATTTATTACTAGGTAACAATGCACATTATTAGGAAATAAATGTTGCTAAGACGTATATACCTTTTAAAAATATATTTTAATAAAATTATAAAAATAAAAAATAAATTAACCATTTAAAATTTCAGAAAGATTTGAATAGGATTGTAATCGCTCAAAGGGTTGCGGAAAAACGCGTCTTAAAAATAATGGTTTATCACCGGTGCAGGGTTTCTACTCTAGGGCCTACTTAACAGATGGCTGCACTTTATTAACCCTTTGACTTCCAGGCCGGAGTGCATGCCAGGATCCAGATATACTGGTGTAGGGGTTCTATTTTTCGTCATTTGAAGCTGGAATTGCTAACGCAATTTCCAGCTTCAAATGACGAAAAATACATAAATGTAGTATATATTTGACGAAAATTTGTGTCATTTTATGGTTACGTTCATTGACGAATGACGACGGAAATTTCCGTCATGTATGGTAGTGAAAAGGTTAATCATTTTTTGTCTCCGTGGATTTTGAAGGTTTCAGCAGCGGTAGATCTGTGCAAGACCAAATGCAGTAACGTCTTACTTTTCAAGTAAGCCGTTACTGCTTTTTGGCTTTGCAAAGCAGAACGTCGGTTCCGTGTCGGTGACCCGGTGATCCCGACAAGAAATGAGGTCCCCGCAGAAAGGTTACAGTGGACGTAGGAAAATGAGGCAGAGGAAGGCAGGTGCAGGGCTAATGAGGCCGCGAGCCCGACAGCGGCCATGGACATGGGTTGTCACATCAGGGCCAACGCTGTCATAATGCGCAGATCTTAAAATAGTCTAGTAATCAGGTTTGCTTCGGTTTTTATGCCCGAAGCGAACGCCGTGAATTGACACCAGTATAGTTTTCATAGTTGCCGCATGCACACATACATTGAAAGGTGGTAAAGGCGTTCTTTACTGCCAATCTGGAAATAGTTTGAGCCTACTAAACGATTCCGGCTCCAATAGTTTGTATTAATAAAACGTCTAGTTTGGCAAACCGCTTCAAGATTCTATTTAAACGACCAAACCCTCATGCAGACAGGTTTGATGGTTTGGTTAATCCGGTTCTAATTTGAACTGATCTGGTGCGAATCTAACGCTCTGATTGGTAAACCAGGTTAAGATCGGTGCGAACCGATCAGGCCCTTAAGCGCGTTCCACACGAAACATTGACCCAATGTTGGACCAGTGTCGTAGACGGTGGCCAGCATTGAAGAAGCAGTGGGTCAATGTTTCGTGGGTGTTGTGAACGCACCGTAGCGTTTCAGAGCGTCACTTTTTTGTCTTTGTTGGCTTGCACTAGATTACAATGCCAGAAACTGGGCCTAAACCATCACGACACAGACATTAATCGGTTTGCGGTGCTAACAGATATGGTATAGTGGGTGCTCGCCACTATATAATACGATAATTCAGTGATATGTGAATAGATTTGCTTCAAACTCTCCATGCGTATTCTTGCTTTTGTGGAGCAGTATCAAAGGAACTATCACTTTTGTCATGTTCATTGTTTTCGCATGATTTCGCATGATTTTAGTCAGTATTGTGGGGAGCCTCCGTGACCGAGAGGTAGCGTGTTCGGCCTCAGACCGCCAGGGCTCGAATTTCGAATCGTGTGTCCGGAGGACAGTGTCATCTCAATCATCTCAAGATCCTCGGTAGGTTCTCCTGGCCCAGTTTAGCCTATATACGCACAAAAGTGGCCTAAAGCCCGATTTATTTAATTTCATTTCGCATGATTTGTTATAAAAAACGTGTTTTTCTACATTATCCCATTATACAGATAGAAGTTTTGGGTTCAGGTCATGTGTCTATGTGTCAGTCAGTAGAGCAAACACAAGACATTCATTTGGCGTCTTCGAGGCTGGGCCAACATTAACTAAACAGTGGGTCAATGTTTTGTGTTTGATGGGTAGCTATGATGTCAGGTACGACGTGTACGATGGGCCTGCTTTAAACAAGAGCCGGACCGTCTTCTCCTGTGTGTGGGGTTTTCTAGACATGTTGTATCCGAACATGAAGGACGGACGGGACCATGGTCATAAGGGTATGATGCCCCCTGTTGAAAAGAAACAACCCTGCTCATTCAAGGAGGCATCTTTGAATGACCAGGGCTGTTCCATTTCAACAGCAGGTCTGGTATTCAGGTTTCAAAGATATAAAATTTCATCAATAGAGAATTTTTACTGGTGAATACAGAAAGGTTTATAGTATTTGTCATGTCACTGTCCAGGTTACACAAACTCAATATCACACTACGGCCACACAACCTGTACTGCTTAAGGATAGGTGTTCAGCCTGATTCACGTGGCTGTTTGCAATTCTGCTTGGATAAATAAAGTTTAACAAAAAAAACTGATTCACGTTCTGTACACCCATACGAAGTGGATTGGACCAAGCACCGATCACATTCATAACTAGCCTTATGGGTAGTTCTCTTGTTCTATGGGTGCTGCACACGCCGATGGCAAAAAACCAACGATTCTCCGGATAATTAATGTTTTGAATTCTTGAATGATGACAAGATTTTGAATAATGAGACACAACAAATTATTCGATGATTTTGGTGTCATTAATGGACACTGAGCCAAGCGCTACATATGAGACTGCAGAGGGATGTTGAGGTGAAATAAGCTGACCATTTCTATTATGCTGAAATTGTACCCATCCTGCCATGAAGAGGTGTTGTCATATCCCATATAATAACATGGAATGTGGAGAGAATACGCATCATGGGATATGCCATATCCTGACATACATGTATGTCATGTAATGTAATATGTAGCGGAAATGATTCATCCAAGCGTTACATGTATCTTGTCGTTACCTGGTTACATGTATCATGTATTCACAAGTGGATATAGCACGTTTCTTCAAAGACATGATTTGAGCTATGAAAGCCAATATTTAAATGATAATTTAATTACTCAAAAATGTATTCCGATTTCTATGAAGATTGTCTTTTTATGCGCGTTACCTTTTTCCTCACACCCATCCCTTGGTTAGAAAATATTGTAGCTTTGACATTTTTCTCTTAATTAAGTATATCTAACAACAACATCACGCTTTATGGAGGAGAGTTCTCGCTGAACATAAGGAGAATTGTAATTGGTACATTTTCATTGATATTATATATATTGTTTTTTTGTTATTGCGTGAACCATTGCAGCCCAATAAATTACCACATCTTCGATTCATTGAGGAATGTCTTGAGATGGTCACATGCACCATCATCCAAGCCGCAACTATGATGGATTGCTGCTCATCTCATGTCAGTCTTTGAAGTGATTGTATGTTTTTTCATACTTGAAAAGCTTATGGGCAGTGCTTTCATGAAACTGAAAAGCAATGTACATCTTTAATAGCAGCTATAACCCATTGCTTAGCAGGCAAATTTTATCACGTCTGGGCATGGGAGGATAGGTGGAAGTTATTGAACATGTCAACGAGTATTTTAACATTGGCTGTGTAGTTTCTCTGGATGGTTGGATTAACATCAGAGCTCTTTAACATTTTAAATTTTTGAATACTTTTTGTCACATTCATCAGCAATACAGACCCTTTCTCACCCTGCAATATGAGTATGTACAATAAGGACACATTTTTCATCAAGGCTGCTTAGTACACACTTCTCCTTAAAGCTTACTCTGTTAGTGTAGCCCGTTTTTTATTAGTGAAATTTTGAGATTTTAAAAATAACAAATGTTTTTGCATATCTTGATCAGAAATCAATATTATGAACCGAGAAGCACTGAGTATAATGAAAATTATCATGAATGAAATATAAAGTGCTGTTTCTCCGAGCTTGTAGTAGCTGTCATATTTGTACTTCAGAAGTATATCAATATGCACAATATTGACAAACGTTAAAGGTTACTTGCTTGAATAACCAAACAATATCCAGCATCATCGATTGTATCGTTAAATTGACAAGTTCACCACGTCGGCTATTTTGCCATCTATGTTTGCCCTTGAAGTATCGAATCTATTTTTTTCTTGCTTAGATGAAAAAACTACTTTCACATTTAAATCAACCCAATTATATAATTAAAATTGGCATTAAATTGATTCCATGTCAGAGACGTCCGTCACAAAGAACAACCGCCAGATTCCAAATATATTTTGAACTTTACCTTGACTTTTACCTTGAAGTTATTGATTAACCTTGTCCTGTATGTGATATATAATAGTGCATAACATTTTGTACAACATTAAAATGCACAGTTTATTAAAAGAAAATAATTAGAATCATACCGTTTATCCATGTACGAGACATGTGCGAAAAAGAAAACGTATGGGTATACCAATCGTCCGAACAATTATGACCCCGGTTATTAGACAAATACTCCATTAAACCCTCAAATAAAAGTTTATAGATTTTCATAATATATCAAATCATTTTTGATAATTTGCCACATTCTAAATGCGCTTTTCAATGAACGAAATTGTCAATTTTCCCTCAATTTTGACTTTGCTTTCGAATAATCACGTGACCTTGACAATGAATGTTCCAAAAATATTTTTGTTTTGTCAATTTTCCATGAAACAGATAACAGAACTTAAAATCATTAAAATCACCCCACCGATTCTTGAGATATTATTTTCTCCGGATTTTCCCCCACATTTTGCTAATTATGGATACTAATTACATGTTAATTATATGTTAATCGTGTCAGAATTGACTGCGCTATATCAGGATCGAAAGAGTACTTGCTACTGATCATCTGGGCAAAAAATTGTAATTTCTTTCAAAAGTGCACAGAGAAACCCCCTAACAGCCTGGACTATTAAATTCATCTCACAGTATTCAAGAAATTATCCTGGATCAAAATAGCCTGTATGTGCACAGCATAAACATGATTGAATGAATGAATGTATGAATAAATGAATAAATGAATAAATGAATAAATGAATAAATGAATAAATGAATAAATAAATAGATGAATAAATGAATAAATGAATGAATGAATGAATGAATGAATGAATGAATGAATGAATGAATGAATGAATGAATGAATGAATGAATGAATGAATGAATGAATGAATCAATGAATGAATCAATGAATAAATGAATGAATGAATGAATGAATGAATGAATGAATGAATGAATGAATGAATGAATGAATGAATGAATGAATGAATGAATGAATGGATGAATGAATGAATGAATGAATAAATGAATGAATGAATGAATGAATGAATGAATGAATGAATGAATGAATGAATGAATGAATGAATGAATGAATGAATGAATGAATGAATGAATGAATGACAGACAGACAGACAGATATTTTATTGACAGAAAAGAAAAGTCATTACAGACTTATTTGTCATAGAAATGAAAGAGATATATGTACATGTATATACAAGATTGTTAGTTTGTTAAAATCATATGATAATATACATGGTATGACATACACAACTAAAATCATGTTAAGTGGCATTGCCAAAATAAAAACTGGGTATTTCGATAATATATATGACTACTACTAAAAATGAATTAAAAGGCATTGCAAAGATAACATAGAGGTCTATCATTTAGTTTCCCGCACCAAAACGTATGACATACTAATTATATATAGTAGCAAAAAAGACACTCTGGAAAGCGTAGAAACCTAAAATATATACAAGTGCATAATTATGCTACAGTAACTGGAGTATGCAATAAGACAATGGTAAAAATTATATGGTATTTTTTAAAATTATATATAATATCATGCAAGTACAATAAATATGGCATAAACTGGTAGCTCCGAGTCATGTGACCATGCAAGCACAGTCGCTATGAGCGCGGAGATTCCCTGAGATTGACTAGTGGTGCAAACTTAACGACGTAATAACAGTAGTAATGGCGGTTAAAAATTATTTATGCAATTCACACAGGACATGGCCCTCGCACAAAAACATTAAGCCTTTTTATAATTCACTATATTGTTTAATTCATACTGTTTCAATCACGACCTATTTAGTACCACATACTCGGAGTTACAATCGAAGAAAAACATTCCCGACCTCATAGAGAAAATCAGTTGACTTAGCAACTCTGATATCCTCCATAAGGCCCCATCTCGTCTGATAACAAAGGCGACGGAAACGTCCCTAACCGGCCCCAAAAAGCCAAATATTAAGATCCGAGAGCAACAACCGTCTTGATATGTGGTAATACCTAAGTCAGATCATGAGGGCATGATAATATGAATAATATAGCGACAGGTGACAGATTTATTATACTCAGTAGTTTTAACCCTTAATTTGTTTAAAGCAACCATAAATAAATTGCGCTAGTGACTTCACCACTGTTATGTCTCTAGATGTCATAATTCCTAGAAACATTTCATTTGTCGGTTGTATATTGATAATTGCGGCTACAGAATCATACAAGAATGAATGAATGAATGAATGAATGAATGAATGAATGAATGAATGAAATGAAGGAATGAAATTAATGAATGAATGAATGAATGAATGAACGAACGAACGAACGAACGAACGAACGAACGAACGAACGAACGAACGAACGAACGAAAGAACGAATGAATGAATGAATGAATGAATGAATGAATGAATGAATGAATGAATGAATGAATGAATGAATGAATGAATGAATGAATGAATGAATAATGAATTAATGAATGAATGAATGAATGAAAGGAAGAAAGAAAGAATGAATGAATGAATGAATTAATGAATGAATAATTGAATGAATGAATGAATGAATGGATGGATGAATGAATGAATGAATGAATGAATGAATGAATGAATGAATGAATGAATGAATGAATGAATGAATGAATGAATGAATATTTTTTCCATCCATCAATATTTGACCATGTGGGAAGAAAACGCCTGAAATTCTGACCCAATGATGGGCTAGTGTCCCTCCAATGTCACCCACCACTTTCCTCAAATTCGCAAACGGAAAGTCAAACCCAATGAACACAAAATGAAATGAAATGAATGAGGTTTTAGGCCACATTTGTGCGCATATAGGCTGAACTGGGCCAGGAGAAACTCCTGAAAATGGTGATATGAATGAGATGACATAGACCTCCGAACACAAGATTCGAATTCGAGTCCTGGCGGTCTGAGGGCCGAGCACGCTTCCTTTTGGTCACAAAGGCTCCCCATATTATTGATTAATGACCACACAGCATTGGGCCAGAGCTGGGCAATGCTGGGCCCACGGGCCCATCATTGCCCCAGCTCTTGCCCATTGATCCCTCCACTGCGGCCCGTGGTGACCCCACTTTTTCACTGGTCCGGCTTCGGCTGACCCCATACCCCTCCCCCCCCCCTCCCACAAAGCGCACCCCCTGTCCGGTCATTTCCCCCGCAATACGTCTTCTTGTCGGCTGTCATTTCTTTCTAACGTCGATCTGGTGATTGACGCGGAAGCCGCATCTCTGGCATCTCTAGCGATTCCAGACTGAAGCTTCCAAATTACAGAGTTCGTGCTCTATTATCTGTAACAAAAGAAGTGGTTCAAATAATGGCGAACAGCACATGACCGTAAAAAAATATTGAGCAGGGTCGCGTCGCAGAGTTTCAATAGGAAGGGGGTGTATATAATTTTATATTGTACGACATTCAGCAAGCATAAGTCTACTGAAAACTATTGATCAATAAATCAGATAATTATAATTTCCACTCACGGCAAGCTGTGTCTCGCTTCCGTAATGTGCAACTTTCAAGTGGAAACTATATTTGTCAAATCACAGCACATATATTTTCAAATCTTGCCGATCCAAGGCACGCTTATAACACTTGAAAAGTCGTCATTTTCAAAATGCTGATGTAAAAAATTAAAATAATAAAAGCTGTTATTGGAATTCAAAAGGTTAATCTCTATTAACCCCGTACTTGCTATAAGCTATAGATATTTGTTTTGCAAAGTTCAACCGTTTCAGAGCAGAAGCGTCTTTATACGTCAAAATCTGACGTCTGTAGACGTCAGATTCTTACGTATATGACGATCCCCGCCCTGGAATAATTAAAATATTGATAATGGCCTGAGTCCCATAACATAGGTATTTAAATGAAGCGGACAACACTAAATAAGACATTTATGATGATTTCAAATTGAAAAACCCTTTAGATTCCATGGCTTGAACAAAAACTGTCTCGCTACAGCGACCCACGACTTACCGTGGATAAAACACGTACACATGTACAAATTAGATTAAAATCTATTATAAGCATATTTCAAATTGTCTTGTTTGAAGAATAAATCGGCAGGATGACACGGCTATACACATGATGACCAATTAACCCTTTGCCTGCTTATTACGACAATAGTCGTTTTAAATTCGTTTTATTAGCCAATAAAATCACTGTTTTGGGGAACGAAAGGACATAATAATTTGTAAATGTTTGGTCTCAAATTTAACGAAAATGAATAATTTTCAACCTTTTGAGGTTGTGGATCACTGTAGTGAGACACAACCTCAAATTGTTGAAAAATTAACTAGCTTACCTTAGCAGTATAAGGGTTAATTCACACTCAACCCTTTAAGCGCTAAGTACAACTATAGGCGTTTCTAATCTGTTGTATTAGCTGATCAAATCACAGTTATTTGAAATGGACATTAATATTTGCCAATGTTTGGTGTCAAATTAAACAGATATAACTAGTTTTCATCCACTTGAAGTTGTGGGTTGTGGCCATTATAAATACTTAATTCGTTCAGCGCGGGGATCGTCTTTAGACGTCATAATCTGTCGTCTAAGGACGGTCCCCGGCCTGAAAGGGTTAAAAATAGGATTTAATATTATTTTAAATGCTGGGCTGACTTTTCAGACGATGACCACGAAGAGACATACGTGTATCTTTATTTATTTATGATCAAAGAATCCACATAAATCACAATCCGTTTAATTTCTAGGTATTGCAATGCATGCTTAAATGTCGAGTAAATATAATATATAAATAAGTCCACATTAAAAAGTATAAAAAGTACAAGGTCTACTCAAGGAATAGATATGTCCAGATATGACTTGAGCACATTATATTTTTATTTTAGTGTTGGATAAAACGGATTTCGGGGCTAAAAAGGGTTATTTTTATCGTTTAAGAATGGTCTATGCGGATTCACTGACCACCCGAACTAAATAATATTGAGCAATTTACACAATTCCCATATTCTCCATATTGCAAAATGGCGTTTTTTGTTAATCAAAGACTTTTACTAAATAGCTCATAAATTGGTATTGCACACCTATACAACTTTACAACCGGAAGTAATATTTTCAGATAACACATAAATTATATAGCAGCATCTAACATGCTATATGTACATGTATATACATATTTTGTAGGCTAAACGGGACCGAAAAATAAGGCTTTTTGGTGATCTGGATCCTACACTAATTAGGGTAAACTAACCCCTTCAGTGCGGAGACCGTTTTTTTACGTCAGAATCTGACGTTTGTAGACGTCAGATTCTGACGTATAAAGTCGATCCTCGCACTGAGAGATTTGAAATATTTTTAATGGTGGTAGACCCATAACACAGGTATTCAAATGAAGCGGAAAGAGCTGACAAAGACATTTATGGTGATTTCAAAATAAAAAAAACTTTTGTCCTCCATGGCTTATACACAAATAATTCAGCGTTACAAGGGTGTAGTAATGCTCGTATAATGCTGTGGTCATCATTACCTGTGTTGACACTGCCATTAAGCCGCTGCAGCCTTATAGGCAACGTCATTGGCGTTATTGACAACGTCGCTGACGCAGTACTCTCTCTACGCTACGTGGCCAGCGATCACAGAGAGCCAATTGTCCCTGAGCCGGCTAATTATTAGGTTACCGCGGTGAGGGGTTTAGAAGATGTCATCGCCGCACCCCTCCGCAGTATTACAGAGGAGATCCGGTGATGGATCGGCCCCGGACCCCTCCGAGCGCAGGCAACGGGATCGGCCCGGAGTCGGGCGTGTGTCGGCCCGGCGTCATGGACGCCGGGCTGACACGCGCCCGACTACGGCCGAGCACGCGCCGTTTGCGGGGAAGGCCAAAGAGGCGCGCAGGTGTGCCCTGCCAAACCGCCGGCAATCCCTCCGACCAAGTCAGCCCCCAGGGACAACCTTCCCTGCCCCGTCGCTCCCCCCCCTTCCCTTCCCTGCCAACCCGCTCCCGGCCTGTCCAGGGGAGAGGGGGGAGGCTCGTAATTAATTTCATCAACTGGACGTTACTGTCACTGCACCCTTTGCACTTTTTTAGCCCATCCTTCCTCTCGGCTGCCTGCCTTTTCCCCAATTTTTTCTCCCTTGTTTTTCTCACTTCAGAGATTTCCCATTCACTGGCGGCCATTAGTAGCTCCACTAAGTCTAGGTTTCATTTCACATATCTACAGTTTCAATGTTTCAAAATACTTGCTAGGTTTGTTTCGATTCACAAATGTTTACTGTTCATTTTTAAAAATACGTTTGTCGAAAGCAAAGCTTTGTGAAGTATTCCTGAGGAAAATCAGTTTATTATCTTCAGATAACACCTATAAATTATATAACAACATCGAACATGCTTTATGTACATGTATATATATTTGTGAGTTTGACCTTGGCATTGACCCATAAACTCACACTTCAAGGTCATCAAAATAACTTAGGTTTATCTGAACGAAATAACACAAAAGTCATATAAATGGGTCAAGTATGTACAGAAGTAGACACACTTATCACACTGAACTTCTCCACTGACAACAAAAAAGGGCGTGGCCCAGAACCATACCCCCCCCCCCCCCCAACGAGTTTTATTTTTGGTGCTACCAGAGACCTGTAGAGCAACTTGGTAAAAAAAACCGGCTACACTCTCGTAGTTACAGGTCAAGTACAATAATGCCCTGGACTACTGTTCTGAAAATACCACAATTATTGACCCTACCGTACTGAACCATTATTTATTTATTGTATGCAAAACAGCTTTCTTTATTCATGACGGTAGCCCAGCCAGTTCCATTCGTCTTGCCTATTTTTAATCCTAGAATGCGTGGGACATAACTGCATTATTATAATAACTTTTTAAAAGTAATTGGTTTTGTCAGAGTGATGAGAGTTATGGCGAGGACAATATCCCAGATCAACATAATTATTCTGACATGTTTAGAGCCCCCTTGGACCTCAACTGTGTTTTACACTCATAACATGTTTAGGTCCTGAAATTGCCATTTGGAAGAAAACAACGATAGAAAACTCTTTTAAAGTATTATTGACACGTATATTTCAACAGAGACGTATATTTCAAATCATACGTATCATTCTATTATAATGGTTTTGTTCTAGCTTTTCTAGAGACAAGACAAGCTCACCATCCTCCATTTAATGGCGAGTTAGAATCAGACTTGGTTAAAAGCGAGCACAATCCCCACCTGCAACATCCGGCACCATCCTGCACCATCAGTGTCCCTAGTATGCCGCCGTGCAAAGCCTATACAGGCAGTAAGTGCTAACTTTTCAAGTAAGTTGTTACTGCCTTTTGGCTTTTCGGAGCAGTGTGCCGGGTTGGGAAAGGTATATGTTAAAAGATCACGTATATACATACCCAGCAAACACTTGTCATTGCGCCATTGCTGGGTCATTGCTGGGCCAGCGTCGCAGATGGTGGACCTACATTGATCCAACATTGGTTGGCATCTTGTGTTTGCAGGGTAGGGCTCAAAACATCAAAGACAAAGATATATTTTGTTAGACTTTAGATGACACACTTTAACGTGTCCATAAAGACTATGGGAGCGCATGTCTTCTCGGCCAACATGCGTCAAAAGAATGTAACAGTAAAAAAAGTTAACTTATTTAACAAATATTTCAACGAATATTTCAGACACAAATATTTTCAGACATGATTTATCTTTTATTGAATTTTCACAAGAACACATTGCTTATGTGTACAAGAACTGAATGTGAATAAGGCGTGCGGGCCTGTCAGTCTGTCATCTCACGTGCTTACGAAATGTGCCACTGGGCTAGCACCATCAGTAGCACATCTCACTACGAGAAGTTTTCATTCTGGCTGTATACATACATGTTCAATTGAAGCAAGGTAACGTGGCGCCTGTTCATGAAAAGGTGATAAACACATGCACAATGTAGTGTAGGGTCTTATGTAATCCCGTGGGAATTTCATGCTAATTCTTGCCACCTACGTTTTTCTTGTTCAGAATTTTATGCTGATTCCAAAAAAATAGGGTGTAATTTTTAGATCAGTTTAAAATCATTTTTCGACCCCTAGAGGTCATGACCCCTAGGTCTCATAATTATCACATGTCTTACTAGTCGTGTAACACATCAAAATGACCGAAATTGTTTGGGAAATATCATCATATTTGAACAATTATTAAATTAAAAATAAAATAAAAATTAAAAATTAAAATAACATTTTCTGCCCGCTAGAGGTCATTTTAAGGTCAACAATTGCAAATATACCATTAGTCCATGGGACAGAATCGGTCACCATGCAACCCCGCCCCCCCCCCCCTCCCGCTACTCACACACACCAAATAAAATAAAAATTAAAAATTAAAATAACATTTTCTGCCCGCTAGAGGTCATTTTAAGGTCAACAATTGCAAATATACCATTAGTCCATGGGACAGAATCGCTTTTAAATATCCAAAACATGAAATGAGATGTTACCAGTAAAAAAATTGGGACGAACTTTATATTTTGACCGCTTTTATGGGGGTCTCTCCAAACCTAGAATTAGTGGGTAGGGTTACGTAAGCGTCTGTCGTTCATGTTCTGATTAACCAATCTGCGTATGCAATATATCATGTAACAGATAATTAAATTCCCGTTCTATCAATACCCATTGCAGTAGAGTGAATAATCGTCTTTCCACATAGGCTCAAATATGTTTTTTTAGTATAGAATAATCAGAATGAACAGCAACACAGTCAACATGGTCATTAAAAACAGCATAATAAATGATAGTTAATAAACATATCCATATGTGAACTATGTTTTCTGTACACAGATATACATGTATGTATGCTTAAAAATGTGCGTTAGTTATATTCATAAATGTCATACATATTTCTTATTGAAAGAATTTTGCAGCCTTTCATGAAAATAAGTCTACTTAGCCTGGGTTAAAATCTAAAACATGGAACTTTGTTTGGGATTTTAATGTGTACTTTTATATTCACTTTTTTTTACATAATTTGCGTGTGCTGAATGCGAATTTGTTGGATAACTTTTTCTGTTTTTGGAAACCTTCACATACATATTGCCAAAACACAAAATGACCACCAAAATGTTAAGAAAACACCATATTTTTTATAGTTTGTCGCACATAAACGCCCAAGTTATGTTTTTTGCAAGATTTGTAATTGATTTTTTTTTCTTGTGTCTTTGGAAAGAAATGACCTTTATTTGACCTCTATATCCATGACATACGCCGTTTTTTATGTATTCAGTATTACTATAAGTATACTGCTAAACATGTTGACGATAATATGACGTATATGTGATAACACAGTTGATTAGGACTAAACATTACAGACGAATAACTTTGAAATAAAAAATCCGCGAAATGGCCGCGAAGTCTACCTTCATATTAACAATAAACAAAATGGCTATCAAAATGTAAATTAACCTCTTTTTTTAATTTGTAATTCAGAATTGTGTGACTTGGGGGCCGAAACAAGCATTTTTGATGTTTATTGTTCATCGTCTGACCTATAGTTTATCGTAAAATCCAAGATGGACGTCATTTTGCTTATTTACTATTGAAATAATAATGTCATTCTGAATACTAAGCACATCAAAGCATGTTAGAATATACTGTACCTCAACACAGTTTCGAATGCCTTGCAACCTAATGTGCCGTATTACGTAGTCTATTTTTTAGATTTCCAATAAACAAATTTTGTTCATGATATTATAGTTCACGTGCATAAAAACCGCTTTCATTTCTGTGTTGGCGGTACCCATTTTGAATTTTAAGGTCAAATAAAGGTCATTTTGGTAGAAAAACATGAGACATAAATTTATCAACTCAAAATCATACAGAAACCAGGAATCGTGCAATAATTTGTAACAAAATTTTAAAAAGATGTGGGTTTGGCGGCCATTTTTTGTTTTGCTTATTTAAAGGTGAAGGACATTAAATATAGAATTTTATCCGACAGATTCGAATTCAGCGCACACAAATTGTGTAAAACCAAGCGGGAGAAAAATATAGACTTAAATACAGAGCAAAGTTCAATGTTTCATATTTCAACTCAGGATAAATACGCACATTTTCAAAAAAGTCTGCAATATTATTTCATTTAAAAATATATATTATGCAATGTACAAATCGAAATACCACTCAGTCTTAAGGATATACACATCTGGGCTTAGAAAACATAGGTCAAATATATATATGGCCAATAATTATGTTTTATTGGGTCGTTTCGATTGACCATGTTTACTAGTTTGTTTTCTTGTCGATTATTTGTAATAAAAAATTGTTTAAACGTATGTGTAGAGATAACTGTTTATTTCACTGCATTGTGTAATACATCAGTAGAACGGAAATTTAGGTATTCTCTCAACGCATATTTCATAACATTACATAATGCTGAAAAGCACATGTATTGAAAATACAAGCACAATGACGATATTAAATTATAACTTGCTTTATTATGAAAAAATAAACATTGGACCGACTTGAAGGCCTAATTTTCTATGTGATAAAATATATTTTATGGTTGTTATCATGTATGAGAACACGAGTCTATAAATAAAGCCTCTGCTCAGGAAGTAGAGTAAGTGTAGTCATTGCACATTCCTTCATAGTGTAAACGATGTAATACCATACGTAATGATGGTCTCACATTGAAAAAAAAACGAACATTTTTTCAACCGAACACCTCTTGGATAAAGTGCTCAACGGTTTGTAAACCAATGCAACATAATATCGTCCCCTTGGAGTTCGCAGGGGAAAAACATAGCACCTTATAATTCCAAGGGGACGATATATTGTCTATATGCAGTCGCTCCACCTGTGTATTGGCAAAAGGCAGTAACTGCTTACATGTCAACAGGGCCGTTATTGCATTTTTCCTTTGAGGAGCAGACGTGACTGATCATCACGCCTGGGAGGATCTGCCATCTATAGCCGCCGTCATTTATCTCACAGTGATCTCGCAGTGATCTCACAGTGATCTCACAGTGTGATCTCAGGCCAACGAGAGAATGATATACAAGACGTGTGCTGCCGTGTGAGACCAAAAGGCAGTGATTTGTAACGCTTCAAGTGAGCTGCTACTACATTTTGGTTTTACAATGAAGTTGGCGCACCACGAGCACTAGTTTCAACTCAATGGCACAGCATTGGGTCAACGTATTGCGTAGCTCACTCCGCGATGAGCCGACAAGATGTGTGAGATTTCATTTATCATTCTCCTCTTTACATCTATTCACGCCAACCCAACCCCCCCCCCCCCCCCCCCGCGAGGTACCAGGAAAACCATGTATCACGATCCCGTCCCAGTAGACACAAGACAATGCATCTACGACGTTGGACCAACGTTAAACCAACATCGAGTAAACGTGTAGTACACGTCGCCCATGATCCGCTAATCAAGCAATCCATTTCTTATATAATTTGCCATTTTTTCCATTATCAATCGACAGAAAATGAAATGATATGAATGGGGGTTTAGGCCACCTTTGTGAACATATCGGCTAAACTGGACCAGGAGAACCTCCTGAGGATGGAGACATGAATGAGATGACACTGCCCTCCAGACACATGATTCGAAATGCGAGCCCTGGACAATTGCATCAATTTAATAAATTAATTAAATTTAAATAATCCTTATCAGGGCTTACACGTATTAAGTACGGGTCTTCTATATTATATACTACTCTGAAAATTCACATTCCGTATTCATACAATGCCGTAGCATGGAACAGCAACTCAGTTACTACCTTTCAAAAAAATATTTCATAATGGTGCTTTTGCTAACGAAGTCCTAATTGAAAAAAAGTTGATACGTTTTTACTATCACTAATGCATCGTGATTATATCCTACATTGGCCTACTATTGTGTTATATAATAAAAAAACTCAATAATCGACGTTGTTTTCCAATTGTTTAATATGCACAATATCCAACGTTGATCTCTAATTCTGTAACATTATAGTGAAAGGGAGAATCCCAGACAAGATAATAGTCCTACAATAGATGATGTGTCTTTGTGCGTGACACACGTGTGTTGTTTGACGAAAACAATGTAATACCGCCGGATGGGACCTTCACTATTTGTCCTCTTGGCTATGAAAAGGTGTACCTGCCACTTTGTAAAATGACAGATACAACCTTTTATAACCATGGGAACGGCTTCAGTTCAAGATGTCATACTTTGGATCTTCACATTCCAGTGATAAGCATGACAACCCAGCAAACACAAGACGTCGAATCAATGTTGGTTTAACGTTGGTCCAACGTCGTGGAAGGTGGACCAACGTTAAACCAATATTGATTTAACGTCTTGTGTCTGCTGGGAATCAAGCCGAGGGGATAATGCCTACACGTATGAAATCTGAAGTCCCGGACAGGCTTAATTCCCTCGAAGGTATGAAGTCTGAATCCTGAAGAATCAACTATCATGTCAAGCTGTGTAAATGTTTTATCTATTGTAGTAACAATTGTAGTAACAAATATAGCATAATTTCAATCAACCATCATCAGATTACATTCGTCTGAATTAATTTTGTACATTAATTACAATACAGTAAACCGGAAAATATTGGTAATCCTAAACTTTGGTGGTTTGGGGAATGAAAACCATTGGTGCAAATTAACCTTTAAAGCGCTGAAATATTTTTATAAAACCGTGTAGACCAAGGTTTTTTTTCAATTTGAAATGATCATAAATGAATTAGATATCTTTTTCTGATTCATTTGAATACCTATGTTATGGGACTACGGTCATTATAAATATGTGTACTCTTTCGGTGCGGGGATCGACTTTAGACGTCAGTATCTGACGTCTACAGACGGCAGATTCTGCCGTCTAAAGTTGATTCCCGCACTGAAAGGGTTAATGATATGAGTGGATTTACCCTCCTCAGCAAAAAAATCCTGAATCGGAACACTTTTCTGGTGGAGAGGAACCATTGGTGTTTTTTTATCAAACTGACAAAACCACAAATATAAAACGGGTTCCAATATTTCCAAGTTTACACTATGCATTAATTCCACAAAATATGCAATTATTTCCGCAGTCAGTCAAGTAATTGGTTAATCTATGAAACATTAACCCTTCAACCACCAGTCCCATTTATGTTTGGTTTTCTAATGTTTTTATTAACACATAAATACCAGCTTTTGAACATGTTAAAGATAAAACGTGATATTTATCAACAATTTTTCAAAATCGTTGACCACCATTTTGTCAAATCTGAATAATTTCCACTCAGTTGAAGTTGTGACCACGTCAGCAGGTCAGCGCGACGCAACTTCAGGTAAAAATTGCAATTACGTAATTTGGCGGTTAAAGGGTTAAAGATATATTTGGATTTTTCCATACGTCGTGGGAGTTTGTTGTTGGCTTGCACTTCAAAGTGTGTTTCAATGTTAATGTATGAGTATGCTTCATGGTTTGAAAATATTTCCCTCAAATAAAGGTGAAAGAAACACCATGCAGTCGTGTATTTTGCAGTCGTGTATTATATTTATAACAATCCTTTTCCATTGTTAACCCTTTCAAGCCTGAGTTTACCATTGTCATCTTTATCCACTACAATCGCAATTCTCGACTTGCAGTGGGTAAAGATGACTGGAAGTGGGTGATAAATTAAAGAAAATAACCATGTATTCGTAGAACAGTGTCGTCGAGAATTGCCTTCTAAAACCCATAGTTTTAAGAAAATCAAGTATGTTTTTAATGATGCAAAATGATGCTTTGATGCATCGCGAGGGTTTAAAGGTGATCTATCACCCCTTATATAGTATGAATAATTATGTCCTTATATGGGAAGACTGGCTATCATGTGACCCTCTCAGAGGGTCACATGATAGCCAATCACCCCATATAAGGAAACACTTGTGCCCCATCTTGTGGCAACTTTGATTTATTTGTCACAAATTTATTCATACTATATAAGGGGTGATAGATCACCTTTAAAGGGGTAGAACAATCAACAACTGTTGTGAAAGTAGTATCACCACATTGTCTAGAACAATTGTTCTAGACTCTTTGTTCTAGACTCTTTGGTATCATTTTAGGTTATCAAGCACGTTGCCAAATTGCCGTATACATTTTGATATTCATATCCACAACAGCTTTTTTGTGTGAGTGGACTATGCTCAATCACAAAAAGAAGGACCACAGTGAAACTAAGAAACCAGTTGGCCCTGGCAGTGGTTAAAGCTGCCTGGTGGAAAGTCGGAGCTCGCGGGTTCTAACCCCGCTCTGGCCTTCAAGTTTCAAAGAAACAAAATGTTTCTTCTCCGCTCACTCGTGAAGATTTAATATTGTGAGGAGCCTCCGTGACCGAGAGGTAGCGTGCTCGGCCTCAGATCGCCAGGGCTCGAATTTCGAATCCTGTGTCTGGAGAGCAGTGTCATCTCATTCATCTCACCATCCTCAGGATACTCACCAGGCCCAGTTTAGCCTATATGTGCATGAAGGTCGCCTAAAACCCCATTCATTTCATTTCATTTCATTTTATTTCTCATCCTGCCGAACACCCCGGATTGAGCCGAAATTGTACAACTGTCATGCAAAGCCAAAAGCCAAAAGGCAGCCGCTGATCACATTTCAAGTCAGCAGTTACCGCCGTTTAGATTTGCTGGGATATAACACAGTGCTGTGGGGTTAAGTTGATTATTCTAAATCATCTTTAGTCTTCTCAGAGATAGCCAGCGCCAGCCAGCCAGCATTCAAGGCCGTCTGTACTTAATCATACCAAGTGTTATACCTCATTCATCATCTTACTACAGGTTGAAGGAACCTAGTTTAATGCATCAGTGTGTGTATCCATCAAGCCGACTGTCGGAGAGGTCGCCATTTCATTAAATTATATAATTAAAATGGATGAAATGAAGAAGTAACCCTTACAGTGCGGGGATCGGCTACAGGCGTGAAAATCTGACGTCTGTAGACGTCAGATTCTCACGTCTGTAGCCAATCCCCGCGCTGGAGGAGTAAGCATATTTATAGTAGCCGTAGACACATACAATAGGTATGAAGCTGAAAGAGTTAATTAAGACATTTATTAGTATTTCAAATTGAAAAAAACTTGGTTTATACAAAAATTATTCAGCGCTTCGAGGGATAATGTGCCAATCACATTTGTTGGCGTCTTCAGAATATTAGTAGTAATCAGAACTAAGTTTGTTAGATTGGGATTTTTTTCAATTTGAAGTATGCAATAATATGTCCGTGATTTTACACAGTTGAAATTGTGGATCGCGTAAAAAAATAAAACCCAATAACAGGTATTTAATCGGTTAATAAAACGGATTGAAAACGACTAAATTCGCGCTTAGCGGTGTAAGGGTTAATCTCAGACAACTACTCTCACTTTTATTCATCTTGAAGTTTGAAATGCTACCGCAATTCTCACCTCACTCACTCACTCACTCACTCACTCACTCACTCACTCACTCACTCACTCACTCACTCACTCACTCACTCACTCACTCACTCACTCACTCACTCACTCACTCACTCACTCACTCACTCACTCACTCACTCACTCACTCACTCACTCACTCACTCACTCACTCACTCACTCACTCACTCACCCACCCACCCACCCACTCACTCACTCACTCACCCACTTATACTGCGGTGACAATGATGCGTATGAGCAATATTCTTGGATGACTTCATGGCGGACCTCGCCTTTTTTCAGGGTCATTGCAAGCAGCGCCGTGTTGAAAGTCAAGCATCAGACATCCATACAGCGACAGCCAATATAGCTGTTTAATAGTCAGTCCCAATTCTGTGAAACTCAATAGCCTTGACCTGCAACGTTTTCACCTGGCGATCTAATATCATGAATTATGGGGAGGAGGACTGACGTAACATTATTTTCACCGAGTCGCCATTTAAAAGGATTCCGGTGACGTCACTGCGTTTCACTTAATTGCCTTCACATTAAATGGGTGTGGCGTTTAGCCCTTTACCAGTGACGAATCCTTCATATGCTATTTTGTATAAAAAAAATAGGCTGACTCTTTAAGCTCTATGCAGGATTGCAAATGTTCGCTCTTAAATTAAACAAATAAGAGTATTTTTCACCCACTTGACGTTGTGGGTCGCGGTAGCGAGACACAACTTCAAGTGGGTGAAAAATCGAAATAATTTAACGAGGGAAGGGTGAGCCCTTTACATACCAGCGTCGAATGCTTCACAAGCAATTTTTTCATTAATTACAGTAGTTTAATAAAATACCACAGTTCGTCAATTGAAATGGTGTGTCTTCTTGATATATTGCCCACGTTTATTCAATAAATAAATGCAATATATTAAACAACATTTTTATCATTGTTTTATGAAAGCTGGATGATGGTGATTCACCGTGGTGTGGGGAATGACGGTAGCAATTCAAAGTGAAAATATGCTGAAACTTCAGAGTAGGAGAAGTGATGTTCACCTCATTCGTAGGTAAAGTTTTCACTCTATTTCCAGGTAGGGCCTAGATATTCACCCCATTCCTTTAGGTAATGTGCTTACCCCATTCGTAGATAATATGTTCACCCCATTCGTAGAGAAAGTGTTCACCCCATTCGTAGATACAGTTCTCACCCAATTCGTATGTATTTCGTAGGTAATAATGTTTATCCCATTCGTAGGTAATGTGTTTACCCCATTCGGGGGTAAAGTCTTTACCCCATTCGTAGGTAATGTGTTCACCCCATTCATAGGTGAAGTTTTCACTCCATTCCTAGTTGTTCACGCCCTTTTTAGGGGGAATGTTCACCCCATTAGTAGATAAAGTGTTCATCCCATTTGTAAGTAATGTCTTCACCCATTCGTAGGTGAAGTGTTAACCCCATGCGTCATTAAAGTGTTCATCCCATTTGTAGGTAATGTTATCGGCAAGTTCTGTCTCGAGACCGCGACTCCCAACTTCAGGTGAGTAAAAATAACATATAATGTACACATTGAATCGAAACATATACCTGAGGGAATATCATCTTTACATTTGTTTGCATCCATGGTTTTCTTTTCCTGAATTGACAGAAAATAATGATTACCACTGTATCAGGCCTTCGTGTACACTGGCCCTAGCGTGATCAGCGACAGAAATGCAATAATCTTCCTTGGGGTTCAGTAGCTAAATGGTTAATGTGTAGAGCTAATGCACCACATGCTCTATGTCGCTTACGTGCTCACCCTTGTCATGTCATATTGGTTGAATTGCCAGTTGCTGAATTAGTCTACCATTTTTAGTGGTATTTTAATTGGTCTGACATATTCGCTGTCTATAAATATACGGTCCTAGAATGGCAAAATATCAACCAAAAATTGAAACAATAGTTGTTCATTGTTTTCTTCGCCTTGGATATGAAACACTCTATATCTACCACTTCACAGTTATTAAGCGGAGGCTACCTAGAATCGTCTTTACCAAATTACAGAGAAACCAGACCAAACAAGCCTTGGCGAACTGCACATGGCCGGGCAGGTCTCTCGAGACACACTAGCCTTGGAGATCAAAAGCTTCTTTTGTCTGGGGCCCTTTTGATAAACAACAAATATGCAGCACTTACAGCGAATCTACCCGCTCTTTGATAATCCGCGTTTGACCGGTTTTCTTTTGATTGGGGATGGATTGTCGCCCGGTTGCTGAAGCTGCGGACATCACCTCTCCATGGCAACCCGTCGGCCGCTGGGAACTCCGCAGATGTCCTCCCTAACTGCCACCCAGGCGCAAAAGACCGCCTCCCCCGGACCGTTTGTCCGCAAACACAGGTGACACCAGGGTTTAAATAAGACGGATGCGATACGTAACTCCCCACCAAGTACCAACCAGACAAAAACAAGAGAAGCTGGCCGAATGTCTATTTAATGTTGGTCCGCCGTCGCAAACGGCGGGCCAACATTAAATGGACATTCGGTGTCATGTTTCCGAGAGTGAATTCTGGCCCGGTGCTAACGGCATTGGGCAGCTATTGATTCAACACCGGATCTGTTTTTCTTTTATTTGCAGTGATGATACCATTACGGAAACTTTCATAGACTGAGCTAAGTGGTGTCCTTCAAAATCCTGTGAACACATTTTCCTTCAAAGTTTACTTGTCTCAACTGAATGTATGGCATGTAGCTTAGATAAATCGATTTGATCTACCTGCTTCGCATATTGTCACATTTATTGCACTTGCATACAATCATGACTGATTTTTAAAAAACATATAATTGTTACCATTGTTTTATTACATACTCCAGTAACATGATTATGCATTTGTACATTTTAGGTGTCTAAGCTGTCCACAGTGTCTTTTTTGCTACGACATATAGTATTTTATAGGCCTATACATAGTCACTATTTTATCTCTGGTTTTAGTGCTAGAGACTAATAATTTACACCTATCACCATATTTGGCCAATGCCTTCTATTTTTTTATTTTCAAGTAGTATTCATTTTTAATAAATTATTGAGATATCGTGTGTTTTTATGGCAATTTCACTTAACATGTTTTTAATCCTGTATGTGATATCATGTATATTGTCATGTGATTTTAGCAACTATCAATCTTGAATATACATGTACATTATTCTATCATTTTATGACAAATAGGTCTGTAATAACTTTTCTTATGTCAAAAAATATCTGTCTGTCTGTCTGTCTGTTCCATTGGTGCGTCATTGTATTTCACCATGCATGCTTGCCAGTGGCTCAATCGTAAACGGGTAAACGCGTCTCACAATAAAAATCATGTTCCGGTTTCCTTGTTTTCATATTAAAAAACAGGCTACCAATTTTTTTCATAGATTGATTTCACGTGGATCTAATAGTCAGCAAGCTCATGCATTAAAACATCCCGTCGAAGAAAAATGACCTAAAAAGTCGCTTTTTAAAAAAATGTTTGTGTAGTTTGATCGCCCTTTTTGAGCGTCGTCAAACATATTGTTCTCTCATAATTATTGTTCGTTAAAGCAGCTCCCTGGGATGACATCAATTTTCTATGAAACCGCTTAAAACCCAAACAAACTTTTTGTATACCTAAACACATGCTGAAGGACGATTGAATGTTCCTACAGCACTGGGCCACATGTGATGCCGTCGGCCCAGCGTTGGGCATACAATCAGTGTTGCAGGTGTATCCCCTCATGTCCTGACTATAAGACACCAATCAGACACCAATTAGCGGCGATTGCTTTGATCTCCTCGGCCAAGACGTGGGCATATGTGGTGTGAAGTGCTGTATATTGCTGACTTGTTTTGTTTACATGGCAATATACGACCTGGAAATATAACTATTTCACTCTTTTTCGGTGCTTTAAAATTGATTTTTAACTTTTTTTGTATTTTTAGTTAAGATCAGTAGGCTATATAGCTTCAAATAAGTTAAATATTCAAAATTGACAACATTGAAAATGTCTCATCCCAAGGGGTCCCTTTAAGCCTTTCAGCGCTGGGACCGACTTTATACGTCAGAATCTGACGTCTGTAGACGTCAGAGACTGTCTTTATACGTCAGAATCTGACGTCTACAGACGTCAGATTCTGACGTATAAAGACAGTCCCCGCGCTGGAAGAACTAAAATATTTATAATGGCCATAGACCATACATAGATATTCATATGAAATGGAAAGAGCCAACTAAGCTATTTATCATGTTTTCAAATTGAAAACAAAACCTTTCCTATGTGTCCATGGCTTATACAAGAATAATTCAGCGTTTAAAGCCCATAACACAGCTTGCCAGTCTGGCGAATTTTTGGCGACATATAAATCGGCGAATTTTTGGCGACAAATTAGTCACGAACTGTTCCCTTATCAAAGAAATTCGGTGTGACTCCAAGATACAGTTGACGACTAATTAGCAACAATTTGGTGACAAAAATGACGAGAATCGGCAAATAATTAGCAAATTCTGAGATCATTTGGCGATGAAAAGGTGATTATTTTGAGATCATTTGGAAACATCTGGTGACTAATCGGCGAATTGGAGATTGTTTGGCAAATATTATTAAATATTATATATTATTGAATAAATGGCGAATGAATGTGGCTAATGAAACTGTCACCACACGTTCGCAAAACGTTCGACTGTTTTCCCCAATTATTCCCCAGCTGTTCCCCATTTGTTTTGGGGGACAGCTTGGTGAACAGTGGCGAGAAGTTGACGTATAGGCTACATTTGGCGAACGCGGCGAATAGTTTGCCACAACTTCTGGTGTAGGGGCGTGTGTAATGCCGTGGGATTTTTTTGTTAATTTATGACACCACACATCAAAATTTTCAGAAGATTGCGTAGAATCAGAAAAAATAGAGTGTCAATTTTTCTTTTTAGTTTTAGTGACACTTTCAGTCACATGTAAAAAGGGGTGAAACACAGCATTTTTATACTGACGTAACAGCGAAAATTATATTTGATGCACATCAGATATCGATGTAAAAATCCAAGTTATAGATAATATTACACACAATGTTCAGAAGAGGACGCAGATATAAAAAAATATTATTTTAGCTGAAGTGACGCTTTAGGCTCAATAAGTGAAAAAGAAAAAGAAATAATTTACACACCACCATGACACCCTTAATATGGGATATTTTTTTAAGCGAAATACAAAACAAACTGTTTGTAAGAGTGGGTAGCGATTGTTTATGTAAAAAAATCAGATTCAGTGACACTTTAAGTTCCATGAAAAAATAGAGAAAACAACATTTTTATACCAACGTAAGATTCACATCAGGTTGTCATGTAATGTAGAACATTTAAGATAATATTACACACAATGTTCAGAAGAGCACGCATAATTAGTAAAAAACATTTAAAAAAAATAAAAACACATGTTTTTCATACCACCGTAACACCCTTGATACCATCTTTTTTCAAGTGAGATATAAACCATAATATACAACATTAAAAATAATACTATCTATTTTTAAGTGAAATATAAAATATAATATAGAACATTAAAATTATGTTACACAAACTGTTCAGAAGAGCACGCATAATAAAAAAATATTCTTTATAGATCTAGTGACACTTGAGTGGTACTGGGATGATTGCTAGTAGTAGTACTTTTTGCCCCCGATCTGTTTCGTCTGTTGGATGCTGTGTACGGCATTGTACGGAAGCACTAGTCTACAGCAATCATCCAAGGGCAGCTGCAGCCTCCTCGTATCTGGCTATAATCTTCGGGCGGATTGTCAGTGGCGTACCCTGGCTCCTCCGCTCAACAGCGGAGCCAATGCAGCACCCGCATCAGTGCTGGCGCTGATGTAGGCCGTGGTAGCCTTAAATAACCGGCAATAGCGTGTTTGACATTAGGTCTCCCACGTGGGATGAATGGAGTTACCCAGAGGGAGTGATCCTTCCTATTGTTACTCTGTGGATTATCCGACCCGAGGATAGCGGAGCTGCGCGAAATGCCACAAAGTTTCAGCATTAAATTGCACAGCGAAACTCAAGTCTCCGGCCGTCTGGGCATGTCTGGGGTATAGCCCCTAGACATGCCCAGAACCCCTTATCGGGCGAGCGAAGGAAAACGCTCTCAATAACCCACCATGCCCTATCACCCCCATCCTCACATCATCATCTGTACATCATTCATGTTATCAATGGCTGTCTTGGCGAAGAAGAGGAACTAGTCATGCAGTAGTTATGACATGAAATCTTCAACCACATGTAATTTGAAAGTGTATCAGAAACATTCCCGGGAGAATAGATAAGTTGATATTACATCTTGCTCATAAATGTTTTGACACAATTAAACCAAATCATTCGTATTTCTATCATGGAAGGTGCTAAATCTAATGGCATAGATGCGAGTCTGTTATGTAGTACTCAAGAGGAAGCAGATACACTCCTAATCTCCCATGCCTTACATGGGTTTTTTTCAAATTGCTGGTAAAATCACCATCATGACATTGTTTAATTATTGCCCTGCACAAATATCCATTGTTGAGACGTAAAGACGTCCTACGATTAGGCGCAAGGAACAAGAGGGAAGATGTTTATCTTGAGCCATTATACTTAATCATGTCATGGTGGACGGCCTAATTGGTTTCCGTGTTTTACAGGATAATATTAAAATAATTGCCAAGAATATTTTTAAGGTGGAATGATTTGTTGGAAAATAATACAAAAGGTTGGACCAATTGTTCTTGCTGCATTTATTCAGATTGGAAATATTGTGTATTCACCGGAAAAAGCTGATATGTTGGTCTTTAAAATTGTGCGTGTTTATTTGTTCAGTTCAGCTTGGCAACAGAACATAACCGAGGGGACAGGGTTCATCGTCCACTGATATGTGTAATAATGTGATGTTGACACAGCCAATTGGGATAACTTTCTTAATTAATTTGATATACTCTTAATGTCCTGGCGATATTGACTCTACTGAAACGACAGAAGAAGCGTAGTTGTCTATTAGCGTGACCACTATAATGTTCTTAGACGAAGCTGTGTGCATTATAATAGTCACTATTCGCCACATGTGTGTGATATTGTATTGTATATCTAGTCAAAGTTACCAAGGACAAAATGTAACCTAATATCTTCATTTTTTTAATTACCACAGTGAAAAACTGGTCACCAGAACAGTTGTTGCATTTTTCATTCCATAAAAGTTATAATTGTTTATATTTTCTCAAATGATGTAATATACCGCGTGACTACATAGTGTGCATTCATCCGAATCTCTGGTGTTTTAATTAATATATTTATTGAGTTTGAAGTATCACTCAAAATAAAAACCGACAATAAAAATATTTTCATTTTGGCGGCCATTTTGGATATTCTGGAAAAGCAGAGCCAAAATTAGAAGGCTTAGCGACTAAATTCCATTATTTGCCCCTAGAGAAACTGTGTACCAAATTTGGTACTTTTGTCCGCCCGATAAACATAATGCTAAAAAATGACGCTAAGGAAGTAAATAATATCCATTCGGGTTTGGTCACAAAACACTCAATATGACACATTTCGGGATTTTTTATTTTGTGTTAATGCAATCAATTTTTCTAAGTAATCATATATGTTTAATACATATTCGTATAAAACTGTACCATTAGCGGGAATTCAGCGAAATAAAACTTACAAAAAAATAAAATTAAAATTAAAAAACAAACAAAAAAATTGATCAAGATGAAGTTTTTACAGCTTTTACAAATGTTTTTTTATTTTTTTATTTATGGTTGCGCATGTATACATTTGTTAGGCGTATGTTAGCTGAATGTGTAATGAAATAGTATAATTCGGATAAAAAATGATGATTGAATAATATTATTTTTAATTTTTTGACTTTTCTTAGGGTATGGTGATTAAAGTGTCTCAATTATGGTTTTTGTACACCGGAATTTTTGGTTACTGTTTCGAATATTAAAGTTGATATATTTTCCTACAATAACAAACGAAGAAACTTATGTCGCAGGGGGGGGGGGGCAGCGAAATCGTGTTTTTAGCAGGCTTTCGCAAATCAGCCCCAGGCCTATTGAGACAATGCTCACAGAAAGCATTCTATGGACAGCTCTCACTACTCTCTTAGTTTCAAAGCTCATTATTATATTGTTGTTCACAAACATCTGAAAAACAGTAGATGTAACGGTTTGTTTTATTTTTATAAAATCATCCTATGATCAGTATTTCGGAATGTTATACTGACGACCCAAATAACAATATTATGTCTGTTATAGATCAAAGAACAGCTACGCGCAGCAAAATTCCAAGTGAATTATTGGCTCAAATCTAGAGAGCTGGACTCATCCATTCTTAAACATGTTAAAACAAGAATCAAGTGAGTTGAGTATAATTAAATTGAAATAGAATTATATCACAAGAAGATAAATATTCAATGCTGCAATAAAGGGCAAATTGTTCAAGGTAATTCTCGTTCTATCACAAGAAAGTGTTGCTGTTTTCAAGGAACAACATGAAAAGCGACCCCGTTAATTCATTCTTGTTGTTGTATATGTGCATTTGCAAGATATAGGCCTACAAGTACAGCACGACGAGTGAGACGCTTGAGTCAGGATAGCAACTAGATACCCAACTCCAAACTACAATACATCCCCTATAGTTTGATGGGATTTATTAGAGCTTGCAGATTGCCTGAGTGTGTAAGACAAATTGCAATGAGCCATGTAAATGCTGTATATACATGTAGAGACCTCCCAAGTATATATACACTAATTCTGTACGATTACATTTTAGCTGAAGGTGTAATTTGAACACTATTAAAAGTGCTACAATAATTATATCTTCATGACCTATGTAGGCTGTTTCTCTACTTGAAAGTATAGAAGTAAAGAAGTAAAATGAATAAATACTACGTCGTTGTAGCGGCCATTTTGAAAAACGTGAATACCTCGAATATGAGTTCAGATTTAACTTGTGTCTTTAGATAAACACTTTTTATGAACCTAGAGTGTTTCTATGCCAAAGGAAATATTTCCATCATGATCTGAAGTAAACACCCTTTTTTGGGCACTTAAAGTAGCTCCTTGGGATGACATAAATTTTCGTTTTTAGTTTTGTAATGAAGTAGTGTCCCCCAGATCATGATTTTATTTTTTTCAGACTTTTTAGATTTTTAAATATATTTTTTATCAACATTTATATGAATCCGCTTAAAACCCGAACAAACTTTTTGTATACCTAAGCACTTGCTAAAAGACGGTTGAATGTTCCTACAGCATTGGGCCTCATGTTGATGCCGTCGGCCCAGCGTTGGGCGGACAATCAGTGCTGAATGTGTATATCCCTATGTTCTGACTATAAGACACCAATTGGCAGCGATAGTTTAGATCTCACCATACTAGACGTGGGAATATGTGGTGTAAAGTGTTGTATATTGCTGACTTGTGTTGCTTACATGGCAATATACGACCTGGAAATATAACTATTTCACTCTTTTTTTGTGCTTTAAATATGTTTTTTTGACTTTTTTGTATTTCTAGTTAAGATCAGTAGGCTATCTAGCTTCATATCAAATAATTTTCAAAATTGACAAAATTGAAAGTGTCTCCTCCCACGGGGTCCCTTTAACATCTACTATTAGACATACAAAAATACAAAATGTTTGGTTCTGAGATACAGGATATAGCAAAAAAAAGAAAGTTTTAAATAAAACGACACGTAACACATGTGCGAGCGATTGCAAATTTTCGAAAATTTTGTATATAATCTTGGAACCGACTAACGTGTGATAGTGAAGATTGTTGATTATGTGGTGCAATGTATATCAAAGTCTGGAACCACACGTTTGTAGATAGAACACTATCATAATGTCGCCATTCGATCATCTTGGAAAAAATATGATGTCCAGAAAATGCATCTTCCCACGCAAGGCTCGCCACCCCCAAGGTCTTGCTGTGTCAAGCTTTGCTGCCGGGAAGATGAGAAAATGAAGGTCTATTGAGTTTATAACGAGATTTCACCCTAGCTATAGAGTGGGATGATATGGGCCTATGAGAAAATTGTTGGCGATATATATAGGTCTAATACATAGCGTTGCAGTCAACCTCGAAATACCAGCGCACATCAACATGAGGTCCGACTGCCCAAGACAGCGGCCATTATCATTTAGTGGGAATCGTTGCAGACGTTCTGTCTACGTTGCGTCTACGTTGGAGCAGCGTCTCGCGATGCTGGTCCAACGTAGACAGAACGTATGAGCGGTTGTCACAGGGCATTTCACGAGGGATCAGATGAGATTATGCATACGCTGAGTCCATGTTTAGTATCCCGGTCACTTCTTTTAGGGGGCAGCACCGGGCAGGCCACGAGAGAGTAACGTCCGTGTGGTACGGGATTAAAATAGGGCGTGTCTCCTCGCCGTATTTTAACGCTTATCGCCTGGTAACCTCTGATCCTGAGCCCGGGATGAGGCTGTCACGTGCTCATCTCCATGACGGTGCTGCGGGGGCAGATCCAGCCACCCGGGGGCGGGGGGGACCCGCCGATTTACATAGCTTCGCTATATACAACGGACGAGGAGACAGCCGCCGCAACGCGGCCGACGCTCAACAATCAGAAACGGCGAAATATCGCGAGCGATAATGGCAGATAATAGAAGCGGGTTCAAATGTCGCAGCGGGTCCGGGCAATTACGCGCCAAGTATGGCTTTTGAATTGCATTAAAGTGTCAGACGGGGGTTCCTGCGGCAGTTAGTCACCCGTCGACCGGGGGACACCCAGCGGCCCCGGGTCGATTTAAATGGAAATGGGGCACCGGTCAAGGGAGAACGGGCAGGGGGAATATGGAGCCGAGGCGGTGATGGCCGAGGTAGACTGACGAAGGACAGATCGGTGGTGGTTGAGGCAGCGGGGAACATCTGTCAAGGGCCAGTGATGGATGACCAGTCCAGAGAGGCCAAACTAGAGCCTTTTTGAAAAGGATCAAAACCCTGCTGAACAGTCCCCCATATGTAGTTGTCCGACTAATCCCAGAACCTGCCTCCAGGCAGATTTGTGCTGAGGCAATTGGCTGCATGTACAGTCCAGCCACCACTGCACACATTGGCCCGATGCTGGCGTGTTCCCGGACCAACGTCGCAGACGTTGGTCCGGGAACACGCCAGAATCGGGCATCTCAAACCTGATGAAAAAGAAAAAGGCTGTGTGTTTGTAATTGAAAGCGGCAATTCGTTATCTGTCGAGAGTGCTTGTGCACGTCTAAATTACATTTTGACCCTTATTCTCAAAGTCTAGTAAAGTTAACTTTATTCTATAAATGTTTATGATTATTACTATTTATTATTATTATTTATTCGACTTGATGCATACAATCAAATGACATTGTGTACAATATAATACAATATAAAAAAAACATAAATGTGTGTCTACAATAGGAATGTATGCAAAGGATGTCACTACGGTTAACTAGCACCCAATCGGTTTGACATCCATTATAATGTAAAAACTATATATAAATATATATACATAATATATAAAAGTACGTTGTAAAATAACGTATATAGTATACAATAGTATTATTTAAAAACATAGAGGTACATAGAATAGAAATATGTGTTAAGTAAATGTGTGTAGGTAAAAAATAAGGTTGAAATCATAACTAAGCTTTAAAAAGACGCACACGCCTGACATCGACAAGTACTTGTCCACGAACATATATCATTACAGGAAAATGTATCTTTGAACTTGTTATAATAGAAATTGTCTAACTCATCAACAAAAATATCAAGAGAATGATCCACACGCAGTTCTGGTAGTAACTTGTTCCATAGAGTAACAATTCTATTAGAATAATATATCTTATATGTCTCTGCTCATAAGAGTCTAGATTCCAAGAGGAGGCATTTTTGGTGAGTGGTGAGAGCGAAGTTTTGGATTCGGTATATATGTTTTGACAAGCTCAGAAATATTATTAGAGAAATTGGTCGTAAACAATGATTTGAAAAATAATTTAATGGCTGCCATTTCTCTTCGAAATGAAAGTGGCAAAATGTTTATGGCATATTTATACAGCGCTTATAGTTTAATGGAGAATAATGCATGGCGTATCGTGTAAAATGTCTCTGTATGCGCTTAATTAATTCAATATGAGACTTATTAAAAGGAGCCCAGACTGGAGAGGAGTTTTTGGCTTGTCTTATTGGAGCCTTGTATAGCTTTATGGTGACTGACGCAGGTGTTTTATAGCCAACTGCGCGCCTTATCATGCCCTTTACAATATTACATTTATTATTAACGTTTTTTATATGTACATTATGTGTCAAGAAGCTGTCAACAGTAACACTTTAGTCACAAAAAGAAGAAACATTTTCAAACAGCTCACCATTAATTGTATAAACTAACTTAATAGGATTGCAATTCCCGGTGAAAGAAATAGCCTTACATTTCAAAGAGTTAAAAATTACCTTCCAATATTTGAACCACCGATAAAAATCATGTAAGTCATTTTGCAAAGACATACAATCGTTAATATTAGCAATTTGTCGAAAACACTCAGTATCATCTGCAAACATAGCTAATATAGAATTTTTTTTCACTAACAGGTATATAGTTATTAAAAAGTAAAAATAACAGAGGACCTAAAATAGATCCCTGTGGCACACCAGATGTCACAGGGATCCATTCAGATGCACAGCCATTTAATACAGCACGTTGGTTTCGGTCACTTAGATAATCAATTAACCAATGGAATAGTTTTCCACTGAAACCTAACTTTTTCAATTTATGTAGCAGCATGGTGTGATTTACCCAATCAAATGCCTTTGAAAAAATTAAAAATATTATGTCCATCTGCTTGTCTTTATCTAAAAATTTACCTACATTTTCATATACATCTAATACTAATGTGCTTTATCCACAAATGGTCAGTTATTATCAAAATTTTAAGCGACACAATCAGACTAAAGTCATAAATCAGTATTTTTTAGCGTCTTAATAATATGACCATATTTTTGTGTTGCGCATTTACCAGTTAATTTAAATTGAAAAACGCACACAGTTCTAGTCTATGGGCTTTTTCTGTGGCGAGCTGATCCACCTTTTGACGTCACACATTATAAACGCTGTACACTTTAGACTACGACTACCTCTTACATCGCCGAAATATGTTTAATTAAACCAAGAGACCAAACGGGTTTTTTAAATTTCGAAATCATCATAAAGTCTTAGTTAGCTCTTTCGGCTTCATTTGAAGTCTTTTGAAATAAGAATAGGGCATAGTCTTGGCTTCGGGCTTCCTTTTGTCGCGATATTGCCATGATTGTGCAGAAAGCGACGTAAAGTAATATTTTCACACTCATTTAAATACCTATGTTACGGGTCTAGGCAATTATTAATAGTTTTACTACGCTGGCCCAGCATTAAAAATACTGTGGAGACGTCAGATTCTGACGTCTAAAGTCGATCCCTGCTCTGTGAGAGTAAAAATATTTATAATGGCCCATAACATGATTTTAGATTTATGCAATCGGCCTGCTTTAAGACCGAGTCATCGTAGAAGTGATTTGGGACAGTAACGGGCCAGAGTGTCTAGCGGTGTCTCGGCAATCGGGAGCGCTGGGCCGGAGTTCCACATGACCCACATTGAACCAACATTGGTTCAACATCTTGTGTTTAACAGAATGAGGTGACGTCAAAATAGTCTCCGTTTGCTACTTCAGATTTGTAAGAAAACGCGATCACATTGGGTTTAACCCCTACAGTGCGGGGACTTTAGACGTCATATTCTGACCTCTAAAGTCGATCCCCGCTCTGTCTAGTCAGAGTAAAATATATATAATGGCCCATAATATGATTATAATGGCCCAATAATGACCCATAACATAGGTATTCAAACGAAGCAGAAATAGCTAACTAGGTTATTTATGATGATTTCAAATTGGAAAATGAGCCTTTGCTTTCCATGATTTATATAAGAATATATAAGCGCTTTAAAGGTTAACCCTTTAACCGCCAAATTATTCAATCTGAATTTTCACCCGATAGAAGTTGTGTCTCGCTGACGCGATCCACAACTTCAAGTGAGTGAAGATTATTCAGATTTGACAAAATGGAGGTCAACTGTTTTCAAATATTGCTGATTGATGTCACATTTTATCTTTAACACGCTCAAAAGGTGGTACATAATGTGCTTATAACAAATGAAAACCCGAATATATGCGGCACCGGCGGTTAAAGGGTTAACATTGACGATCGAACATAAGATCAAATTAATAACTTATTATGGGCCCAAGTCTTTGCTATGCCAGTTCAGAGGCGCATCAAAGCTCTAACATAATCAATTTCAAATCCATTGGCAGTTGAAAGTCGTTATTATAAAAGCGACATGGGGTCCAATTTACCAGGTTAAAAAACACGATATAAAAATGTGTCTTTGCTCTTTCCGAAATATTTTAAGGGTGTGAGATGTTCTAATGTCTGATGGAAGATTATTCCACAAAGATTTTACAAGTAAGCAGATACTGCCTTTTGTCTTTGCAGAGAAGCTGGTATAGTAGGCTACGCTCTTGCAAATATGAATCGTCTGTATTCACAACCATCTCACGATCACGAGGTTATAATCGTTTTTAATCCGTTTTATCGGCCGATCAAATCTCTGTTATTAGTCCGGCAGCCAAAGTTTGATTTTTTGCCGAAACTTGTTTTGGCTGATATTTTTTACTGTTGATTATTGCTCATTGGGGTGTATGTAAAGATATCCAGGGTGGTGTCGAATTCTCATCAATGAGGATATCTAAGATGACCGCCATTCCCCGACATCAAACTAATGCCATTTTTAACATGATTGAAGCAGACTTGCTATAAACACGCTGATGTTATTTAAGACTGGTGCGTATGTATATTTCTATAATATGTACTGACACACATTACTATTATGTCAAAGAATATTTGTAGGTAATAAATGTTTTTATACGTACTTTATTTATATCAACTTGTATACTATCGGTTTCTACGTTTTCCAGAGTGTCTTTTAACTACTATATATAATAATAGTCATACAAGTAGTTATTTTATCTCTGGTTTTGGTGCGGGAAATACATATCCATCCTCAGTAGTTTTAATAACATGAATAACCTTATATTCTTACACATATATCTTAGGTATGTATATTTCGCTGTAGTTGTTGAATACTTTACTGTCATAATCTATTTTTGGATACTTTGTACGTATTAGATTATTCAAACATGTCCTAATACCTATACTACATGCCATTTATGTCTATTTTTTATTGCTTTTACATATCGTCCCCTTGCTAAACTGCCACTTATCTACGCTTTCAAGTATCTTTTTTATGTAATCATTGAAATTAAAATTTATATGACATCATAAATAATTGTAACAAAATGACCTGGACGTACCTTCTCTCATATCTGGTCACATGTATGATATAGATGTATGAAACAAACCAATTTTATCGTATCCTTAAGTAGCTACGAATGGTGAACATTTCCGCATTTCTGCAATCGGGATATCTCCAGCATCAGCTCCCAGTAAACATCTGTATAACATTTGCACAAAGCTGGACCAACCTTGAAGACGTTGTGCCGACGTTGTGCAAATGACAGCGACGACATTTGTCGCTGTATGGATAATGTATGGATAATTATGTATATTCATATATAAGCCCACCTAGTGAGTGCTTATAACAGTTTCTGTAATAGTACTGTAGTGTGTGCATTGTGTGGTGCCCATCTAGTGAGTATAGTGATTGCATCGTGTGGTGCCCATCTGGTGAGTAGTTCGCATGAATTAATAATGGATTAAATGGATATATAGGACATTAGGCTACTGTGCATAGATAGGCTGAACTGGGCTATTGAAGAAGGTGAGATGAATCAGATAACACTGCCCTCCGGACACAAGATTTGAAATGATTTGATGCCGAAAACTTTACCTCTCGGTCGCGGAGTCAATACTGAATCTTTATAAATAAGTGGATACGAAATATTTGTTTCTATAAAACCTGAATGCCACAGCGGCATGGAGAATCAGTTGTGGCTCGAGACTCAGAGGTACTGGGCTCCAATGAAATCGAATCGCTTTAAGAAAAGCTACGTCCTCCTTGAGTTGTTTGCTCATAATTTTCTGCTCAGCAGCAAAGTTAATGCAAAGCTCGCATTGGTGATAACTGATATTATATTACCGGCAATAGAGTATTTGACATTAGGTCTCTCATGTGAGATGCATGTAGTTACCCTCTATTGTTTTTACTCTGGGGACTATCCGACCGGAGGATAGCAGAGCACAGCAAAATCTCTGGTGTCGTTTGGGTGTAAATCCTCTGAACATTGCCAGAACCCATTATCGGGAGAGTGACGCAAACACTCTCCATAACCCACCACCCAGCAAACACAAAACATGTGTATAACATTTGTACAACGCCGGCCCAACCTCTGCGACGTTGGTCCAACTTTGTACACATGTTATACAAATGTTTTGTGTTTGTTTAGCATGCCCTATCACGCCTAGCCCTGAAAACAAGACTATTCCGCGGCCCAGGTATGCAGCTCGGGTCTCTGAATAGTCTTGGATAGGGCTATATCATGGCCACCTCACATCATCATCTGTACATAATTCATTTTTCTCAGAATGCACTGCTTTTAACGTAATACAAAATAAAATAAATGACCGTTCATGCTAAATGTGGTGATGATCAGGTTGCAATTTACTACATCTGGTACTATAACGTATTCATATTTATTCGATTAGAGTTGGGCACAGTCCCAGCTTTGGTTTTCAATCATATATAATAATTTTAATGATGACCTCGTCGTACATGTCATAATACAAAATCTATTTTTTTTGTCTAAGAATGATAGAACTCTAGTAAAATAAAATACTAATTAAAACACAAAAGTATTGTCTTTTTGCATACTAGTATATCTACAATTTGTATTTGTAGGATGTAAATATACTTCAAATAAAATAATTTTGAAAATAATTATGATCACCCCTGATAACAAACGTTGTTGTTTCCAGATAGATGGTCCACGAACCGGTCAGATGGACCATATTTTGTCGAAACTACCACACATTATTTAAACCAACATCACTGCTGTTAAATCGTCGCCTCGGAGCTAAAGGATCCTATCTGACACTCGTCATGATCCTTTAGCTCCGAGGCGACGAAATGTACTTTGATGTTGAACATCTTCCTGTAAATTTGTGTATCCCGAAACAGTGCATCATTTATATAAATTAACTAATATGCACTGCACGCAGAGGTATCGTAAAGTGATCTCACCAACAAGGTGATGTGGTGCACTGAGCTTATGTCTTGCTGGCCGCAACAGTGTTATGATAATGTTTACATTTACTATCGAAAAGATAATAATTGTGCAAGATAAGATTATTATAATTTAGTATAAGCTATTTTAGTTATGGAAACCCAATATATAACAATATCGTCCAAAAAATAGGGTACCTCATAATAAGGGAGGACCTTTAAATGACAGTTTAATCGTCTAATTTTTTAGTTACATAGAATACAAAGCTGTCTGTAAAAACTTAATTATCAATGTTGCTTTACTTCTTACATAATTATGCTTTTCATGCATATTTTCATGCATTAATTTTTTAGTTACATAGAATACAAAGCTGTCTGTAAAAACTTAATTATCAATGTTGCTTTACTTCTTACATAATTATGCTTTTCATGCATATTTTCGATATGAGAAATAATACAAGTCAGATACACATGGGAAAAAGGAGGAATGTACGAAAACGGGTTTACTTGTAGAGCTAACATCGAACGTTAAATTGGTTCACTTGTTGAGCTAACATTGAACGTTCAATGTTCTGAAATAGAACGTACCATTTGTAGCTTGACAAAATGGTTTCTAACTCTGAATATATATAAGAAATATATACATGGACAATTTAGTCGTGAACAATACATCTTATTTTATTAATCTAATACCAATCCGAGATAATAAGTACACAAACTATGGCTAAATATGTTAATGGTATAATCACCTGTGGGAGAAATAATAAAAAGTGAACTCCCGCCTTTTTTATTGTGAGAGTTAACCCAAGTGTCTAATACCTGTGCCCATAACAGTGATGACTGTATTCGCGTCTGCTCTGGTGGAGTAGTTACTAAGGGTTTTGCGTGAAACTTCTGGGGTTGTGAGTTTGAGTCCTGTACCAGTCAAATTTTAAATTTATTTTGGGCCCTAACACATATTTTTAACATAGTTTAGGGTTCTTCGGACATCGATTTTTTATTATTTTTTATTATTCCGCTATTTCAATGTAAATCTATTTTAATGAAGATCTCTCCCAAACCAGACAGTTTTTTTAATGAGATTCTTGATGTATTTGTGTCGTGAGACTTTTGAAATGATGATACCCACCTGGTGATTTACAAGTAGGCCTACCAGGGGAGATTCTGATTTTAACTCATTACCCATTTTCAATCTGTGGTTTATTTTTCAGATTTACATTGAAATAGCGGAATTAATAAAAAATCGATGTCCGAAGAAACCTAAACTATGTTAAAAATATGTGTCTCTCGGGCTGCTGGCATATGCATCAGGCAATAAAAAACATATAACTTCGGCACATAAAGCCTCCGGCACATAGAACCGTCGGAACATACACCGGTAACTCATCATGGTAGGTGAGTTGTAGAACCCAATGGAGCGAGACGAAATAGACATAGAGTAGCCTAGTGCACAATAACTAAACCCCAATAATCAAGATACTAGCTCTACAGTGAGGCCTGCGTCAGACCAGTCAGACATGTACAAGTGCCGCCGTAAAAAGCCAAACGGCAGTAACTTCCAACCTTTCAAGTAAGCAGTTACTGCCTTTGTCTATCTGGAGCAGCAGCTGGTGTACAGCATAGAAATCGTATAACTGACAATCGTATGGATGAGAACCTTATATCAACCACGGTGTTAACGGTTAGATGAAGCTGGATATAAGGGTAAAACGCGTGGGAATAAATCGTTTAGAAACAAATATCAATGGCTTGTTTGTAACAGAAGGCAGTAGATCTATCTAGTTACTTTACTAGTTACTTTACAAGTAAGCTAATACTGCCTTTTGGCTTTGCACGGCAGTAGTCTATAGACGTCATTGCAAAATCATAAACAATGGCTCGTCAACCGGTGTAACGGATATATCTATATTCAGTGATATTGTTATTGATATAACAGCATAATAAGGATAATAATTTGGATAACATCGATCATATTACATTTGGGATAGAAAGACGATAGCCACATAAACAACTTAATGTTGGATCGGTTCATGGTCAGACGACGAATGAACAGTATGACGAATCACATAACATAATCTGATAATGGCGTCTAACAAGAGGACTATATCAACAACATGGAAATAACCTAGTGAAATAAAATTAGTTGAGAAATATTCATTAGAAAACCGAAATTATATATATATATTCGCGATGCAGAACCAGACAATTCTTCAACCCGCGCAACAAAGTGCACCAGAAACACTGGTGTCACCAATAGCACCCCCACCACATGAACCACGTACTAAATATGAAAGCTTTCCGGCAATTACTGCATTCTGGCTCGGATTAATTCTACTGTTTTTTGGCATCGTAATCATTATTCTCAATGTGGTAGACATTCTGCTCAATCACCTGTTTGGTTTCTTTGGACAAGGAATGCTTGCCGGTATATTTGTACGTATGTCATTTTTGTATTGCGTGAAAAAATATTTGTTGGCTTCGTTATCCTGGTTATACAGGGATCACTTGTCGCTATATTTGTGTTTATACAATTATTTTTTTACCTGCTTGAGTGAGTGAGTGTGCGAGCGAGTGAGCGAGCAAACGAGTGAACAAACGAACGAACGACCGACCGAGCGAACGAACGAACGAACGAGCGAACGAATGGACAAATGAACGAAGGAATGAATGAATGAATGGATATTTAACCCAATTTTAAGCACGTACAGATTAAACTAATACCAGGGCGGGGGACAACCAAAAGCCCTCATCTTTGAGCCTGAGCGGTGGTTCGGTAGCATTCTTCGAACAATGACGAAATGCAGTTTCATAATAAAATAATGAAAACCTGTATATAACCATGATAACTAAAATTGATGTATCCTCATCTACATTTTAGTTCTTTGTGACTGGGATATTGGCAATCGTCTCTTCAAAGTACAAATCAAAATGCCCTGTGAGTACAAATATTTTGTTATTTCACAAATCTTATTGACTTCAAAATGTTGGCAGTTGTGGCCCATGAAAACGACTATTGTCGTGATTAGCAGGCAGAGGGTTAATCACTGATGCTCTCTCTATCTTAGTGTATGTGCATGTAATGACACACAGATTAGGATGAGTTAAATGTTTCGCCCTTTAACCCTTTAACCGCCGGGCCTGAATATATTCGGTTTTTCATTTTTTTATTACCCTATTAGGTACCACATTTTAAACATGTTAAAGATAAGATTTGACGTTAAATCAGCAGGATTTGAAAAATGTTGACGTCAAATCTGAATAATTTTCACTCACTTGAAGTTGTGGGTCGCGTCAGCGAGCCGCAACTTGAAGTGAGTGAAAACTCCAATTAGATAATTTGGCGGTTAAAGGGTTAATTTGACTTTTCTCTGTATCACACAGATGATCGCGTTGGTGATTCTGGCAGTTTTCGCACAGCTGGCCACCCTGCCTGCTATGATAGCTCACACTGTGGGGGCGATATTCCCACTAACAGCCGACGGCGAGGATGCTAAATGGGTAATGTAAATAAAATCAATTAGTCTACTACACCAAAAATTATGCTTAACTGCAAAGCTTAAAAACATTAACTGCTCACTTGAAAAATAAACAGTTACCTGGTTTCTCCCTTTGGCGTTGCAGTGTAACCTATTACAACATGAAGCCCAGCTATTACAACTAATTCCACTGCATGAAATATAGTCAGACAGACAGATTTTTAATTGACATTATTGATCGTCATTTCTGACTTATTTGTCATAGATATATAGATAAATGTGTATATACAAGGTGTTAGTTTTGTAAAATCACTGTTTTTTTTAAACAAATTTGAAAACTACAATTAAAATCGAGTTAAGCAACATGATCGTGTGTAAAAGGTAAGTTTATTTTGAAGATATGCATGGTACATAATGTGGGAGAATATACATAGTACAATATAAATATACGATAAAAATAATTATAAATATACATAATTATACACAGTCATGAATTAAAGAACAAATAAGGTCGTTTAAGTCATGCGGCTTTTTACAATTCTGTACCAACAATTATTATTTCCATTTTAATTACGCACATTCGATTCACACGTTTCAACTTTAACCTGTCAGTTGTTGTTGTTTTGACAGGAGACGGCCATGAGAGGTGTCAGTGCCAGTATATCTGTCATGTCAGCCATTGCTGGAATAATCAGTGGCGTGCTGTCTGTCGTGGCGTGTATTAACTTGGTGACTCAAAGATTTCCACAGCAAACGGTACGTTACATGAAATCTGTTGGGAGTGTCGGTGAGAATGTTATGGAACTCGTTTTCGGTAGCCAACACAATAACTCTGTGCAACATGCCATTGTCTTATCTAATTTTATTGTTCACTTGATTTGTTAACCCTTTAACCGCCAGTGCCGCATATATTCGGGTTTTCATTTTTCATTAGCACATTAATTTCCAAATTTTTAACATGTTAAAGATAAAATGTGACTCAATCAGCAAGGTTTGAAAAGAACTGACCTAAATTTTGTCAAATCTTAATCATTTTCACTCACTTGAAGTTGTGGATCGCGTTAGCGAGACACAACTTAAAGTGAGTGAAAACTCAGATTGAATAATTTGGCGGTTAAAGGGTTAAGCCTTTTTCCGCTAAGGTATCTTATTTAAATTTGCACCCACTTGAAGTTTTGTCTGGCTACTGTGATCGACAACTTCAAGTGGGTGACAATTACTCATTTTTGTTTAATTTTAGACCATGCACTTGCTAATCTTGGCGTTCAAATACTCATTTAGTTCCAAATAAATGTGATTTAAAGCGCTTTAAATTATTTGATGATGTTCTTGTAATGTTTATAAAGGCAATGATTGCTGTTCCAATGGTCTACCCATCCAATCAAGTTTCTCCATGCACACAGTTACATACCTGCCACAACAGTGAACAACAACCGCTGCAACGTAAGTGAATACACAATTAACCCTTAGAGCACTGATGTCGACTACAGTAGAGATTCTGTGGTTTTACTAGCGCCTATATAACCAGTTGTTAAAAGAAAAATATGCTTTCAATCTTGAAACACTGATTATATTGGGACATACATTTCTCAAATAACAAATAATTTTCAGTCACTTGAAGCTGTGGATCGCAGTAGAGAAACACGACTTCAAGTGACTAAAAATTTAAATTGATATAATATCAACCATTGGATGGATCGCATTCAAATTTTATAGGGTGGCTCTGTGGATATTTCCGATGATCTGATCAACTTTTGGGAATAATTAATTAAAAACAAGATGGCTGACGGAGGGTATTTTGGAAAAATGGCCGCCCAAAAAGCTTGTGGGCGCGATATCTTATGTACCGTTGGTTGGATCAATATTTAAAATTGGCTGTGGTAGTTCTCCAGGCATTTTTTGATGATCTGATTAACTTTTGGAAATATTTCATTAAAAACAAGATAGCTGACGGAGGACATCTGGAAAAAATACAATGGCAATCTCTCCAAATTTTAATAAGTTATTTATTTGAAAAAGTTATTTTCTAGTGGAATGTTTTTGATGAACAGACCTTGTAATATCTCACGGAAATGTTTTTAGTGTTTTCGTGCCGAAAACAGTCACATCTAGTTAAATATTGTAAACATGTATCGTTATACTGATCCTTTCTTTCATTTGATTTCCTCATTCATTTAAAATATACAGCTAGTAATTACACAAGTTTAAAATGTTAGCTATTAGTACTAGAACCTCTACTAAAATTGTCAATTCCATATATTGTCCCCATGTATTGCCAAGAATGTCAGTAAAATTATTTTGAAGTCTAGACGGTGCTTTATAGGTAGCCCACGGAGCCTCACTAAGATGGGAGTAATGTGTGCACCTCTTCGAGTACTTTAAGTACTAGAACCTCTTAGAAAGTTGTTCAATTTCGTATATTATCATTTTTCAAAGTCGATTGGAATTTTATCATTTCCGGCTTTTTTTTATTTATTATTATTCTTGTGGTTTTCATTGAATAATATATATAATCTGTGATTATTTAGACTCATCCACATTGTCAGCATCCAGTACTAGCTTAGTGTGAGACTACTGGAGTGTAGTGATTATTAATAAGGCATTGGGATTCGTTTTCTATCAAGATTGAAAATGTATTTATTCTGGATTGCGAAAACGGACATAGTGCATCTATTTTTAAATTGATATAATTATTATTTCAGAGCCAGATAATTCGACAGAACCACCACCTTATTCCCAGAAGACAGATGATAGATGATACAGGCATGACGGGGAGTGATTACATGGTTACTATTTGTGACAAATTTATATTATTCGACATTGGGATGAATATGCACCTGTCGTACAACGCTGAATTATTTTCACATTTTCACATTACGGAACAAAAAATGTCCCGATGCAGGTGCGCCAGTATCCTAGATTGTGGTCCAACATTGATGTTTGCGCCAGTATACCAGGTTGTTGTTCCATATTGAGGCGACATATAATGTTATCTGAAGGGAAGGCTTCATTTTTTCACTTCCGCACGCATCTATAGTTTGCATGCTCGCCAGCGAGTCAACGAGTTGTAACCACTTGATTGCCATATTATTGAGTCCATCACCCTGTGGACTCACCGATTACTTCACTGAGGCAGAGTCCTTGTGATTCTATGTTGACGCATGCTGAACATTGAACCAGACCACGGTCAAAAGCACTGGGGGGACGTAGTGTGGTTTGAGTGATTAATTAATTAACTATGCACGTTTGCTAGAGTATACAGCAATTATCGGACTCTACATGACGTATCTTTATTATAGACGTGTATAATTAGTTTATTAATTAATCATGCAAACCACACTACTTCCCCCCCCCCCCCAGTATAGTCAAAAGGACACATTTCACATACAAATTTGTGTACGACAAAATAAATATCATAATCAGGATTGTCGGAGCCCCAAGTTCTCTTAACTAAAAAAAAGGGATAAATGTTTATAGAAGGACGTGAATACTTTTTATTATCGCTTTATATTTAAACAAGAACATATAACATGTGTCAACAGGTAATGGAGGCAAATGTGGGTTTAGAAACCGGCTAATCAACTGTATTCATTTTAAACTAAATATGTATTATGTGCATTTCTTAGAAATGTGCTATCGTGACAAACAGACAAAAACGATTCTCATAATTCATTATTCATGTATCCCATTTGAGCTATTTTCCACTACTGTACTATTTGTCACACTACCATGACCATTTGGATGTGTTGACATATCGCGAACGTATTTGACGGAATGGATTCAATCTTCCAAAGAAGATTACCATATGTCAAATACGGGTAAAACGGGTCTCAATACTACAAATTCTATTCATGAATGAATGAATGAATGAATGAATGAATGAATGAATGAATGAATGAATGAATGAATGAATGAATGAATGAATGAATGAATGAATGAATGAAGGAATGAAGGAATGAAGGAATGAAGGAATGAAGGAATGAAGGAATGAATGAAGGAAGTTTTCGGCCACATGTGTGCACATATAGGCTACACTGCGCCAGGAGAACCTCCTCAGTATGGTGAGACACAGGATGCGAAATTTGTTTCTTTGCAACCTGAACGTATTTGTTTCTTTGAAAGCGGAGCGGGGGACGAACTCGCAATCTTAGACTTTCCCAGCATGCATCTTCAACCTGCACCAGACCCTTATGAGCTACCTGATCGTACTCATAATGTTTACCGTATTTCTTTTTAAATGAATCCATCTACCAATAAATCAATCAACATTCAGCTGACCGGTATTAATGTGATTATGCCATCAAATGATTCGAACATTTATTTTTCAAGAACGTATTACATTATGTAGCCCTCTGGATAAAAACACCGCTCTCGCACTTTCAAGCTCTGGTTTTGTGATTTTATTTTTGAGTCCGAGTATAGAACAAATGATGGATGGTTCTTCGCAAGATTTGTTTACTGGCTGATCAGTAAAAAAAACATCACAAACTATCCAAGTGCACGTACATAAAATAAACTTATGGGTAAAACACCATGCAAACGAGACCATGACATTCAAATATTATCTGTGCTGCAGCCTTTTCAACTTTTGTACAATTCTGACACATAATGTTCCGGTGATGTTTTTATACATTGTTTGATATGACACTATTTTAATAAAAAAATACGTAATATACTAAATAAAATTGCAATATTATATGCTATATTTATAATATTACTAATATACACAAAGTATTATGTGTGCAAGTTAAGTAACGTTTTTTTTTACTATCGTAATTCGTCCAGGATAGTACAGACACTACGTTATTTTAACTTATATTTTAACGAATTATTTTCAACGTAACCCAGTTCAACATGGTACGCCAGTAATGGTTGTTGGACTAATTGGTGAGGTGTTTCACTTATTATATTTATAGTATGATAGTCTTGGTAGATAAGTACTTGTCTACAACACTGCCGTGCATAGCCAAAATGTAGTATCTGCTTACTTTACAATTAAGCAGATGCTGCTTTTGTAGAGCAGAGCAACCATCGAAGAGAGCAGCCGTCAGTCTCTCAGAGCCTGGTGATTAGCTAGCCAAGCAATCGAATCGAATCGTTTCGAGTCGTTCAAATAAGCCATTTGGTAGATAACTGAAGCAAGGGACATTCAGTAACGACATTTACACGAATAGATAATATTCAAATAAACGATATAAAAACCAAACGTTATCATTATTTTAATGGTTGTCGTACCATTAAGACAAATGTATTGCATAATGAGGTTCATTAAAATAGGTGGCCTGATTTGTTTAGATGTAGATTTATATAGTATAATGAATAAATGGAAAAAATATTAACACTTCAAGATAATAGTTATGTTGCACATTATCAATTTTAATAACAAATGAAAACAAGAGCACACTCAACAACAGCCCGCCGCCATTATTGAAATAAATTTATTGCGCCCACAAGGTCAAATTATTGACGTAAAATGCGAAAAATCAAAATAAACCGGCCAATTTGACTTTTTTTCAGCCAATATTGAACTTGTCCGAGAACTGGTGATTAGTAACATGGGTAGCAAATTTGGGAAGGATACGTGACCATCTTGTCATGTTATCGCGCCCACAAGGTCAAATTATTGACGTAAAATGCAAAAAATCGCAATCAGTCAGCCATTTGGAATTTTTTTTTAGCCATTATCGAGCTTGTCGAGAACTTCTTATTAGTAACATGAATAACAAATTTGAACAGGATACATGAAAAACTTTTCAAGTTATCGCGCCCACAAGGTCGATTATTGACGTGAAATGCGAAAACTTGCAAAAAATTGGCCATTTTGAATTTTTTTCCGGTCATTATTGAGCTTGTCCGAGAACTGGTCATTTGTAACATAACAAATTTGGGAAGGATACATGGAAAACTTTTTCAAGTTATCGCGCCCACAAGCAAATGTTAGCGCCGACGCTGACGCCGACGACGCCGAACTTCAATTGCGACGGCCCACCTTTTTAAAATAAAATTAAAAGTTGGACTAAAAAGGTTTAAATAAAACATGTATTTTTGTGACTTTAACTGAAGCGTGGGACATTCAGTACTGACATTTACACGAATAGATAATCCAATGAACGATATAATAACCAAACGTTATAAAGACACATTCATTGCATAATGTGGTTCATAAATGCAGGTGGCTTGATTTGTTTAGATGGTAGGCTTATATAGTATATTAAGAATAAATAGACACAATTATTACCACTTCAAGGTAATAGTTATGTCGCACATTATCAATTCTAATAACAAATGAAAAAATGGCAAAAATGTACATGATAAAATACTTATATTTGTATTATTACTGTATTCTCTACATGTACATCACAATTGATTATGTTAACAGTGCGTATACTACTATGCAAAACAACAAGACAGTGAAAAAAACATGATAGAAAATCTTAAAATGAAGTACTGGTATAAGTGTAGTGATATTTCTGTCAAAACGCCAAAACAGGGGTGTTTTTTATCAGAGATAAATGAATCCTAGTGGAATTATCAAGTTTCTTTCCGAAATATTTGTCTTCACTGGGTTTCTGGCATTCTCTTTTCCGCGTATTGCGGTGGGTAGGTCACTGAAACAGCACACTCATGCGATTACTACAGACATACTATGTAGACTTATTGTTCTGCAAAGAACAATGGCGGCATACTTGAAACGATATTATCAAAAATCTAAAGTGAAATGTCTGGAGTTGTGAGCGCTTTCTCCAATCAGATTATCTGATGAGATAAATCTGATCAGATAATCTGATTGGATAAATATGATCGGATAATCTGATCAGATTATCTGATCATATATATATGATAAGATTATCTGATAAGATAGGATAATAAATTAAATATGATAAGATAATCTTATCAGATAGATACATGTATGATAAGATAATCTAATCAGATAAATATGATTATATCATCTGATTTGATAAATATGATCGGATAATCTGATCAGATTATTTGATCAGATATATATGATTAGATTATCTGATAAAATAAGATAATAAAATAAATATGATAAGATAATCTTATCAGATAGATACATGTATGATAAGATAATCTGATCAGATAAATATGATTATATTATCTGATTAAATAAATATGATCGGATAATCTGATCATATTATATGATCAGATATATATATATATATGATTAGATTATCTGATAAGATTAGATAATAAAATGAATATGATAAGATAATCTTATCAGATAGATACATGTATAATAAGATAATCTGATTAGATACTATGATTATATTATCTGATTAGATAAATATGATCGGATAATCTGATCAGAATATGTGATCAGATATATATGATTAGATTATCTGATAAGATAAGACAATAAAATAAATATGATAAGATAATCTTATCAGATAGATACAATCATACATGTATGATAAGATAATCTGATCAGATAATATGATTACATTATCTGATTGGATAAATATGATCGGATAATTTGATCAGATTATATGATCAGATATATATCATTAGATTATATGATAAGATAATGAAATAAATATGATAAGATTATCTTATCGGATAGATACATGTATGATAAGATAATCTGATCAGATAATAGGATTATATTATCTGATTGGATAAATATGATCGGATAATCTGATCAGATTATCTGATCATATATATATGATTAGATTATCTGATAAGATAAGATAATAAAATAAAAATAATAAGATAATCTTATCAGATAGATACATGTATGATAAGATAACCTGATCAGGTAAATATGATTATATTATCTGATTGGATAAATATGATCTGATAATCTGATCAGATTATATGATCAGATAAATATTATCTGATAAACTGATACTCTGAAGAGACAGAATCTTTTGTCTGACCAGACAAACACCTTATATTGTGAAAAGAGCTTTACGTGTTCTCACAGTGTGTTTCATATCGATCTACGAACACGAGGTATTGACTCAGTGTTGTTTCAAACTTACTGTCGACCTAGCGTAGGTTATGCTGGAAACATAATATTGTAAAAACCTACGACTAACTTGCGGCTAACCTGTCTTGTTGGCAGGATAGAACAGTGCCAAACTTACCAACAACAGGATCTTGTGAGCAGTGTCCATAGATATGTGTTGTCAACTCAACAGGAGGGAAGCCTGAAACATTTAGAAGTGTGTGAATAAAACTAAAAAAATAATATAATTGCAAAATAATCTCGACCAATCAGAAGCCTGCGATATTTATATCGTAACGTGTACGAGATTACGGGACCTGAGCTCTGGCAGTGTCTGGCACCCAGGATAAGAGACACCTGGTGAATAACCTGATTTTACATGTGACAGACACAATGTTTTAATTTTTACCCAACATTGAACTAACCCGGGGTGTTTGCTGGATAATACTGTACACATTAACCCTTTACCTACCAGAGCTTTTAATATATATATTTTCAACATAAGATGTGAAATGCGATCTAAGCTATTAAATATTAAATCGAAAGTTCAAACATCCTCATTTGAATGGTTAGCGTCATTGTTTTTAACCCTTTAACCGCCGGTGTCGCATATATTCGGGCTCACATTTTTTATTAGCACAATAAGTACCACCTTTTAAACATGGTAAAGATAAAATGTGACATCAATCAGCAAGATTTAAAAACAGTTGACCTCCATTTGGTCAAATCCGGAAAATTTCCACTCACTTGAAGTTGTGGATCGCGTCAGCGAAAGACAACTTCAAGTGGGTGAAAATTCAGATTGAATAATTTGGCGGTTAAAGGGTTAAATTATTTGTACTGCCACGTGACGCAGGGACATATCTCACGAGAAATCTTAACTTTGATATGATCTTAAAGTGACAAAATCAGGCTAAAATCATCAAAAAATCAGTCTTTTTATTTTGGCTTCTTAATATTACAATATGATGCAAACATATCCATGGACTAGAACTGTTTACATCATATGATCATATTAAGAAGCCAAAATAAAATTTTCAACGATTTTAGCCTGATTGTGTCGCTATAACTTTCCCTTATTTTTATTAGAGTAGTTAAGATTGGAATACTTTCTCACCTGCTTGAAGTTGTGTCTCGCTACCTCGACCCACAACTTCAAGTGGCTGAAAATTACTTTAATCTTAATTTTTCTAATGGGAATAAAAGACAGTGAAAATAAGATCAAAGTCTTGATTTGAGTGAAAGGGGTGGCTATCAGCTATTATGGGGCCACCATTCACTCTACAGGGGGGAGGGGCTGAAGTATTTTTGAAATAAATTATTTCGTGCGGACCCTGCGTGAAATAAATAAACATGTAATATAAACATGTAATAAAATATGAAATTTTCAGCGTGCCGCCGAACCGGGTTGAAATAAATAATTTGTCAGCGACAAAAACTCCAGCCCCCCCCCCCCCCCCCGGAGATTAAATAGTGGTCGTCTTAGTAACGAAGCCTACCTTGTATCCCCATGGGTTGCTGCTGCACTGGCTGGAGTGTGTACTGCGGAGCAACTTGATTCCTCATGCTGCTCATTGGAATTGTGATCATGGCCTGCGAAAAAAAAGAGACTGTTAACCCTTTAACCGCCAAAATATTCAATTGGAATTTAAACCCACTTAAAGTTGTGTCTCGCTGACGCGATCCACAACTTCAAGTGGGTGAAAAATATTCAGATTTGACAAAATGGATGTCATCTCTTTTCAAATCGTGCTGATTGTTTTCATATTATGGCTTTAACATGCTTAAAAGGCAGTACTGAATGTGGTATTAATTGAGTGAAAACCCCAATATATTCGGCACCGGCGGTTAAAGAGTTAACAGCAGATCAGATGATAGGCATTATATCATCTACACATACACTGTAA